>SMDT01002313.1:0-40992 GCA_005392925.1 Aquilaria sinensis
TTAAATACCCCGAATGGCTTAGCAACGTGGTTATCGCCACAAAAGAAGGGAGTGAAAAGCTCCGAATGTGCATCAATTTTCAGAACCTGAATGATGCCTGTCCAAAGGACTCCTACCCTTTGCCAACCATAGACCAATTGGTGGATTCAACCGCCGAATACGGTCTCCTCAGTTTCCTCGATGCCTTCAGCGGGTATCATCACATTTGGATGAACCCTGAATATGAAGAAAAAACCGCCTTCATCACCGAAGTTGGTACCTACTACTATGTCAGAATGCCCTTCGGGCTTAAGAACGCAAGGGCTACCTATCATGGGTTTATGAATAAAGTGTTTGACTCCTAGAACGGGAGGAACATGGAATCGTATGTCAATGATATGATAGTTAAGAGCAGAATGCCTAGTAATCATATCATGAACTTAGATGAAACCTTCCAAAGACTTCGAGAGTTCGGCATTTGCCTTAACCCCGAGAAGTACATGTTTGGAGTAAGCGCAGGTAAGTTCCTTGGGTTCATGGTGTCAGAAAAGGGAATTGACGCCAACCCTAAAAAGGTCAAAGCCTTGTTAGGATTCCAAACACCTACATCCACTAAAGATATACACAGGCTTACAGGAAGAATCACTTCCCTTAGTAGATTCATTTCCAGGTACGGCGACTGATGTCGACCATTCTTCAAGGTGCATACCAAAGCAGCCAAAAGTGAAGGCAACTCCAGAACAAAGGAGCACCCTTGGAACCCAGAATGCCAGAAAGCTTGGGATGAGCTTAAAAGCTACCTAACCCATTTAGCAACACTTCGGCAACCTCGGGAAGGTGAACCTCTCATCCTCTACCTTGCCGTCACTGAAAAAGCTGTGAGTTCAGTCCTAGTGAAAGAAGAGGGTGGGAGGCAGTGGCCAGTATATTATGTAAGCAAGTCCCTGCACGGCTCCGAGGTCAGGTACCCATTGCTCCAAAAAGCCATTTATGCCTTAGTACTCGCAGGTAGGTGGCTACGACCCAACTTTCATGGACACACCATCATTGTTAGAAGTAACCTACCTCTTTGTGACATAATGAGGAAGGTAGAGCATTCAGGAAGGCTGTCAAAATGGTGTATCAAGCTTGGAGAATATGACATCACTTATGAGCCAAGAAGGGCAATAAAAGCTCAAGCATTGGCAAACTTCATCGCCGAAGTTCCAAAAAATGAGAATGCTGAAATTACCTCAGAAGACCTGATAAGGATGGAACCAGAGTGGAAACTCTTTGTCGATGGAGCCTCAGGCGCCAGACACCAACGCGCTGGAGTGGTTCTTCGGGGGCCCAAAGGTATGGAAGCCACCAAGGCCATCAAATTCAGTTTTGATGTCACCAATAACATCGCCGAATATGAGGCCCTCATGGCAGGATTAAAACTGGCCAGAAAAGTTGGTGTGAGAAACCTTAAGGCCCACAGTGACTCGCAACTAGTAGTCTGACAAATGACAGGAGATTATGTTGCAAAGGATCCAACCTTGGCAAAATATCATGACCTCGTCAAGAAACTGATTAAAAAGTTTGACTTGGTACATATAGAAAATGTTCCTCATAGAGATAATGCTGAAGCTGAGACCTTGGCCAAGTCCAAGGAACCCACCGAGGTGCTGAGTTAACCAAGCACAGAGCTAATTGTGTAGCAACCTCGGGAGAAGGATGGCAAGATTCCATCAAGAAATACCTTGCAACTTTGGGACTCCCCGAAGACCCTGCCGAGGCCACAAAAGTGCGAAAATGCTCTGGGAGATACTTCCTCATCGAGGAGGAACTATATAGACAAGGGTATGCAAGCCCCTTGTAGAGGTACATAATGAAAGGGATGTCAGAACAATCCTCAAAGAAGTTCATGATGGGGCCTGTGGTTCCCACATAGGAATAGATGCCATCGCCGGAGTACTACTACGCCAAGGTTACTTTTGGCCTACCATAAGGAAGGGTGCAAGGCAATTTGTTCGAAAATGTGACAATTGCCAAAGACACGCCAACAAAGTACCCATGCCCCTTCACCGTCTGGGGTATTGACCTCAGTAGACCTTTCCCAAGTGCCCCCGATGGAGTGAAATATTGCATAGCTGCAGTAGACTACTTCACTAAGTGGATCGATGCACAGCCTTTGGCATCGATCTCGGTGAAGGATACCCAGAAGTTTGTCTAGAAGAACATCATATGCCGATTTGGCATAACAAGGGTAATAATTGCCGACAATGGTACCCAGTTTACTGACAAAGGGTTCCGAGAATTCATGACTAACCACGGCGTAAAACTACACTTCACCCCGGTGGCCCATCCTCAAAGTAATGGGCAAGTCGAGGTGTCCAATAGGACAATAAAAGATGGCCTAAAGAAAAGGCTAAAAGAGGCAAAAGGGAAATGGCCAGGGGAACTCCCAAGTGTACTATGGAGCTATCGCATAACTCCCCGTAGGGCCACAAGAGAAACTCCTTTCTCGCTCGTGCTCGGTATAGAAGCCATTATTCCCATTGAGGTCATACAACCTTCAGTAAGGATATAGGTGTTCGACGAAGAATGAAACAACCTTGGCTTGAGGACAAAATTAGACCTCACCGAAGAACACTGGGAAATGGCCGAACTTAGGAGGAAGGCTTTTCAACAAAGAGTAGCTGATGCTACTAACTTGCATGTGAAGAAAAAAAGAGTCAAGAAAGGGGACCTCGTCCTCTGAAAGGCTGAATTTGAGCCATGAAGACCATCAGATGGGGTACTTCGGGCAAACTGGGATGGACCTTATTTGGTCCTTAACGATATCCGCCCAGGGGTCTATAAATTAGGCTACGCCGAAGGAGTAGAGTTGAGAATTACTTGGCATTCAGATTCGTTGAAAAAATTCTACACTTAGACATTTTTTCTGAAGAAAAGCTTGTGATTACTCCTCCCCAAAATCGCCTGTAAAAAAAAAGTATACGTGTCAACCGAATATGGTCTATAAACCGAATATGGTCATGTTGCAAGACTCAGTGGAATACATTCAGAAAAGTGGAAATGGTCCACATGTGGGAAAAATTTCGCTTAGGGTAGAACAGTACGAAGCTTCCCGAAGGCATGATTTCGAATGTGGATGTTTGCCGAAGACGCGTATATAAAAATGTACAAGCTTCCGAAGAATGATGATCAAAGGAAAGAGCGGAAACTTGGCCAAACCTTTGAAAAAAAATTTCATTCATAGCTCGGAGGCAGTGGTACAAGAGAGCATATTACAAGAAAAGGAAAGAAGAAAAAAGCCTATTGCTGAGCCTGGGCATATGCTACCTCCTCGGCGTTGGCATCCTTCTCTTGAATAGGAGCATCCGAAGGCGCAGGCGTAACAGGTGGGAGGTTGAGATACTCCAACTTTGACCACGTCTACCTGAGCTCTTTGGGAAAATCCAAAGTGGCCAGGAAGGAGAGGTCAAGCTGAAGGTGCCGAGAAAGGACTTGATGACGAGCTAGACAAAAACCATCTTGGAAAGACACTTTCGTCATCTGGTCGGACTGGTCCTTCTCAGCTCTCAGAGTCGCTAGTTCGCAAGTAAGCTCAGCAACCTCCTTCTCGAGCTTCTTCTTCTTCTTCTTCTTGGCCTCCTTCTTCAACAAATCAACCTCGGCTTGGAGATTGGCATTCAAAGCAAGCACCTTCATAAGGTTTTTAGCATCATCTGCCTTTTCCTTCCAAAGGGCTTCGTTCTCCTAAGAGAGAACGGCACACTTTGCGCCGAGGTCCTCAACCTTCACCGAAAGGTTGAGAAGGAGCTCCTTTTTACTCTCTCGGATCTCAACCTGAAGATTCTCCACCACCTCCTTGTCAATTTTTTCCAATTCACTGTACTTGAGGACGTATTTGGAAAAGAATTCCCTTGCCCTCCTCAGTGAATTTTCGGATAGGGAACGAGTCTCAGTCTGCTTTGCCGCCCAAGGTCAGAAATATCCACTGTACGCCAGGAGCTGCAGAAAAGAAAGCCCTGAGTAAGAGTCAGTGGGCAACAAAAACTCAGAAGGAAATTTTTGTAAGTCCCCAAAAAAGGAAAGAAGAAATCTACCTGGGCGGTGTGTTCGCTCATCCTCGCCTTGAGGATTTCCTCGTTCAGGCATTCGGTGATGAGCGACTGAAATGTGGCATTCGTCAGCACACCCTTCGCCATTTGGGGAGCCATCAACTAGCTATCCTCGGAGAGCAACTTCATGTCCTCCGTGAAAGACCAAAAGGGCTCCCTTGGTACCTTGTTCTTCGGGATATGGCTATCCTGAAGGGCCCTCTTCCAGGCATGAGCCTCCACCCAGGGAGCAGGGATCACCTCCTCTGTAACATCACGCCGAAGATCCATTAGTACAAAATCCCTTAGCCATTCATCAATAAAATCATAGATACCAAAAAACGGCAAAATTCATAAAGAAACGGCTAAGGAACGAACCTGGTGGAACCTCGGTGAAGGAACGAACCTGGTGGAACCTCGGTGACGGCATCCTCGGCCTCATCCACTTCACGGACTTCACCGGGAATATTTTTGCCCTTCATTCTCCTACTCTCCTCGAGCTCTTGAGCTGAAGTACCTTCGACCAAAGTCTCAGTTATAGCATCCAGACTCAAGGTTGTCTCAAGGATGGCAGAATCCGAAGGTGGACCGGCGTGGGCAGGAGATTGGGAAGGCGATTGATCCTGCACCTCCACGACGTCTTCGGGGGGAGGGGGAAGGATGTTGTCTTTGGCTCTCTTCACCTTAGACAGACCGCCAATAGTCTTCTTCCTTTTCGCAGACATCTTCCTTCGCTTCTGCTCCGCCTTCTCAGCCTGACTGAGAAAAAGGGACTTGTAGAATTTCGTAGATTGATCGCCCATCTCTGCAAAAGGAAAAAACATCAGTGTAAGTCCAAAAGGAATACAGGCAGCTAAACCTGGGAGATAACTTACTCCCGGAAAAAGCCTCGTATGATATCTCAGCCCGAAGAAGCATTACCAACCATGCCTTCTTTCCTGGGAGAACTGGCACGGGTAGGTTCAAGTCGAACTTGTGCTCGTGGATTACCCCCAGTTCCTAAAGGACCTCTTCGGACATAAGGTCCCACTTAACGGGAAAGGGGTATAAAGAATGCGGAGGGACCTCGGGGTCCCAATTCGCGACGGCCTGAATGCGTCTGTCGAGCTCATCAAACTCCACGGCCAACCTAGATGTTAGCAGCTGTTGGGTTTCGGGAGCCAAACAGCGCAGCGGAATTTAACCGAAACCCTCCAGGATCCAAGTGAAACGGGGTAAACCAGGTGTTCGAAAATTTCATACCTAATTTTCGGTTGAGATCTCTCACTCAACTGTAGAGTCGAATCACAAAACCTGAACAGTTGACGTGTTCAGGCTCTCTATGGTATCCACACGAGCCTCTCGGGATCACCACGCTTCCACCACGTCCCGGCAGATGCGTTTCTCTTGCACTCGCAGTGCTAGCTTGTGTCCTCCAAGGAATTGCAAGAGAAGAGTGCGACTGTCCTTTTTGGGAGGCTAGGGGAAGGAGACCTGCGAATTTCTCACTTAAAAGTTGTATTTATAGTGAGACTCAACTTCCAGGCCTAATGGGTTTCAAAGCCCTAATCCAATTAGGATTTAATTTCGGGCTTAATAATGGCTCAACTCTTGGGCCCATTATTAATACGAAATTAAAGTGAAACCATAACCCAAATAATTAGCCCATGCACTCTAATGATCCAAATAGCTCTATGTGTGCGACCCAATAGGCTCTTGCCATGTTGGCAATGATCATAAATCACATTTATGATCATAAGCAATGAGCGGTGTCTAGCAACACATCATTGCTACCCAAGTGACAAGATTGTCGGTGAATCGACTAAACCTTTATGATCATCACCGATATATGCCATTGTCCCTTTGTCCAAGATATCAAGACTAAGCACGAGACATGGAATGTGTCACTCTCGTATAGCCCAATCTTTGGTTTCTTGATTACTGAGTAGACCAACTTAAACTGACGACATTGATATCATATATCAACTCATCGAAGCATGGCCATGCATTTTCTAAGTCTCACTCTATCAAGGGGCCCGAAGATATCACTCCCATTACATAGAGGGACAAATCCCATCTTGATCATACAAATCCCTCCGCATGATATGTGACATACCCAATGACCTCCTTCAAGTTCACTCAGTTACGAGCAACAAAGGAAAGTATCAAAGTATGTGACTCACATGTAGGGAACCTTGTTGATCTTAGGTCGAAGGACTACATATACCATGATCACTATGAGAATCACTTATGACACTCATATAACGATCCATGAAGTGTTCTCATGGTGGGTCGGTCCAGTACACAAGTTCTCCAACTTGTACCCATATGTAGACTAGATATCTCATATTAGTCTCCACATATGCTAGTCATTATGTATTATTGCAACCCGCTCCACAATAATACTAGACTAGGGACGTTTAAGAATATCATTATTCTAGGGTTACAATTATGCTTATTACGTTACGCAGAAACAAAACAACAAACATAATTGCTGGATTAATGCCTCAATAAAATATCATGACTCAATGTGCAAAAATACAATCATCTCATGATTGGCTTTTTGGGCACAATACTAACAGCAGCTTCCGACGGTCAAGAACGTCAGTCTTCAACAGCCTCGAAGTCCATCTGGTCGAAATGTAGCTCTATTTTTCGGGAACTGACAGGAAAAAGAAATTTTTTTGCCACCCCCGCCGCTGTCCTTCATCCCGAAGGTAAAGGTGAACTTCTTACTCCCGGATCTTCGAGGAAGCAAGAAGTAGAAGCCACCCTTCGGGACCAGGTGGAGCTTGTAATATTTCATGAAGAAAAAAAAATGGGGCTTTATCTTAAAGACCCCACACATGCAAAGGAAGGCATTGAAATAGGAATAAGAGTTTGGAGGAAGCTAGTTCACGGCAATCCCATGAAACCTACAGAACTCACACACCATTCACGGAGGAGGATACCGAAGACCAGCCTTCAGTTGGGCTCGGTAAACGGCTATCTCATTAGAATTGGCCATGTAGCCATACGTGCCCGAGTTAGGTAATCTCGGGATGGCATAAGTAAGGAGATAAAATTTCACTAACCACTTCGCCATTTTCTCCGAAGTAGTGCAGCATGGATGAGACTCAACGGGGAGAAAACTCTCGGGAATAGGATGGACGGTCATCAGTGGAACCGGGTTTGACATTTCTCAAAGAGAAGAGAGGTAACTTTGGGAAAACTAAAGAAAGAGAACCGAAAGACTCTAAAAAAAAAAAACTTCGGAACAAATGACTTTGGAAGAAAGGAAGAACTTTGGAAAGAAAGACCCACTGAAAGTTTTGCCAAAATTTGGATTTCTGGACGCCATCGTGAAGGGTTGCCGGAAATCGCTCCGCCGCTAGAAACGCTGCCGAAAGGAGAAAATAGACAAGGGAGAGTTCTGGAGTAGATAAGAGCAAAGGAAAAGAGTGTGAAGGTCTGAGGCAAGAGGGGTTTATATAGGCCAAAGGGGGCAGGTGAAACATAGTCATTATTGCTCCTCGAAGGTGAAAAGACGCAATTGATGTAACCGACGTAATCGTTTGCCACTCACCAGCTGCCATGTGTAAACTAATACGGGAAACGAGGGCATGGCCCTAACAACTGGCAGACCTACATAACCCTATCCGAAGTGATGCGCTCATCTGTATGGGAAGACAAAATGATTCACTAACAGAAACGTCAATGGAAGTACGCGCCTCAGGCAATGATCTCGGCAGAAGAGCCAGGGACACCACTCAAACACCAAAGGAATTACCTCGGTAGGGCACCTTCATTCACCAAAATTCCCTCCTGGGAAGAAAGAGACTTCGGATGGAAGCCCATCATGGCAACAAGACCAAACATCGCGTGGCAGAAAAAGGCTCCCGAAACTCCCCAAACCGAAGAAACATCTTCGGTTTTTCGAGGGGGGGCATGTAATAGCCGAAGGGTTATCGCCCGTTGAAGGACTTCGCATGTGTGCACCACCCTTGGCCAGCGCACCACCTCCAGTCGAAACAGACACGACAAAACCCTAGCAAAGAGAGGGCCTTAGCACCCTTGGACAAGCTGGATAGGTGCTACCCTCAGGAAACCCATGGGACCAACTTCGGATAGAAGGGGTCACCACCCTTCCCGTAGGTGACCTAGCGCCAACCTCACGTGCCCAAAACCACCTTCGGATACTCTTTGGGCCACCCTCAGAGCGCTCTCACGAAGTGCCATCATCAGGTACCCTAGCCTAACCTCGGGAAAGCCCAACCAAAGGTGCGTCGTACAAACAAGGGACCTCCCTCCAAAGGAGCTTGCCTCCCCAAATGAGCTTTGTACTTCGAAGGAGTTCGGTCCCTCAAAAAGGCCACTTGGAAATATGAAAAAAAGGCTTAGGAGCCTCTGACACGCTGCCCTCGTACAGTCCCCGACACACCGCCCTCGGACACGCTCTGACACGCCACCCTCGTACGGCCTAGGCTTCTGATTAGATGGCGTGTGGTCGGTTGGAGGCCCCCACTCCCAAAGGTACGGACCACATTCAACTGAACACGTGTCATGATCTAGGCCAATTGTGGCAAGCGGACTTCTCCTGTACACCTCCCTATAAATATCCGGGAAACACCCCAGGTAAACGGGTCTGACTCCAAGGAAAAAATCTCTCCACTCCTTAGTGATTCTCCTTTTCCAAGATGGGATTTGTCCCTCCTATGTAACGGGAGTAATATCTTTGGGCCCTTTGATAGAGTGAGACTTAGAAAATGCATGGCCATGCTTGAATAAGTTGATATATGATATCAATGTCATCAGTTTAAGTTGGTGTACTGAGTAATCAAGAAACCAAAGATTGGACTATACAAGAGTACCACATTCCATGTCTCGTGCTTAGTCTTGATATCTTGGACACAAGGACAATGGCATATATCGGTGATGATCATGAAGGTTTAGTCGAATCACCAACAATCTTGTCACTTAGGTAGCAATGATGTGTTACTAGACACCGCTCATTGCTTATGATCATAAATCACTGATCATTGCCAATGTGGTAAGAGCCTGTTGGGTCACACACATAGAGTTATTTGGATCATTAGAGTGCATGGGCTAATTATTTGGGTCATGGTTTTATAATAATTTTGTATTAATAATGGCCCAAGAGTTGAGCCATTATTAAGCCCGAAATTAAAGCCTAATTGGATTAGGGCTTTGAAACCCATTAGGCCTGGAAGTTGAGTCTCACTATAAATACAACTTTTAGTGAGAAATTCACTGGTCTTCTTGCCCTAGCCTCCCAAAAAGACAGCCGTACTCTTCTCTTGCAATTCCTTGGAGAACGCAAGCTAGCACTGCGAGCGCAAGAGAAAAGCTTCTGCCGGGACGTGGTGGAAGTGTGGTGATCCCGAGAGGCTCATGTGGATCCATAGAGAGCTTGAACACGTCAACTGTTCAGGTTTTGTGATTTGACTCTATAGTTGAGTGATAGATCTCAACCAAAAATTAGGCATGAAAATTTTTGAACACCCGGTTTACCCCGTTTCACTTGGATCCTGGAGGGTTTCGGTTAATTTCTGCTACGCTGTTTGGCTGCCAAAACCCAACAGTAAGGATATGCATGACTTTGACAGACAGCAACATTGCTAATCCACTGACAAAGCCCATTTCCTAGCAGAAGCATGATAGCCATTCTAGCTCCATCGGTATTAGATACATGGATGATTGGCTTTTAGTGCAAGTGGGAGATTGTTAGTGTTGTGCCCAAAAAGCCAATCATGAGATGATTGTATTTTTGCACATTAAGTCATGATATTTTGTTAAGGCATTAATCCAGCAATTATGTTTGTTGTTTTGTTTCTGCGTAACGTAATAAACATAATTGTAACCCTAGAATAATGATATTCTCAAACGTCCCTGGTGTAGTATTATTGTGGAGCGGGTTGCAATAATACATAATGACTAGCATATGTTGAGACTAATATGAGATATGTAGTCTACATATGGGTACAAGTTGGAGAACTTGTGTACTGGACCGACCCACCATGAGAACACTAGATGGATCATTATATGAGTGTCATAAGTGATTTTCATAGTGATCATGGTATATGTAGTCCTTCGACCTAAGATCATTATGGTTCCCTACAAGTGAGCCACATACTTTGATACTTTCCTTTGTTGCTCGTAACTGAGTGAACTTGAAGGAGGTCATTGGGTATGTCACATATCATGTAGAGGGATTTGTATGACCAAGATGGGATTTATCCCTCCTATGTAACAGGAGTGATATCTTCAGGCCCCTTGATAGAGTGAGAATTAGAAAATGCATGGCCATGCTCGGATGAGTTTATATACGATATCAATGTCATCAGTTTAAGTTGGTCTACTCGGTAATAAAGAAACCAAAGATTGGGTTATACTAGAGTGACACATTCCATGTCTCGTGCTTAGTCTTGATATCTTGGACAAAGGGACAATAGCATATATCGATGATGATCATAAAGGTTTAGTCGAATCACCGAAAATCTTGTCACTCGGGTAGTAATGATGTGTTGTTAGACACCGCTCTTTGCTTATGATCATAAATGTAGCTTGTGATCATTGCAAACGTGGTAAGAGCCTATTGGGTCACACACATAGAGCTATTTCGATCATTAGAGTGCATGGGCTAATTATTTGGGTTATGGTTTCACAATAATTTCGTATTAATAATGGGCCCAAAAGTTGAGCCATTATTAAGCTCGAAATTAAAGCCTAATTGGATTAGGGCTTTGAAACCCATTAGGCCTAGAAGTTGAGTCTCACTATAAATACAACTTTTAGTAAGAAATTCATAGCTTCTTGCCCTAGCCTCCTAAAAAGGACAGCCGCACTCTTCTCTTGCAATTCCTTGGAGGACGCAAGCTAGCACTGCGAGCGCAAGAGAAACGCATCTGCCGGGACATGGTGGAAGCATGGTGATCCCGAAAGGCTCGTATGGATACCATAGAGAGCTTGAACACATCAACTGTTTAGGTTTTGTGATTTAACTCTATAGTTGACTGAGATACCTCAACCAAAAATGAGGTATGAACATTTTCGAGCACTCGGTTTACCTTGTTTCACTTGGATCCTAGAGGGTTTCGGTTAAATTCTGCTGTGCTGTTTGGCTCCCGAAACCCAACAATCCCTAGGCTCAAAAATATGTTTGTAATATGGTTGATTTACTATGTTTAAACAACGAACTCCAAGGGAGTAGGATAGGCCTTCTAAAAGGTGGATCTTTGAGCTTGCATGTGCAAAATCTACACAAGGGTAAGGTGTTCGAGCCCTTTTCTCTTTGAGAAGCTCTGGCCACATTTTAGCTTGGTGAAAGCTAGTGAAAATTGTAGGGGAAAAAAGGTACGGGATGACCATTAGAGCCAAAGAGGGCTCAAGTAGCACTAAGGCTAGACCTAGCTCCTAGTTTGGGCAATAGGTGGAGTCCTTGGTGCATGGCCTGTAAAATGTAGTGTAGACCAAGCCATGGATACTTGCTAGATGAGTGTGGCTGAGCCTTAATGCCTAGGTAGTATGCACATTGGGGTTTGGGTCATGTGGCACAGCCCTGAGTTTGGCCAAGGACCATGGAGGCCTTTAACACAAACTAAAGGACTTGAAAACAACACCACGCTTGGCACAACCAGCATCTTTGGCACATGAACACACAACTTTGGACTTTTAAAAACTTGCAAGTTTCTAAGTGCCCAAGTAAGGACATGTCACTAGGAGACTAGGACGTAGCATTAAGCTCACTTGAACCTCAAACACACATCCTTAACTCTCGAGGACACGGGTTTGGGCTTCTAAGCACTAGCCCCCTTGTGAGCTCCAAGCAAAGGTGCAGTGTTGGGTTCTAATGATGTAGTTTTGATACCTAAATTGAATAAGGTCTATTCAAGTCAATTAGGAGGTTACTTTGCAAACTATAGTGGTACATTGTAAGACTCTTAGGGTGAAAGGTGGTGAGAACTACCTTAGTGCACCCTAGAATATTGCAATGCACCACGAATTATATCAATGCTAGAGGCATAATCTAAGTTTTGGTGTTGGTCAAATGTTTGACTACATTAAGTGCTAGGAAGTGAGTGAAAGACCTAGTGACCATTAGTGGCCTGGTTAAGCCTTCAGACTTATGGTCCTAATGTAAAACCTTAGCCCACTCAAGTGGGTTCCATGGAACCTAATGAATTTGAGTCAAACAATGGCAATATCTACTCCACTAGGGTGAACCAAATAATGTTGGATACATGTCTACTTGAGTGAAGGTTTAGTGCACTTGCTGCCTTAGCAAGGTGACTTCAGGCACAAGTGAAGACCTAATGCACCTGTGGTCAGGTTTTAAGGTTGAAAGCTTAGTACACAGATGACTAAGGCAGACTTAATAACTTAAGACACTTTATGGAGGAGTAATACGCCTAGTGAGTTCCATGGAACTCAAGCGAGGTGCAACCACCATATTAACCTGCATAATAGTTAAGGATAGCTTAAACTCATTATGTTTGTACGCTAAGGCATACTAGGAGCGAGTTAGGGACTAAAACTTGCTAGGCATGGAGTGACACGCATGGGAGGTCTAAGATAAGGTGGGGTTCCAAAAGACTTAAATATATGCACATATGTTAGCAACTCCAATGACTTCCTACTTTGTTTCCAGAAAGTACATCGGATGTCATAACTCAGGCAAAGTCTTATGCATAGATTTACAAGCAATGAGTCATTCAAGGCACTTCTATGCATAATACTTTTTCAACGCATCTGCATGCCAAGTATTTTTTAGGTCAACTCCAAAACATCTTGAACCCTGTAAGCCTCATGTCTAATTTCTTTAGAAATGAGGTATGGAACTTCCCAGTTTGCCCAAAATACCTCATGGGAAGGTTTTTGACCTTCTACCTTAGTCATTTGGAGTAATAGATCACTTGGTTTAATTCCTTTATGCTACACCATTTGGTTCACTGTAATAGCAACCCTTTACTGGGAAGCTATCCTACATAATTTGGCCATTTTCCTATGTTTTTCGATCATGCCCATCTTAACTTGTAGGCCAATGTTGTTTTCTTTCTAATTAAAGACTGATACCCAGACCAAAGGGTGTACTATTTTGACCAATATAAGTGCCTCAATTCATAATGCCAAAAAGAAAGGAGTCTTTTTGTTGGCCTTCCTTAGCATTATTCTATAACTCCACAAGACACTGGCAATTCACTTGGTCAGTTGCCCTTGGCTTCCCCCAACCTCTTCTTATGGCTTTTTTGAAAGTACTGTTAGACACTTTGACTTGGCCATTGTTCTGTGGTGTGCCATAGGAGCAAATTGTATTTTTATGTTAAGCTCTTGAAACCCTTTATCAATAAATTGAATACTATTATCTACAAATAGGACCTTCAGACAGCCGAATCTATAAATTATATTCTTCCTAAAAAATCTTTTTACTTTTATTGTAAATATAGCAGCTAAGGGCACAACCTCCATCTATTTTGTAAAGTAGTCTACTGCTACAGCCTAACACTTTACCATGCCATGGGGGTAATAGGCTGAGGCCCTATTAGATCAATTCACTAAATGGAAAAGGGCCAAGGGTCACTTCCAAATGTAACAACTTCAAATGGCACTATTTAGATGAAAGCATGCCTCTGACATTTTGCACGATGTCGACCCACCTTCTGAGCATCTTTCCTTCATGTAGGCTAGAAGTATCCCTGCCTTATAAGCATTCTAGCTAAGGCATTTCTACTGATTTGGGAAATACATGTTACCCACTCTGGGGTAGTCCACTTACGGTGCCAAAACTGTGCATTTAAACTCCCAGGTTTGGTGTGTCCTGTAGGTCATCAGTGATGCCCAGCAGCATCTTCGTTATGTGACATGGTGTAGCTGCAAATGGGACTTCCGGTATGAAGGTGTTTGTAAAGAGCCCTCTGGTGAAGAAGGTGCCTTGGAGACGAGCTTCTGGCGAGAATATGGCTGCAAGACTCAGTAAACCAGGGGTTAGAGAATCCCTGGAGTGTGATTCCGGGGGAGGAGCCTCCGACGCTCAAGTCCGCCTTTTTAGGATGAAAGTAAGAAGGATTGAAGAGCATATAATGGCTAGAGTTTCCTCTTTCTTACTTGTCGTCTCTCTCTATGCCAAGGTTCTCCACAAGTATTTATAGGAGGTCCCTAGGAGGAGGCCTCCTACTACAGCTTGTCCTAGATCATGACACATGGTTCGCCAGATTTGATCCGTTCATTCGGGGATAAGAGGCCCCAGCTGGCTGTAGCCATTCTGACTGAAGGTTAGGGCCATGTGGGAGGGCTGTGTGTCAGAGGCATATGCGACGTCCTCTGTGCCAGAGGCTCATAACCATTTTTGTCTTATCTAGTTGAAACTCCTTCGGTGAGGGACTCTGTTCGGGGAGTGAGACCCCTTCGAAAAGCGAGCTTCCTTCGGTTTGACTTTGCTCTCCGAGGGCAGTGGAGGGAGGCTCCTCAGCAGTGTGGAGGATCTTCAGAGGACGCCATATTCTTCCGAGAGTAGGGAGATGATCCCCGAGATCTCCAAACAACTTGACTCAGGATGGCATATCATGCCAATTCGAGGGTGGTGGCGTCATTAGCCGAGGGTGGTGACGATCTCGTCTATCCTAAGGTGGGTCAGATGTACTTCCGAGGATGGTACCTTGTCAATCATCCTTAGAGGCTATCCGAGTGTGATAGCCATTTAGCTATCACATGCCCTCCTCGGAAAGCCAAAGTGGAGACTTCGGTCAGCAAAATCTTTGGGGGCACTTCATGGGACTCATTGTAGAAGCTGTGTAGGAGGCACTTCGCCTCCCGTAGGTGTGCCTTTTCAGCCGAGGTAGCCTGTGGGTGTCACTTTTTGCCCCCTGGCTATTCCCATGGTGTTTTCGAGGTGTGCACCACCTTTTTTACTTTTCTACTACAAGTCAGTAGACCGTCACATCTCGTAATCAGCCGCATCACTTCAGATATGCGTGCCTAGGTTTTCATTCTATCAAAAGGCGTGCCCTCATTTCCAGCGTTGTACGACACATGGCATGCGTTGATTGGGGTACAATCGCGTTGGTTACACCAACCACGTCCTTTCGCCTTCTAGGGGTAATTATGGTGATGACTTGCCTTCGCAGGGTAGTTGTGGCGATGATTCGGCTTCCCCCCTTCAGTCTATATAAACCCTTCTTCCCCTCATAGCTCTCACTTGCTTTCTTTCGCTTCTGTTCTGCTCTTGTTTGCTCTCAAGCATTTCTTTTTTTTTCCTGCAGTGGTGCAAGCGGGGGAGTGATTTCCGGCAAGTTTCTACGATGGCGTCAACCAATCCCAACTTTGGCAAAAGTTTGGTGGGTTTTCCTTTCCAAGGTCCCTCGGTTTCTTCCATTTCTATTTTCTCTAGTGTCTGAAGTTGTTTTCTTTTCCCAAAGTCCTTTGACTTGTTTTCCCATCAAGTGGGACCTCATGATCGAAGAGGTTCTTCAAGAGTTAGGGGTGATCAAGGAGCACAAAACCGACCTCGGCCTGCCATTGACAGGAAGAAGGCGTGGTTGGCGACGCTCCTTTGGAAGGAGCTCACATACGAAGCCCTTGTTGAGAATAAGTCATTTCCCGATTTTGCTATAAGTAACCCTTTGGACTTACACTGATATTTTCGCCCTTTTTCAGAGATGGGCGACCACTCAGCTGCCTTCTACAAGTCCCCGTTCCTCGGTCAAGCCGAGAAAGGGGACTAGAAAAAGAATGTTGCCCCAAAGAGGCGGAAGGTGTTAGTGTTGTTCGCAAAAAGCCAATCATGAGATGATTGTATTTTTTACACATTAAGTCATGATATTTTATTAAGGCATTAATCCAGCAATTATGTTTGTTGTTCTGTTTCCACATAACATAATAAACATAATTGTAACCCTAGAATAATGATATTCTCACATGTCCCTAGTCTAGTATTATTGTGGAGCGGGTTGCAATAATACATAACGACTAGCATATGTTGAGACTAATTGAGATATGTAGTCTACATATGGGTACAAGTTGGAGAACTTGTGTACTGGACCGACCCACCATGAGAACACTACATGGATTGTTAAATAAGAGTCATAAGTGATTCTCATAGTGATCATGGTATATGTAGTCCTTCGACCCAAGATCATCAAGGTTCCCTACATGTGAGTCACATACTTTGATAGTTTCCTTTGTTGCTTGTAACTGAGTGAACTTGAAGGAGGTCTTTGGGTATGTCACATATCATGCGTAGGGATTTGTATGATCAACATGGGATTTGTCCCTCCTATATAACGGGAGTGATATCTTTGGGCCCCTTGATAGTGCGAGACTTAGAAAATGCATGGCCATGCTCGGAAGAGTTGATATACGATATCATTGTCATCAGTTTAAGTTGGTCTACTCGGTAATCAAGAAACCAAAGATTGGGCTATATGAGAGTGACACATTCCATGTCTCGTGCTTAGTCTTGATATCTTGGACAAAGGGACAATTGTCTATATCGTCGATGATCATAAAGGTTTAGTCGAATCACCGACAGTCTTGTCACTTGGGTAGCAATGAAGTGTTGCTAGACACCGCTCATTGCTTATGATAATAAATGTGATTTATGATCATTGCCAACGTGGTAAGAGCCTATTGGTTTGCACACATAAAGCTTTTTGGATCATTAGAGTGCATGGGCTAATAATTTGGGTTTTGGTTTCACAATAATTTCGTATTAACAATGAGCCCAATAGTTGAGCCATTATTAAGCCCGAAATTAAAGCCTAATTGGATTAGGGCTTTGAAACCCATTAGGCCTAGAAGTTGAGTCTCACTATAAATACAACTTTTAGTGAGAAATTCGTAGCTTCTTGCCCTAGCCTCCTAAAAGGGACAGCCACACTCTTCTCTTGTAATTCCTTGGAGGACGTAAGCTAGCACTACGAGCACAAGAGAAACGCATCTGCTGGGAGATGGTGGAAGCATGGTGATCCCGAGAGGCTCGTGTGGATACCATAGAGAGTTTGAACACATCAACTGTTTAGGTTTTGAGATTTGACTCTATAGTTGGGTGAGAGATCTCAACCAAAAATTAGGTATGAAAATTTTCGAACACCCGATTTACCCCGTTTCACTTGGATCCTGGAGGGTTTTAGTTAAATTTTGTTGCACTGTTTGGCTCCCAAAACCCAATAGAAGGCGTCTGGACGGGGGCCATCTTCAGCCAAGAAATTGAAGAAGGACCTTCTTCCCCCCCTCTAGAAGACGTTAATAAGGTCGAGGACCAGCCGTCGGTCCACACCCACCCACCATCAGAGCTAGTTGTCAGCTCCACTCCCCGGATTCCCATCTCTTCGGTGGACACCTTGGGCACTTCAATAGGAGGCCCCTCTGTTGTAGAGCTCGAGGAGCGAAGATGAAGCAAGGGCAAACACATCCCTGCTGAAATGGAGGAATTCCACGGCTCCGATGATGACATCATCGAGGTTCCACCAGGTTTGCCCCTTAGCCAGTTTTCTATAAATTTAGACATCTTTAGCATTTTTGACTTTTTAAACGTTTGGCTAAGGGATAATGTTCTGATGGAACTTCGGCGTGGTTTTGTGAAAGAACTGGCACCCTCGGCGTGGATGGTGGAGCACGCCCGGAAAGCAGGCCCTTTGGGACTGCCATATCCCGAAGGATGAAGTCCCGAGGGAGCCTTTATGGTCTCTCACGGATGACATGAACTTGTTCTCCGAGGACAACCAGGAAATGGCTCCCCAAATGGCGAGGGGCATGCTCACCCAAGCCACGTTCAAATCTCTGGCAGAGGAGTGCCCAAACAAAGACGTCCTTGCCGTGACGATCTCTAAACATGCTGCCCAGGTGAGCTTCTTGGGACTTAGCAAATTTTCCAAGCTTTTGTGTCATTTTGATCCTAACGCAAAGTCTTTCCTTTTCGCAGCTCTTGCCTTATAGTGGATATTTCCGATCATGGGCATCAAAGCAATGTTCGATCCGATCTCGGACCGAAGAGCACTTGGAGAAAGCCAAGCTATTCTACGCTGGCTCGGTTGTCAAGTACGTTGAGCTGAACAAGATAGCCAAGGAGGAGCTGGCCAAAGTTCCAGAGGAATTCTTGAAGAGTCAAGAGGAGCTCTGTCAAGAATTCTCCCAGAAGGTGTTTGACCTCGGCGCGAAGGTCATTGCGCTATCTTTGGAGATCGAGGTTTACCGGAAGGAGAAGGAGGAGGACTCTTCTCTCCTGATGAAGGCCCTTGCTGACAATGTTGAACTTCAAGCTGAGGTCGACGCGCTGAAGAAGGAGACGAAGAAGAAGATGAAGATGAAGAAGCTGGAGAAGGAGGTCACTGTGTTGAAGGAGAAGCAGAACAACTTAGGTATTGAGAAGGATAAAGTTGTTCAAGCAACTAAGGTTGCGTTCCAAGACGGCTTCTGTTTGGCTCGGCACCAAGTCCTGGTGAAGTATACCGACCTCGACCTCTCTTTTCATGTAGGCCTAGACATTCCCGAGGGGCCTCGTTGGGCATGGTCAAAGATTGAATATCTTAATCTCCCCTTTCCTCCTCCGGCGCCAAAGGTCATAACAAAGGAGGTTGGCAATGGGACAACTCAAGATGACGAGTTCTCTTAGGCATCCAAGACTTCGCCTTTTTCTTCTTTTTTGTAATATTCTTCCTGTAATCCTCCTCCTTGTTATAATAAGGCTCAATGTAATAAAATTCCTTCTTTCATCCAAAATTTGGCTAAGTCTCAAAACATGTTTCTTCTATACTATCTTTGGTACCAAGGGTTAACTCGACCATTTTTGGACTAAGTCTCTCAAGAAAATAGTAGGTAATCTCTGTGCTTGTTATTTGGATAAACGCCTTCGGTGTACATAGGACCAGTTTTGGCTAACATTCTTTGGCAAAACTTTGCCTATTTATGTAGCCGTATTCGGTCTAAAACCTCTTCAGAGAAAATATATTGTTTTCTGTACATAGGCTCTTACACCTTGTCCGGCTGGGCTCCCTTGCTGGGACTATTTTCCTTAGAAAAAATTCTAAGTATATAATTTTTCAAGACATCTGAATGCCATGCATTTCTCAGCTCTCCACCTTTGGCATCACCGAGTTTGTATACTCCTGGCCGAACTTCATCAAGAACCAAATATGTAACACCTCACACAGGCCCTGGCCCAACACTTTGTACTACACTCACCCAACTAAAGTTATTCTGGAGTGTTTTTAGAACTTTCAATTCGGCCAACTAATGTAATTAATCCTTACATCTTATTTTCTTAAGGTATTTAGCCTAGGAGGTGGCCCAGGAGGCTTATGAGAAGAATCCAAATAATTACTTGCAGCAGAAGTAGAGCCCAATATAATAACTTGCAAGACAAGCAAGGCTGTAATAGGTAACTTGCATTACAAGCAAGGCAACACTCAATGAAATTAAGTGCTTAGGATGTGTGCAAATCAAGTGAGATATTTTAGAATGGCAACCAAGAAGCCCAAGTTATCATTTGATTTGGAACTCATTTTGAATGCACATGAACATTTCAGCCATAAATAGTTCATAAGAGGTTTACAAGGTAAACAGATTTCCCATTCATACAAACATGCCATCTAATGGCCCATAACCATCCAACATTTACATGTCCAAAACCAAGTTCACATACATAATTTGGCACCTCAAGGTACTCCAAGTACCATAAACCTAAACATAACCGAGACTACACATACATATGAACAACAAAATGGTAGCCTACAAGTATCCAAAACATGGCAACATGCCAAGATTCACCAAGGTTTAGGTTTACCAAATTATGTTACAACCCGAAACCTCTAATGCTCAAACAAAACCTTAAGTATGCCATAAAGCAAGACACACTGCAGTACAAGTCCTATGGCCATGTTCATGGTCATAAAGGTGAAAACTATTATCAGAGCAAGTGTCCACATATCCATGCTGCCCACCTAGACAAGTCCCACTCTACAAAGCCTGCACAACTCAAGACATAAGTCTCGGCCAACTTCAATAAAGACTTGTATTGCACATAATTAACCAAGCCAAGCACACATTGGCACATACCTTAGTACATAAGCAAAGCTAGCATAACACAATAGAAAAACTCAAGCTACTATAACTCAGGCCGAATATCGTTTCCTGAAAAACAAATGTATAGGGAAATGAGTACATTACTCAGTAGAGTTCACTTTTAATACCAACTCATTAAAGAGTTTATTTAGTTAAGCCGAGTGTATAAGTCAAGGCTTAACCTCCATTTGCTCATAATGTCCTGCAAAAATAAGACACAAAAACAAGAAAACAACAAAAAAAAGTCAATCCATGTTGTCTAGTGTTCTCGGTTTCAATTCCTTTGTTCTTATTTGATTCTTATCTTTCTGTTTCATGTCCAGCCATATTAATCTTTATTGTTTTCATTGTTTCCAGCATCCTAGAGTCAAGAAAACACCAAAAAAAAAGAAGGATCCAAGTTCAGGAAGTTTCGGTACCAAAATGTTGTTTCAAATTGTGCATGTTTCATAGTTTCTTGTGTTGGCCGAAAAGAAATCTAACTTTTTATCTTTGGCAGCAAGGAACTTCAAGGAGAAAGTTGTTTTAGCATCAAAACAACAAGCCAAAAAACAAAAAGAGGAAAGAACAAAGAAAAGAGCTTGCAAAAGGAAAGAAGTTTTTCTCAAAAGTGTTGAAAGTTTTTGTGCCCATAAACCTATCCCATTGATTTGAGCCAAGAAAAGCTTTCTTTGTGGTTCTTGTGATCATCAATTGCAAGGCCTTCTTAGAGTCTTTTAAAGCTTGTTTAGCCCACCTCTTTTGGAGTCAAAATAGTTCTTCAAAAATTCAAGTTTCTTGTGTGCTTTGAGGATAGTTTTCTTAGAACTTTTGAGAACTCTTTGAATAGCAATATCTAACTAACAAATTGAGTGTTTGAGTGTTCATCTTTTGAGTGAAACACATGAGGTGAGTGTTTATGAGGATCTTTGTTATTTTCAGGAGTATGGAGGGCCAGGAGGATAGGAGAATGGAAGTGAGACACAATGAGGAGCCTAGCATGAGAGAATTTCAAGAAACTCTCAATAGACTTGTGGGGAGGATTGAGGACATTGATTTGAGGTTTCCAAGAAGGCCTAATCCCAGTTTGCAACCAAGGAGAGGTCTAAGGAAAGAAGAACCCGAGGAGGAAGAACGAATTTGGCTTGACCATGTGCTTCGAACGAGGGGTGACCCAAGAGAAGATCACAACCTTAATTCCATCAAACTTACCATTCCACCTTTCCAAGGGAGGAGTGATCCCGATGCATATTGGGAGTAGGAGCAAAAGATTGATATGGTGTTTGATTACCATCATTACTCTGAGGAAAATAAGGTTAAATTGGCTACCATGAAGTTCACTAATTATGCTCTTGTATGGTGGAACCAGGATGTTACTTCTAGGAGAAGGAATGAGGAAGAGCCCATACACACACAGAAAGCCCTTAAAGCCTTGATGAGGAGGAGATTTGTGCCTAGCTACTACACTAAAGATCAATGCCTCAAACTTCAAAAGCTAGTGTAAGGACAAAGGAGTGTGGAGGACTACCATAAAGACTTGGAGATGACCTTGACCCGAGCCAAAATCATGGAGGATGAGGAGACCACCATTGCTAGATTCATTAATGGTCTCAATCCTGAGATTGCCCACAAAGTGGAAATGGCACCTTATTTCAACATGGAAGATTTGCTTCATTATGCGACCAAGGCTGAAAGGAGCATCAAGAGAGCAAAGGCATCCAAGATGTCTCAAGGAGGAATTTCCACATGGAGAGGGGCATGGACCAAGGATGTGAGAGAAGTACTGAAGCCAAAACTTTTGGTGGGTTTTGATTGTAAGGGTCCTTCAGTTTCTTATTTTTTCCAGCTTCCCAAAGTCATTTTTCTTATTCCCGAAGTCCCTCAATACTTTTTTCCAAAGTCACTTTTTTGCCAACCATGTCTTCGCTTGCTCCAATTATGTCTGTTGCACCTATCCCCGAGAGCTGGCAGCCTCTCATGTCTCACCCTTGTTGTTCTACTTCAGAGAAATTAGAGAAGTGGACAACCAAATTTTTCCTCCATTCGTATGCTGTCACCAGACTACCTTCAATTGGGCATTTTAGCTTTATGAGTGGTAAGGACGAGGTTACCGTCTTCCGTTCCCAATTGGAGGTCGGACTTCGGTTTCCTCCGTCGAACATGGTTTGCGACTTTTTCCAATTTCATGGCGTAGCCGTGAATCAACTTCCTCCTAACTCATACTTCTATTTCAACGCCTTCCTCTGCATGTGCGGGGTCTTCGGGGTAGAACCTCATTTTATCTTGTTCATGCAGTACTACAAGCTTTATCTGATCTCGAAGGGTGGCTTTTATTTCATGCTACCTCTAGGATCTGGGAGCAAAAAATTCATTTTCACCTTCGCTACTAAACATAGCTGGCGGGGGTGGTAAAGGAAGTTCTTCTTCCTAAAGGTGGTGCAGGCCTGGTCGTACGTCCTGACTAAGTGGGCTCGGCGAAAGCTGGAGATGGATGTCATGGACCCCAAGAAGTTGCTAACTCCCAAGTTGGCGGCGAGGTTTGCGGACTTCGACAGACGTGTCCGTGCTATCGCTGACTGGGATGCCGAGGTCCCTCAACGTTCCCTCTATCCCTCCCGCATCATGTGGAAGCTCATGACTGAGGAGGTCCTTCGGGAGTTGGGGGTAGTGAAGGAGCACAAGACGGATCTCAGCATGCTAGCTCCTGCCATCGACGGGAAGGAGTATTGGCTAGTGATGCTCCTTCGGGGGGAGCTCACTTATGAAGCCTTTTTCGAAAGTAAGCTTCCTTTCAAAGTTTTCTGTATAAGTATCCGTCTAGACTTACACTGATGTTTTCCTTCCTTTTCAGAAATGGGCGATGAGTTTGCTGCCTACTACAAGTCCCTCTTCCTCGGCCAAGCCGAGAAGGGGGAACAAATGACGAAAGGCGTCTCCAAGAGGCGCAAGACTACTGGGAGCAGGCCATCTTCGGCCAAGAAGGCGAAGAAGGACATCCTTCTTCCACCCCCGGGAGACGCGGCGGAGGTCGTCGGTGAGCCTGAAACTCCTATCGAGCTTCCTACCGGGGTGGTCACCATCGTTGCTTCTTTGAGTACCGCCACATCGATGAATCTTTTAGGCTCTTGGGCAGGGGGTCCCCCTGCTGAGGATTTGGAAAAATGATGAAAGGACAAGGGCAAATATATCTCTACCGACGTGGAGGAGGTCCGGGACTCTGATGACGACGTTGCTGAGGTTACGCCAGGTTTGTCTCTTATCCCCTTTTTAGTACTCGCAACCTTATAGCTTGCATAGCTAAGGAGTTTTGTCTGATGAGACGTATGCTTTTAATTTTGCAGACGAACTGGAGCCCTTAGCTTGGATGGTCGAGCATGCCTGGCGATGGGCTCTTCGGGATTCCCACATCCCAAAGGACAAGGTTCCAAGGGAGCCATTCTGATCTTTCACGGAGGACATGAATCTGTTCTCCGAGGATTGCCGGGAAATGGATCCCCATATGGCATGGTGCGTGCTCACCCAGGCTTCCTTTAAGGCAGTTGCTAAGAAGTGTGCCAGCGAGGATACCCTTGCCGCTAAGGTTTCTGAGCACGTTGCCCAGGTAGTTCTTCAGGACTCTTCATTCATTTTTTTTCCACTTTTTTCTAAGTGTTTTGGCTTTCCTTATGCAAATTTGATTGAGTTCCTTCTCCTTTATTGCAGCTTCTGGGGTATAGTGGATACCTCCGAGCTTGGGCAGCAAAGCAATCTTCGGTCTGAGCTTATGCTGAAGATAAACTGGAGAAGGCCAAGGTCTTCTGTGTTAGCTTGGTTATGAAGAATCCCGAGTTGAGCCGAATAGCCAAGGAGGAGGTTGCCAAGCTTCGGAAGGAATTCTTGAAGCGCCAAGAGGAGCTCTTGAAGGATTTCTCAAAGAAGATGTCCGACGTTGGTGAAAAGGTTGTGAGCTTGACCTCGGCCAATGAGGCCATTCAAAAGGAGAAAGAAGAAGATTCTACCCTCCTGGCTAAGGTGCTTGCTGACAACGCCGAACTTCAAGCCAAGGTCGAGGCGCTGAAGAAGGGTTCAAAGAAGAATAAAAATATAAAGGAACTGGAGAAGGAGGTTGCAGATCTTCAGAATGAGGTAGACGACTTGGGCATCGATAAAGACAAGGCCGTTCAGGCAACCAAGGTTGCCTTTCAGGACGACTTCTGCCTAGCTCGCCATCAAGTTCTGAAGAAATATCCAGATCTCGACCTTTCCTTCCTGGCTGCCCTGGATATTCCTGAGGGACCTCGGTGGACCTGATCGAAAATCGAGCTCCTCAACCTGTCATTTGCTCCTCCTCTGGCCCCGAAGGCGATTAAAGACACAGGAGCCGGAGCTTCCCATGACGCCGGGATCCCTTAGATATTCTAGGGCCTTTGCCTTCTTCTTTTTCCTATTAATTTTTCTTCCTGTAACCTTCTCCTTGTACCAAGGCCTTCTTCAGTAAATTTTCCCTTCCTTTATGACTCGATTAAGTCTTTGAGCAACTATTTTTGTTTCCACTTGTCTCGGCCACTTTCGGCCAAGGGATTTCAGAAAGGTATGCTTTGCCCATTTTGTCGGCCCACCTTCGAGTAAATGTTGACCTTTGATGAATTTCCTTAGGCAATTTTTAGTCTGCCTTCACCGGCCATATTTGATGGACTTCACTTCTTTTTTGTTTTTTTTTTGCATATAACCCAATCAACTTCGGAAGGAAAATGTGACTTTTGGGAGTGCATGTTTAAGCTTCGTTCGGCGAGTACTCTCAGATGGAGAAAACCACTGTACTTAGAAAAAAGTTTCTAACTTGTACAATTTCTTATCAAAATTCTAAGTATAGAATTTCTTCAAGGCATCCGAGTGCCACGTATTTTTCAGATCTCCCCCTTCGGTGTCGCCAAGCTTTTATACTCCCTTTCGGACCTCGTCAAGGACCAAGTAAGGCCCTTCCCAGTTTGACCAAAGTACCCCATGGGACGGTCTTCAGGGTTCAAACTCGGCCTTTCGGAGGACAAGGTCTCCTTTCTTTATTCCTTTTGGCCTAACATGCAAATTTGCGGCTATGGCCACCCTTTGCTGAAAGGCCTTCCTTCTGAGCTCAGCCACCTCTCTATGTTCATCAATTAGGTCGAGCTTAGTTCTCATTTTGAGGTAGTTCTCTTTTTCATCGAAAAATTGTACGCTAATTGATGGCCGCACTACCTCGATAGGGATAATGGCCTCTGTGCAGAAGACGAGCGAAAAAGGTGTTTCACCCGTGGCCCTTCGGGGTGTTGTCCGATAGCTCCATAACACATTAGGGAGTTCTCCTGGCCATTTTCCCTTTGCTTCCCCCAATCTCTTTTTCAGACCATCTTTTATGGTTCTGTTGGATACCTCTACTTGTCCGTTGCTCTAAGGATGAGCTATCGGGGCAAAGTGCCTTTTTATTCCGAGGTTGGTGATGAATTCTTGGAATCCTTTGTTAATAAATTGGGAACCATTGTTGGCCACTATCACCCTCGGTATGCCGAATCTGCATATGATGCTTTCCAGACAAATTTTTGTATATCCTTTGCTGAAATGGTTGCCAGGGGCTCTGCCTCAACCCATTTGGTGAAGTAATCTACTGCAACCGTGTAGAATTTCACTCCTCCGAGTGCTGTCGGGAGCGGTCCAATGATGTCAATGCCCCATGCTGCAAAAGGACAGGGGTAGTCAGCCGAGGTTATTAATTCCGAGGGCAACCTTTGAATGTTGACGTGTCTTTGGCAACTGTCACATTTTTGTACAAACTGTCTTGCGTCCTTGCTTAATGTGGGCCAAAAGTACCCTTGGCGGAGTATCACTCCTGCCAAAGCATCAGTCCTGATGTGGGAACCACAAATTCCCTTGTGGACTTCCTCGAGAATTGTCTGAGTATCCTTTTCGATGACACACCTTTGCAATGGACTTGCGTATCCCTGTCGGTACAGTTCTTCCCCGATTAGGAAATATAGTCCGGAGTATCTTCGCACTTTTGCTGCTTCGAGAGGGTCATCAAGAAGCTCTGAGGTTGTAACGTACTTCTTTATAGGATTTTCCCATCCTTCTTCCGAGGCTGCTATGCTCATTATCGCGATGCTCGGGTGGCTCAGTGCTTCGGTGAACCTTTTGATTTGGCCAGACTGTCTGCTTCGGCATTGTCTCGTTGAGGCACATCTTTTATATGCACCGCGTCGAACTTTTGGATGAGCTTTGATACAAGCTCATAGAACTTTGCCAAAGTTGGATCTTCTGCGCTATAATCCCCTGCCATCTGTCGGGCCACCAGCTGAGAATCACTGTGCGCCTTCAAGTTCCTTACACCAATCTTTCTAACAAGGCACAACCTTGCTATGAGGGCCTCATATTCTGCCACATTGTTAGTGACATTAAACCCAAATTTGATGGCTTTCATTACTTCCATGCCTTCGTGGCCGCGAATAACTACCCCAGCTCCCTGGTGTTCATAGCCAGAGGCCCCATCTACAAACAGAGTCCATTCTGGCTCACTTTTTCCAAGGTCCGATTGATCAACTTCAGTAAAAGGTACTTCAGCAATGAAGTCTGCTAGAGCTTGGGCTTTTATTGCTTTCCTTGGCTCGTAAGTAATATCATACTCGCCGAGTTCTATGCACCACTTGGAAAGCCTTCTCGAATGGTCTACTCTCTTCATGACATCCCGAAGCGGTAGGCTACTTCGGATAATAATAGGGTGAGCTTGAAAATGCGGACGCAGTTTTCTGCTTGCTAGCACCAGGGCATAGATAGCTTTTTGCAGTAGAGGATACCTGATTTCGGTGCCATGCAGGGACTTGCTGACGTAGTATACTGGCCATTGCTCCGCCTCCTCTTCCTTCACAAGAACTGAACTTAGTGCCTTTTGAGTAATAACGAGGTATAGCACTGTTGGGTTTCGGGAGCCAAACAGCGCAGTGGAATTTAACCGAAACCCTCCAGGATCCAAGTGAAACGGGGTAAACCGGGTGTTTGAAATTTTCATACCTAATTTTCGGTTGAGATCTCTCACTCAACTGTAGAGTCGAATCACAAAACCTGAACAGTTGACGTGTTCAAGCTCTCTATGGTATCCACACGAGCCTCTCGGGATCACCACGCTTCCACCACGTCCCAGCAGATGCATTTCTCTTGCGCTCGCAGTGCTAGCTTGCGTCCTCCAAGGAATTGCAAGAGAAGAGTGCGACTGTCCTTTTGGGAGGCTAGGGCAAGGAGACCTGCGAATTTCTCACTAAAAGTTGTATTTATAGTGAGACTCAACTTCCAGGCCTAATGGGTTTCAAAGCCCTAATCCAATTAGGCTTTAATTTCGGGCTTAATAATGGCTCAACTATTGGGCCCATTATTAATACGAAATTATTGTGAAACCATAACCCAAATAATTAGCCCATGCACTCTAATGATCCAAATAGCTCTATGTGTGCGACCCAATAGGCTCTTACCACGTTGGCAATGATCATAAATCACATTTATGATCATAAGCAATGAGCGGTGTCTAGCAACACATCATTGCTACCCAAGTGACAAGATTGTCGGTGATTCGACTAAACCTTTATGATCATCACCGATATATGCCATTGTCCCTTTGTCCAAGATATCAAGACTAAGCACGAGACATGGAATGTGTCACTCTCGTATAGCCCAATCTTTGGTTTCTTGATTACCGAGTAGACCAACTTAAACTGATGACATTGATATCGTATATCAACTCATCCGAGCATGGCCATGCATTTTTCTAAGTCTCACTCTATCAAGGGGCCCGAAGATATCACTCCCGTTACATAGGAGGGACAAATCCCATCTTGATCATACAAATCCCTCCGCATGATATGTGACATACCCAATGACCTCCTTCAAGTTCACTCAGTTACGAGCAACAAAGGAAAGTATCAAAGTATGTGACTCACATGTAGGGAACCTTGATGATCTTAGGTCGAAGGACTACATATACCATGATCACTATGAGAATCACTTATGACACTCATATAACGATCCATGTAGTGTTCTCATGGTGGGTCGGTCCAGTACACAAGTTCTCCAACTTGTACCCATATGTAGACTACATATCTCATATTAGTCTCCACATATGCTAGTCGTTATGTATTATTGCAACCCGCTCCACAATAATACTAGACTAGGGACGTTTGAGAATATCATTATTCTAGGGTTACAATTATGTTTGTTAAGTTACGTAGAAACAAAACAACAAACATAATTGCTGGATTAATGCCTTAATAAAATATCATGACTCAATGTGCAAAAATACAATCATCTCATGATTGGCTTTTGGGCACAACACTAACAATCTCCCACTTGCACTAAAAGCCAATCATCCATGTATCTAATACCGATGGACCTAGAATGGCTATCATGCTTCTGCTGCGTAAGGGGCTTTGTCAGTGGATCAGCAATGTTGCTGTCTGTCGAAGTCCTGCATATCCTTACATCACCCCTCTCGATGATCTCCCTGATGAGATGATAGCGTCGGAGTATGTGTTTGGATCGCTGGTGAGATCGAGGTTCCTTAGCCTGTGCGATTGCTCCATTGTTGTCACAATA
Source organism: Aquilaria sinensis (assembly GCA_005392925.1). Lineage (NCBI taxonomy): Eukaryota > Viridiplantae > Streptophyta > Magnoliopsida > Malvales > Thymelaeaceae > Aquilaria > Aquilaria sinensis. The sequence continues at coordinate 28,650 of SMDT01002313.1, forward strand.
GAGCTCTATCGGGTCGGCAATGCTTGGAACCACTCCAAGTTCAGTGATGAACTTCTTGATCCAAACTGCCTCCTTCGCAGCATCAGAGGCGGCAATGTACTCAGATTCTGTTGTAGAGTCAGCTACTGTCTCTTGCTTTGAACTCTTCCAGCTCACAGCACCACCACCAATACAAAACACATAACCAGATTGCGATCTAAAATCATCCTTATCGGATTGGAAGCTTGCATCGGTGTAACCCCTTACAACGAGCTCATCTTCACCTCCAAAGACCAAGAATGCATCCTTAGTCCTTCGTAAGTACTTAAGGATGTTCTTAACAGCTGTCCAGTGACTCTCACCGGGGTTCGATTGGTACCTACTCGTCATGCTCAAAGCATATGAGACATCGGGATGAGTACATATCATGGCATACATGATAGATCCAATTGCTGAGGCATATGGAATCTTACTCATGCGCTCTCTCTCCTCGGGTGTACTCGGACACTGAGATCTAGAAAGAGTGATACCATGTGACATGGGCAAGAATCCTTTCTTGGAATCTTGCATGCTAAACCTCTTTAGCACCTTGTCAATATATGTACTTTGACTTAGGCCAAGAAGCTTTCTAGATCTATCTCTATAGATCCTGATGCCTAACACATAGGCTGCTTCACCCAAGTCCTTCATAGAGAAACATTTCCCTAGCCAAGTCTTCACAGACTGTAGCTCAGGAATGTCATTCCCGATGAGTAGTATGTCATCTACATACAACACCAAGAAGACAATAGCGCTCCCACTAACCTTCTTGTAGACACAAGGTTCATCTTCATTTTTGATAAAACCAAACTCTTTGATTGCTTCATCAAAATGAAGATTCCAACTTCGAGAAGCTTGCTTCAGTCCATAAATGGACCTTTGCAACTTGCACACTTTATTGGCATTCTCAGGAGTGACAAAACCCTCAGGTTGTGTCATGTACACATCCTCAAGTAGCTTTCCATTTAGGAATGCAGTTTTGACATCCATTTGCCATATCTCATAATCATAGTGTGCAGCAATAGCAAACAAAATTTGGATGGATTTAAGCATAGCAACTGGTGAAAAAGTTTCATCATAGTCAATACCATGAATTTGCTTGAAACCTTTTGCAACCAATCGTCCCTTAAAGGTAATCACATTACCATCCATGTCAGTTTTCTTCTTGAAAACCCATTTGCACCCTATGGGTTTTACCCCTTCAGGTGGGTCAACCAAAGTCCATACTTGGTTTTCATACATGGATTCCATCTCGGATTTCATGGCCACTAGCCACTTCTCAGAGTCAGGCCCTGACATAGCTTGTTGGTAGGTTGTGGGCTCATCCTGATCCATGAGCATCACATCACCAGTGTGAGTCATGAGAAATCCATATCTCTCAGGCTCACGCCGAATCCTACTAGACCTACGTGGGCTCTGTGCTACAGGAACAGACTCTTGAACCACAACATCTTGTGGTGTCTGTTCAGGTTCCATTTCAGGTTCGATGTCTCCTTGTTGTTCTTGAATTTCTTCAAGTTCTACTTTCCTCCCACTAGTTTCTTTAGAGATAAACTCTTTCTCCAAAAAGACACCAGTTCGAGCAACAAACACTTTTTGCTCAGAAGGATTGTAGAAATAGTAACCCTTTGTTTCTTTGGGATACCCAACAAAAAGGCATTTTTTAGATTTGGGCCCTAGTTTGTAAGAGGATTGACGTTTCACATAAGCGTCACAGCCCCAAATCTTCATAAAAGACAAATTGGGATGCCTCCCACTCCATATCTCATATGGTGTCTTTTGAACCGATTTAGATGGAACTCGGTTTAGTGTAAAAGCGGCTGTCTCTAGAGCATGTCCCCAAAAGGAGTTTGGAAGGTCAGCTTGACTCATCATAGAGCGAACCATGTCTAACAGAGTTCGATTTCTCCTTTCAGATACACCATTCCATTGAGGTGTACCTGGTGGAGTGAGTTGTGATACTATACCACACTCCTTCAGATAGTCAAGGAATTCTCGATCCAAGTACTCTCCACCTCGATCTGATCGAAGCACTTTGATACTTTTCCCGAGTTGATTCTCTACTTCATTCTTGAATTCTTTGAACTTTTCAAAGGATTCTGACTTGTGTCTCATGAGATACACATAGCCATATCTGCTGAAGTCATCAGTGAAAGTAATGAAGTATTGGAAACCTCCTCTAGCTTGTGTAGACATAGGGCCACATACATCACTATGTATGAGTCCTAGTAAGTCATTAGCCCTTTCACTTTGCCCTATGAATGGGGCTTTGGTCATCTTGCCCAACAAACATGACTCACATGTCTCATATGATTCAAAATCAAATGAGTCCAAGAGTCCATCCTTATGGAGCTTGGATATGCGGGTCTCATTTATATGGCCCAAGCGACAGTGCCAGAGATAGGTCGGGTTTGAATCATTTAATCTGACCTTCTTGGTATTCACATTATAGATTGGATCTTCGAGGTCTAGAACATACAACCCATTGCTAAGTTGAGCACTACCATAAAAGATTTCATTCAAATAAATAGAACAACATTTGTCCTTTATTATAAATGAAAAACCTTTCTTGTCCAAACAAGAAACAGAAATCAAATTTCTAGTAATAGTAGGCACAAAATAGCAGTTGTCTAATTCTAAAACTAATCCACTAGGTAAAGTGAGAACATAAGTCCCTACGGGTAAGGCAGCAACCCTTGCTCCATTTCCAACACATAGGTCCACTTCACCTCGGGCCAATCTTCTACTTCTACTTAGATCCTGCACATTTGCACAAATGTGAGATCCACATCCAGTATCCAATACCCAAGATGAGGAAGTAGAAAAGTTAGCCTCTATAACAAAAATACTTGAAGTGGAAGTCTTACTTCCTTTTTCCTTAGCAAGTTCTTCAAGATAGAGCTTGCAGTTGCGCTTCCAGTGTCCAAGTTGCTTACAATGGAAGCACTCCCCTTCCTTTGCCACACCACCCTTTGGTTTCAATGCAGCTGAAGAAGAATTAGCATTGGACTTTCCATTAGCTTTATCCTTCTTCTTGTTGGCTTTTCCTTTTCCCTTGCCCTTTTGAACCATCAAAATGGGCTTAGCCTTCTTAAGGTTTTGCTCAGCAGTTCTCAACATGTTGAGCAATTCAGGGAGGGACTTGTCAAGGTCGTTCATGTTATAGTTCATGATGAACTGACTGTAGCTTTCAGGCAACGATTGCAAGACTACATCAATAGCCAACTCTTTCTGAAGAGCAAATCCCAAATTCTCAAGATTCTCAATGTACCCAATCATCTTGAGCACATGAGGACCCACGGGACTTCCCTCAGACATCTTGCACTGAAACAATGCCTTAGAGGTCTCAAACCTCTCATGCCTAGCTTGCTCTTGGAAAAGCATTTTGAGATGTTCGATCATATCGAACGCCCCCATGTTCTCATGTTGCTTCTGAAGCTCAGATTCCATGGTAATAAGCATGAGGCATGCAACATCCAAAGCATCATCAGAATGCCTCTTGTGAGCATCCCTTTCAGCTCTTGGAGCAGTGGCAGCAGGCTCATTCGGAATGGGCTGCTCTAGGACATAAGCCTTTCTCTCTTGTTTGAGGACTATCCTCAAGTTTCGGTACCATTTGAGAAAGTTGGTCCCATTCAGTTTTTCCTTCTCAAGGATCGATCGCAATGAAAGTGTCGATGTGTTTTGTGCCATGGTTATCTACAACAGTAAATATGCAGTGTAAGAGTCATGTATTTTAATTCATTTAATAAGGACTTTTATTAAACGATACTCCCACTATTTTCCTCAAAATAATAACCCTCGATATTATTTTGGAACACCTCGGCGCTAAGGTATTCTAGTGGGCCAAGATCCATATTTGACCACAACCTGAGTCAGCTTTGGCTTTTCTCTCAAGTTACAGCTATTTAGGTAGGCAACTCCTTGCCAATTGCATCTTATGCAACTCTTGGATAGTTGGGTGAACAACACTTGTCCAAGCTCATCTCATGAACTTAAGCCCAACTCTATGCCTCTAAGTCCCTAATCCTATTAGGATGACTTAGTTAAGTCGGACCCAAAGTTAGCAATTTGGATATCACTATTATCCCATCGCGCCTTACCAAGATGAACATAGGTGCTTTGCTTTGGCAAACCCACCTAATGTTGATCAAAGTCTTGACGAGTGCCAACATTTGGAAGGCATCACATTTAATGACTTAATATTTGTTTGAGAGATTTTTTCTTTTGATCTCACCAATTTGTTATCTCCGGTTGTTTTATACATGCATCACATACAAATATAAAACATGCATCTCATGCTTACAAGAAAATAAATGTGACATGGTTATAGCCCAAACTATGCGATATTTTCAAGCCAATGAGAATATCATAAAAGCCTAAGAAAAGAAAAGAGTCTTCACAAGCTCCTTCTCTTCCTTTCTTGGTTGCCCTTTTGTTGTCACCTCCTTGGACATACCTCCTTGGATGATCCTTGGACATACCACCTTGGATGATCCCATAATGTACCATTACATCAATAATAGAAACCTCGAGTTACATTCGAGGGGAGTAAGGTGAGAAGAGAATGTACAATGAGAGTGATAAGAAAAGGCACGACTCGCAGGCCGTATTTACAAGTACAACCAATCAAGGGCTATAACCATGCACCATGCTTCAAACACCAATCAGCATATCATGTCAAATCTCATTCAACAAAGATGCATGCCAATTTTTGCGCGTTGATTAACCAGTTTTTATTTATGTGGCGCTTCGTATATGGCGGTCCCTATGTGGCGCTTAGCTGTCAGCGGCGGTCCCGCTGGCCGGTCAGCGGGTGGTGGTTCCGCTGGCCGGTCAGCGCAAAAAATTGTCTTACAATTGCTTAGCCTGAAATCTTCTATTTCGAGCAAGTAGGCACCCGAGACTCCTCCATTCGAGCCACCAAAAATACCTTACTTTCGGTGCCCGAACAGGCCGAATCCGAACAAAGCTAGGGTTTTTGCAACTATTGCAAGAATCCTAATCCATATAGGTATCTCATACCTATCAATTTTGGGTTAATCTCATTAACCAATTTGTGTCATTTCTTCATATATCTCATATGTTCATTACGAATTCCGGTTTCATGCATCATGAATCAATCTAATTAATCATGGCCGAAAAGCAACCGAACACATAGCATCATGCGATTCAACACTCAATCCCGATTTAGGGTTTCACCAGTAGCTCTGATACCACTGATGGGTTTCGGGAGCCAAACAGCGCAGCGGAATTTAACCGAAACCCTCCAGGATCCAAGTGAAACGGGGTAAACCGGGTGTTTGAAAATTTTCATACCTAATTTTCGGTTGAGATCTCTCACTCAACTGTAGAGTCGAATCACAAAACCTGAACAGTTGACATGTTCAGGCTCTCTATGGTATCCACACGAGCCTCTCGGGATCACCACGCTTCCACCACGTCCCGGCAGATGCGTTTCTCTTGCGCTCGCAGTGCTAGCTTGCGTCCTCCAAGGAATTGCAAGAGAAGAGTGCGGCTATCCTTTTGGGAGGCTAGGGCAAGGAGACCTGCGAATTTCTCACTAAAAGTTGTATTTATAGTGAGACTCAACTTCCAGGCCTAATGGGTTTCAAAGCCCTAATCCAATTAGGCTTTAATTTCGGGCTTAATAATGGCTCAACTCTTGGGCCCATTATTAATACGAAATTATAGTGAAACCATAACCCAAATAATTAGCCCATGCACTCTAATGATCCAAATAGCTCTATGTGTGCGACCCAATAGGCTCTTACCACGTTGGCAATGATCATAAATCACATTTATGATCATAAGCAATGAGCGGTGTCTAGCAACACATCATTGCTACCCAAGTGACAAGATTGTCGATGATTCGACTAAACCTTTATGATCATCACCGATATATGCCATTGTCCCTTTGTCCAAGATATCAAGACTAAGCACGAGACATGGAATGTGTCACTCTCGTATAGCCCAATCTTTGGTTTCTTGATTACCGAGTAGACCAACTTAAATTGATGACATTGATATCGTATATCAACTCATCCGAGCATGGCCATGCATTTTCTAAGTCTCACTCTATCAAGGGGCCCGAAGATATCACTCCCGTTACATAGGAGGGACAAATCCCATCTTGATCATACAAATCCCTCCGCATGATATGTGACATACCCAATGACCTCCTTCAAGTTCACTCAGTTACGAGCAACAAAGGAAAGTATCAAAGTATGTGACTCACATGTAGGGAACCTTGATGATCTTAGGTCGAAGGACTACATATACCATGATCACTATGAGAATCACTTATGACACTCATATAACGATCCATGTAGTGTTGTCATGGTGGGTCGGTCCAGTACACAAGTTCTCCAACTTGTACCCATATGTAGACTACATATCTCATATTAGTCTCCACATATGCTAGTCGTTATGTATTATTGCAACCCACTCCACAATAATACTAGACCAGGGACTTTTAAGAATATTATTATTCTAGGGTTACAATTACGTTTGTTAAGCTACGCAGGAACAAAACAACAAACATAATTGCTGGATTAATGCCTTAATGAAATATCATGACTCAATGTGCGAAAATAAAATCATCTCATGATTGGCTTTTGGGCGCAACACTAACAAGCACAAGGGGTTCTCCTTCTCGTGGTTGCCGAAGAGTGGGTAGACGAGCCAGATAAATTTTGAGCTCTTCCCAGGCCTTTTGACAATCTTCATTCCAAAGAGGGTCATCATTTCCGAGGTTGCCACCATTTTTTGCTGCCTTGGTGAGTACCTTATAGAATGCTCGACAGCGGTCCCCATACCTGGAATTGAATCTGCTAAGGACGTCATTCTCCCAGTGAGCCTTTGCACATCCTTTGTTGTAACAGGAGTTTGGAATTTAAGTAGTGCTTTGACTTTTTCTGGGTTGGCATCGATACCTCTTTCCGATACCATAAACCCAAGGAACTTGCTTGAGCTTACGCCAAATACGCATTTTTCTGGATTAAGGCGAATTTCGAATGCTCTAAGTTGGTGGAAAGTTTCCTCCAAATCTGTGATATGGATGCTAGGCAACTTGCTTTTGACTATCATGTCATCAACATAGACTTCCATGTTTCTCCCTATTTGGTCTTTGAAGACCTTGTTCATCAGCCTCTGGTAGGTGGCTCCTGCATTCTTGAGCCCGAAGGGCATTCTGACATAGCAATACGTACCGACTTCGGTGATAAAGGCGGTTTTTTCCTCATCTTCGGGGTTCATGCTGATTTGATGATACCCACTGAAGGCGTCGAGGAAGCTCAGGAGTCCATATTCAGCAGTTGAGTCTACCAACTGGTCTATTGGCGGGAGAGGATACGAATCCTTAGGGCAAGCATCATTTAAGTTTCGAAATTCGATGCACATTCAGAGCTTATCGCTTTCTTCTTTTGTGGCGATAACCACATTACTTAGCCATTCAGGGTATTTGACCTCATTGATTACGCCAGCCTCTATCAAGCGTTGGACTTCGGTTTTGACGAAGTTATTTTTGTGTGCCGAGAAGCTTCGCTTTTTTTGGTGAACAGGCCTTGCCTCTGGGCTCACTTTAAGGCTATGCTGTATTATGCGGGGGTCTACCCCAGGCATGTCTTTCGGCGAGTAGGCAAACATACCTTTATTCATTAGTAGGAAAGATACAAGTTTTTCCTTGTCACCTTCGGCCAATTTTTTCCCTATTCGGATATTTCGGCCTGGGACAAGCTCTATTTCTTCCGTTTCTACTTTTTTAGGATCTTCTGTTCCTTCTCCTTTTGACTCTTGTGCGGGTATGACCTTCATTTTCGTAGTCTGCGCACAGTTCATCACCAGGGCTTTTCACGCCTTGACAAACACCTTTCTCACCTCCCCCTGGTCGATGAAGATCTCAGCATCTCCATCCTTGGTGGCGAAGGTGACAGTTAGGTACTTCACATCGGGGCGGATGTGGAGGTTCCCTTGCGTTTGCCTTCCAAGAATGGCGTTGTATGAAGAAGGGACATCTATGACGATGAACCTTATCATTACGGAGGCAAACAGGTCATCCTTGTTGTTCATTGAAGTTTCTTTTAGCATCAAGGGGAGGTCAATCCAGCCGAGGATAGGGAGTTCGGGTGGTCCTACTCCAAAAGTAGGAGAAGTGACGGACTTAAGGTCGCTCCTTGATATACCTAGACTTGGTAGCAGGTGTGAGAACGGGACGTCCGCATTTGAACCATCGTCAAGCAATACTATCTTGACATCCCAACTACCTATCCTTGCCATAACCAGCAGTGGGTCATTATGGGGAAATGTGACGGTGGACCCATTTCTCCGAACCAGCTTTTTTGATGGGTTCCCATGTTCCATCACCGAAATCTCCCTAGCCTTTCTCTTCCTTTCTGCCGATGCCAATCCTGTTGTGATCATTTGTATTACTCCCGCCAGGGGTGGCGGACGCCTTTTCAGACTTCGGTTCTGACATCTGTCGGAGTCATATTCCGCGTCGTCTCCTTTTGCCTCCTCTTCTCTTCTTCCCTGCGGGGAGGGAATCCACAGGTAACGTCGGAGCTGACCTTGCTTTATTAGTGATTCTATGTATTTTCTCAGTTGGAAGCAATCCTCGGAATCGTGCCCGTGGTCTCGATGAAATTGGCAGAACTTTTTCATGTTCTTTTTGTTGTCCAAGGTCATGGCCTTCGGTCGTTGGATCTGAGTCCCTTGGCTTTCCATCGCCATGAGGATGTTCATTCTTGTGGTGTTCAAGGGAGTGAAGGCCAGTGGCTTCCTTCCCTTAAACTTCCGAGGTCGTGCCCCTGGTTCAACTGGGTAGCGAGTTTGCTGGCTCGGTCCCTCAGCGCGAATGTGATCAGGTTTTGGGCCTCCCATTCTCAGTTCTTCGGCAGTCATGTGCTACTTAGCCCTTCGGTAAAATTCACCGAGTGTGTCGGGGGGATCCTTGGAGAACTCATAGAACATCTGGGAGTCTCTCCGAAGTCCACGTGTCATGGCCAAGATACATAATTTTGGCCTGAAGTCTAGGACACTTAAGGCTTCCCTGTTGAACCTTTCGAAATAGTCGCGAATGGTTTCTCCACTTTTCTGCGCTATATCGAACATTTGGATCGGTATCTTTGCCGTTGGCCGACTTCTGATGAACTGCTGCGTGAAGGCGGTATACAATTCTTGGAACTCCATGATGGTTCCCAGAGCCAATGAGTTATACCACGCCGTTGCTGGCCCCGCAAGGGTGACCTCAAAACATTTGCATAGGGTGGCGTTATCAGCACCGTGCAACACCATGCTACGCTTGTATTTGGTCAGATGGGCCTGGGGTTCAGTTCGGCCATCGTAGGTCTCCAATAGAGGTACCCGAAAGTCACTCGGCATAAGTGCCTCGACCACTGCTCTAGTGAATGGTGATTCGTCTCCATTGAAAGTTTCTGACAACCGAGCCCAGACAGGCTTCCGAGCTACCTACCTCTTCACTCTTTCTAGCTTCTTTAAGATTTTCTCTATGAGGAGTGTGGCACTGGGCTCTTCTTCCTGCGGCTTATAGACCTTTGGGAACAGAGACTGCCATCTCCTTTTTGGGGAGTGACTTTGGCATCGTGGTGATGGCGACTTTTCTTCAGGTGAAGAACTCCTTCAGCAGGGAGCTCTGGGTTGCTTTGTCCCCGTCTCTCCCATAGGTCACACCCTGAGGGGTATATTTTCCGTTGAGGACTCATCACGCTGATCCCCACTCCCCAAACTCCGGTGAGTTGATCTGGGGCTCTTATCCCGTTGAGTTGCTGGTGAAGAAGGCCTTCGACCCGGAGTTGGCTATGGCCATCTTTGGTCTAACTGCTGTGTCATTTCGGCCACAACAGTGTTGGGTTTCGGGAGCCAAACAGCATAGTAGAATTTAACCGAAACCCTCCAGGATCCAGGTGAAATGGGGTAAACTGCGAGTTCAAAAATTTTCATACCTAATTTTTGGTTGAGATCTCTCACTCAACTGTAAAGTCAAATCACTAAACCTGAACAATTGACGTGTTCAGGCTCTCTATGGTATCCACACGAGCCTCTCGGGATCACCATGCTTCCACCACGTCCCGGCAGATGCGTTTCTCTTGCGCTCGCAGTGCTAGCTTGCGTCGTCCAAAGAATTGCAAGAGAAGAGTGCGGCTATCCTTTTGGGAGGCTAGGGCAAGGAGACCTACGAATTTCTCACTAGAAGTTGTATTTATAGTGAGACTCAACTTCCAGGCCTAATGGGTTCCAAAGCCCTAATCCAATTAGGCTTTAATTTCGGGCTTAATAATGGCTTAACTATTGGGCCCATTATTAATACGAAATTATTGTGAACCCAAAACCTAAATTATTAGCCCATGCACTCTAATGATCCAAATAGCTCTATGTGTGCGACCCAATAGGCTCTTTCCACGTTGGCAATGATCATAAATCACATTTATGATCATAAGCAATGGGCGGTGTCTAGCAACACATTATTGCTACCCAAGTGACAAGATTGTCGATGATTCGACTAAACCTTTAGATCATCATCGATATATGCCATTGTCCCTTTGTCCAAGATATCAAGACTAAGCACGAGACATGGAATGTGTCACTCTCCTATAGCCCAATCTTTGGTTTCTTGATTACCGAGTAGACCAACTTAAACTAATGACAATGATATCGTATATCAACTCATCCGAGCATGGCCATGCATTTTTCTAAGTCTTACTCTATCAAGGGGCCGAAAGATATCACTCCCGTTACATAGGAGGTACAAATCCCATCTTGATCATGCAAATCCCTCCACATGATATGTGACATACCCAATGACCTCCTTCAAGTTCACTCAGTTACGAGCAACAAAGGAATGTATCAAAGTATGTGACTCACATGTAGGGAACCTTGATGATCTTAGGTCGAAGGACTACATATACCATGATGACTATGAGAATCACTTATAACACTCATATAACGATCCATGTAGTGTTCTCATGGTGGGTCGGTCCAGTACATAAATTCTCCACCTTGTACCCATATGCAGACTGCATATCTCATATTAGTCTCCACATATGCTAGCCGTTATGTGTTATTGCAACCCGCTCCACAATAATACTAGACTAGGGAAGTTTGAGAATATCATTATTCTAGGGTTACAATTATGTTTGTTAAGTTATGCAGAAACAAAACAACAAACATAATTGCTAGATTAACGCCTTAATAAAATATCATGACTCAATGTGAAAAAATACAATCATCTCATGATTGGCCTTTTGGGCACAACACTAACAAACAGAGTGTTGGAACTCACACAGGAAGCCCATAGTAATGGTCAGAGGATGTTCATCCTCAGGCAAGGAAGTCCCTGCTATAGTTTGTTCGGTTGCCAGTTGAACTTCTGGCGCAGACGGGGACTTCAGAAGTCCCTTGTCCTTAGAAACACCGAGTTTCAACATTGGCAACCTGGGAGTGGGTTCCCACAGACGGCGCCAAATGATGCCCTGTAACATCTCCGTTGTGTGACATGGTGTGACCGGGAGGGACTTCCAGTGAGGGAGAATGTCCGAAGGGGAGATTTCTCAGGGGGAGCTGCCTCAAAGACTCAGAAAATAGAGGTTAGGAGGTCCTCGAAGCCTTTTTCCGGGGAGGAGCCTCCGACACCCAAGTCAGTACTTTGGAGGTGGAGAGAGAGTATGAAGGGCCAGAGATTCTTGCCTGTTACATTTTCTTTCTAGGAAGGAGAAAAAAAGATCCCCTGCTGAGGCCATTTCCCTGATATATATAGGAGGGGATGGCCCATTTAGATTGTGACAAATGTTTGGTCAGATACAATCTAAACTTCTGGGCGTGGGGCCCTCTCGCCGCCTGTAGGCTCCTCGGGCCACTGGCTAGGGCAAGCATAGCCCTATATGACAAGATGTAGGTGGCGTCGGTGTGTCAAAGGCTTATTAATTGCTTGTGCTGTACCCTCGAGGTCCCATTGGTCGAGGTCGCCATTCGGAGTGAGGACCCCTCTCCTAGAGTCTTGCCAGTAATTCGGGGGATTCCCCAGCACTGAAGCTCGTCGTTCGGGGGATTTTCTTCTACTGAAGGTGGCTGGTCCTTATCCCCGAAGGTGGTTTGACCGCCTTTAAAAGGGAGGCGACACGCTATTTTCCCGAGGTCAGGGCTGTCATCCTCAGGGGTGCTAGCTAGCCATCGAAGTCGTATTGTCGAGGTGCCAGACTTCAACCTTTTCGAGGTCGGTACTGGCACTCCTTGTGGGTGACGCTTAACTTCTCGAATGTGGTTTCTGACCACAGTTCAAAGGCTGCAAGGGCGACAGCACTTCGGCTAT
>SMDT01002314.1:0-43002 GCA_005392925.1 Aquilaria sinensis
TCACCACGCTTCCACCGTGTCCCGGCAGATGCGTTTCTCTTGCACTCGCAGTGCTAGCTTGCGTCCTCCAAGGAATTGCAAGAGAAGAGTGCAGCTGTCCTTTTGGGAGGCTAGGGCAAAACTGAATTTCTCACTAAAGTTGTATTTATAGTGAGACTCAACTTCCAGGCCTAAGGGTTTCAAAGCCCTAATCCAATTAGGCTTTAATTTCGGGCTTAATAATGGCTCAACTCTTGGGCCCATTATTAATACGAAATTAAAGTGAAACCATAACCCAAATAATTAGCCCATGCACTCTAATGATCCAAATAGCTCTATGTGTGCGACCCAATAGGCTCTTACCACGTTGGCAATGATCATAAATCACATTTATGATCATAAGCAATGAGCGGTGTCTAGCAACACATCATTGCTACCCAAGTGACAAGATTGTCGATGATTCGACTAAACCTTTATGATCATCACCGACATATGCCATTGTCCCTTTGTCCAAGATATCAAGACTAAGCACGAGACATGGAATGTGTCACTCTCGTATAGCCCATTCTTTGGTTTCTTGATTACCGAGTAGACCAACTTAAACTGATGACATTGATATCATATATCAACTCATCCGAGCATGGCCATGCATTTTCTAAGTCTCACTCTATCAAGGGGCCCGAAGATATCACTCCCGTTACATAGGAGGGACAAATCCCATCTTGATCATACAAATCCCTCCGCATGATATGTGCATACCCAATGACCTCCTTCAAGTTCACTCAGTTACGAGCAACAAAGGAAAGTATCAAAGTATGTGACTCACATGTAGGGAACCTTGATGATCTTAGGTCGAAGGACTACATATACCATGATCACTATGAGAATCACTTATGACACTCATATAACGATCCATGTAGTGTTCTCATGGTGGGTCGGTCCAGTACACAAGTTCTCCAACTTGTACCCATATGTAGACTACATATCTCATATTAGTCTCCACATATGCTAGTCATTATGTATTATTGCAACCCGCTCCACAATAATACTAGACCAGGGACGTTTAAGAATATCATTATTCTAGGGTTACAATTATGTTTGTTAAGTTACGCAGAAACAAAACAACAAACATAATTGCTGGATTAATGCCTAATAAAAATCATGACTCAATGTGCAAAAATACAATCATCTCATGATTGGCTTTTGGGCACAACACTAACAATCTCCCACTTGCACTAAAGCTAATCATCCATGTATCTAATACCGATGGACCTAGAATGGCTATCATGCTTTTGCTGCGTAAGGGGCTTTGTCAGCGGATCAGCAATGTTGCTATCTGTCGAAGTCCTGCATATCCTTACATCACCCCTCTCGATGATCTCCCTGATGAGATGATAGCGTCGAGTATGTGTTTGGATCGCTGGTGAGATCGAGGTTCCTTAGCCTGTGCGATTGCTCCATTGTTGTCACAATAGAGCTCTATCGGTCGGCAATGCTTGGAACCACTCCAAGTTCAGGATGAACTTCTTGATCCAAACTGCCTCCTTCGCAGCATCAGAGGCGGCAATGTACTCAATTCTGTTGTAGAGTCAGCTACTGTCTCTTGCTTTGAACTCTTCCAGCTCACAGCACCACCACCAATACAAAACACATAACCAGATTGCGATCTAAAATCATCCTTATCGGATTGGAAGCTTGCATCGGTGTAACCCCTTACAACGAGCTCATCTTCACCTCCAAAGACAAGAATGCATCCTTAGTCCTTCGTAAGTACTTAAGGATGTTCTTAACAGCTGTCCAGTGACTCTCACCGGGGTTCGATTGGTACCTACTCGTCATGCTCAAAGCATATGAGACATCGGACGAGTACATATCATGGCATACATGATAGATCCAATTGCTGAGGCATATGGAATCTTACTCATGCGCTCTCTCTCCTCAGTTGTACTCGGACACTGAGATCTAGAAAGAGTGATACCATGTGACATGGGCAAGAATCCTTTCTTGGAATCTTGCATGCTAAACCTCTTTAGCACCTTGTCAATATATGTACTTTGACTTAGGCCAAGAAGCTTTCTAGATCTATCTCTATAGATCCTGATGCCTAACACATAGGCTGCTTCACCCAAGTCCTTCATAGAGAAACATTTCCCTAGCCAAGTCTTCACAAACTGTAGCTCAGGAATGTCATTCCCGATGAGTAGTATGTCATCTACATACAACACCAAGAAGACAATAGCGCTCCCACTAACCTTCTTGTAGACACAAGGTTCATCTTCATTTTTGATAAAACCAAACTCTTTGATTGCATCATCAAAACGAAGATTCCAACTTCGAGAAGCTTGCTTCAGTCCATAAATGGACCTTTGCAACTTGCACACTTTATTGGCATTCTCAGGAGTGACAAAACCCTCAGGTTGTGTCATGTACACATCCTCAAGTAGCTTTCCATTTAGGAATGCAGTTTTGACATCCATTTGCCATATCTCATAATCATAGTGTGCAGCAATAGCAAACAAAATTCGGATGGATTTAAGCATAGCAACTGGTGAAAAAGTTTCATCATAGTCAATACCATGAATTTGCTTGAAACTTTTGCAACCAATCGTCCCTTAAAGGTAATCACATTACCATCCATGTTAGTTTTCTTCTTGAAAACCCATTTGCACCCTATGGGTTTTACCCCTTCAGGTGGGTCAACCAAAGTCCATACTTGGTTTTCATACATGGATTTCATCTCGGATTTCATGGCCACTAGCCACTTCTCAGAGTCAGGCCCTGACATAGCTTGTTGGTAGGTTGTGGGCTCATCCTGATCCATGAGCATCACATCACTGGTGTGAGTCACGAGAAATCCATATCTCTCGGGCTCACGCCGAATCCTACCAGACCTACGTGGGCTCTGTGCTACAGGAACAGACTCTTGAACCACAACATCTTGTGGTGTCTGTTCAGGTTCCATTTCAGGTTCGATGTCTCCTTGTTGTTCTTGAATTTCTTCAAGTTCTACTTTCCTCCCACTAGTTCCTTTAGAGATAAACTCTTTCTCTAAAAAGACACCAGTTCGAGCAACAAACACTTTTTGCTCAGAAGGATTGTAGAAATAGTAACCCTTTGTTTCTTTGGGATACCCAACAAAAAGGATTTTTGAGATTTGGGCCCTAGTTTGTCAGAGGATTGACGTTTCACATAAGCGTCACAGCCCCAAATCTTCATAAAAGACAAATTGGGACGCCTCCCACTCCATATCTCATATGGTGTCTTTTGAACCGATTTAGATGGAACTCGGTTTAGTGTAAAAGCGGCTGTCTCTAGAGCATGTCCCCAAAAGGAGTTTGGAAGGTCAGCTTGACTCATCATAGAGCGAACCATGTCTAACAGAGTTTGATTTCTCCTTTCAGATACACCATTCCATTGAGGTGTACCTGGTGGAGTGAGTTGTGATACTATACCACACTTCTTCAGATAGTCAAGGAATTCTCGATCCAAGTACTCTCCACCTCGATCTGATCGAAGCACTTTGATACTCTTCTCGAGTTGATTCTCTACTTCATTCTTGAATTCTTTGAACTTTTCAAGGATTCTGACTTGTGTCTCATAAGATACACATAGCCATATCTGCTGAAGTCATCAGTGAAAGTAATGAAGTATTGGAAACCTCCTCTAGCTTGTGTAGACATAGGGCCACATACATCACTTTGTATGAGTCCTAGTAAGTCATTAGCCCTTTCACTTTGCCCTGTGAATGGGGCTTTGGTCATCTTGCCCAACAAACATGACTCACATGTCTCATATGATTCAAAATCAGATAAGTCCAAGAGTCCATCCTTATGGAGCTTGGATATGCAGGTCTCATTTATATGGCCCAAGCGACAATGCCAGAGATAGGTCGGGTTTCAATCATTTAATCTGACCTTCTTGGTATTCACATTATAGATTGGATCTTCGAGGTCTAGAACATACAACCCATTGCTAAGTTGAGCACTACCATAAAAGATTTCATTCAAATAAATAGAACAACATTTGTCCTTTATTATAAATGAAAAACCTTTCTTGTCCAAACAAGAAACAGAAATCAAATTTCTACTAATAGTAGGCACAAAGTAGCAGTTGTCTAATTCTAAAACTAATCCACTAGGTAAAGTGAGAACATAAGTCCCTACGGCTAAGGCAGCAAACCTTGCTCCATTTCCAACACGTAGGTCCACTTCACCTCGGGCCAATCTTCTACTTCTACTTAGATCCTGCACATTTGCACAAATGTGAGATCCACATCCAGTATCCAATACCCAAGATGAGGAAGTAGAAAAGTTAGCCTCTATAACAAAAATACCTGAAGTGGAAGTCTTACTTCCCTTTTCCTTAGCAAGTTCTTCAAGATAGAGCTTGCAATTGCGCTTCCAGTGTCCAGGTTGCTTACAATGGAAGCACTCCCCTTCCTTTGCCACACCACCCTTTGGTTTCAGTGCAGCTGAAGAAGAACTAGCATTGGACTTTCCATTAGCTTTATCCTTCTTCTTGTTGGCTTTTCCCTTTCCCTTGCCCTTTTGAACCATCAAAATGGGCTTAGCCTTCTTAAGGTTTTGCTCAGCAGTTCTCAACATGTTGAGCAATTCAGGAAGGGACTTGTTAAGGTCGTTCATGTTATAGTTCATGACGAACTGACTGTAGCTTTCAGGCAACGATTGCAAGACTACATCGATAGCCAACTCTTTCTGAAGAGCAAATCCCAAATTCTCAAGATTCTCAATGTACCCAATCATCTTGAGCACATGAGGACCCACGGGACTTCCCTCAGACATCTTGCACTGAAACAATGCCTTAGAGGTCTCAAACCTCTCATGCCTAGCTTGCTCTTGGAAAAGCATTTTGAGATGTTCGATCATATCGAACGCCCCCATGTTCTCATGTTGCTTCTGAAGCTCAGATTCCATGGTAATAAGCATGAGGCATGCAACATCCAAAGCATCATCAGAATGCCTCTTGTGAGCATCCCTTTCAGCTCTTGGAGCAGTGGCAGCAGGCTCATTCGGAATGGGCTGCTCTAGGACATAAGCCTTTCTCTCTTGTTTGAGGACTATCCTCAAGTTTCGGTACCATTTGAGAAAGTTGGTCCCATTCAGTTTTTCCTTCTCAAGGATCGATCGCAACGAAAGTGTCGATGTGTTTTGTGCCATGGTTATCTACAACAGTAAATATGCAGTGTAAGAGTCATGTATTTTAATTCATTTAATAAGGACTTTTATTAAACGATACTCCCACTATTTTCCTCAAAATAATAACCCTCGATATTATTTCGGAACACCTCGGCGCTAAGGTATTCTAGTGGGCCAAGATCCATATTTGACCACAACCTGAGTCAGCTTTGGCTTTTCTCTCAAGTTACAGCTATTTAGGTAGGCAACTCCTTGCCAATTGCATCTCATGCATGCAACTCTTGGATAGTTGGGTGAACAACACTTGTCCAAGCTCATCTCATGAACTTAAGCCCAACTCTATGCCTCTAAGTCCCTAATCCTATTAGGATGACTTAGTTAAGTCGAACCCAAAGTTAGCAGTTTGGATATCACTATTATCCCATCGCGCCTTACCAAGATGAACATAGGTGCTTTGCTTTGGCAAACCCACCTAATGTTGATCAAAGTCTTGACGAGTGCCAACATTTGGAAGGCATCACATTTAATGACTTAATATTTGTTTGAGGGATTTTTCTTTTGATCTCACCAATTTGTTATCTCCGGTTGTCTTATACATGCATCACATACAAATATAAAACATGCATCTCATGCTTACAAGAAAGTAAACGTGACATGGTTATAGCCCAAACTATGCGATATTCTCAAGCCAATGAGAATATCATAAAAGCCTAAGAAAAGAAAAGAGTCTTCACAAGCTCCTTCTCTTCCTTTCTTGGTTGCCCTTTTGTTGTCACCTTGGACATGCCTCCTTGGATGATCCTTAGACATACCACCTTGGATGATCCCATAATCCCATAATGTACCATTACATCAATAATAGAAACCTCGAGTTACATTCGAGGGGAGTAAGGTGAGAAGAGAATGTACAATGAGAGTGAACAAGAAAAGGCACGACTCGCAGGCCGTATTTACAAGTACAACCAATCAAGGGCTATAACCATGCACCATGCTTCAAACACCAATCAGCATATCATGTCAAATCTCATTCAACAAAGAATGCATGCCAATTTTCGCGTGTTGATTAACCAGTTTTTATTTATGTGGCGCTTCGCATACGGCGGTCCCGCTGGCCGGTCAGCGGGCGGTGGTTCCGCTGACCGGTCAGCGGACGAGGGTCAAGGGGAGCCGCCCTTGCGGGGGGCGTGGGGGGCAGCGCCCCCCTGGCGCAAAAAATTGTCTTACAATTGCTTAGCCCGAAATCTTCTATTTCGAGAAGTAGGCACCCGAGACTCCTCCATTCGAGCCACCAAAAATACCTTACTTTCGGTGCCCGAACAGGCCGAATCCGAACAAAGCTAGGGTTTTTGCAACTATTGCAAGAATCCTAATCCATATAGGTATCTCATACCAATCAATTTCGGGTTAATCTCATTAACCAATTTGTGTCGTTTCTTCATATATCTCATATGTTCATTACGAATTCCGGTTTCATGCATCATGAATCAATCTAATTAATCATGGCCGAAAAGCAACCGAACACATAGCATCATGCGATTCAACACTCAATCCCGATTTAGGGTTTCACCAGTAGCTCTGATACCACTGTTGGGTTTCGGGAGCCAAACAGCGCAGCGGAATTTAACCGAAACCCTCCAGGATCCAAGTGAAACGGGGTAAACCGGGTGTTCGAAAAATTTTCATACCTAATTTTCGGTTGAGATCTCTCACTCAACTGTAGAGTCGAATCACAAAACCTGAACAGTTGACGTGTTCAAGCTCTCTATGGTATCCACACGAGCCTCTCGGGATCACCACGCTTCCACCACATCCCGGCAGATGCGTTTCTCTTGCGCTCGCAGTGCTAGCTTGCGTCCTCCAAGGAATTGCAAGAGAAGAGTGCGGCTGTCCTTTTTGGAGGCTAGGGCAAGGAGACCTGCGAATTTCTCACTTAAAAGTTGTATTTATAGTGAGACTCAACTTCCAGGCCTAATGGGTTTCAAAGCCCTAATCCAATTAGGCTTTAATTTCGGGCTTAATAATGGCTCAACTTTTGGGCCCATTATTAATACAAAATTATTGTGAAACCATAACCCAAATAATTAGCCCATGCACTCTAATGATCCAAATAGCTCTATGTGTGCGACCCAATAGGCTCTTACCATGTTGGCAATGATCATAAATCACATTTATGATCATAAGCAATGAGCGGTGTCTAGCAACACATCATTGCTACCCAAGTGACAAGATTGTCGGTGATTCGACTAAACCTTTATGATCATCACCGATATATGCCATTGTCCCTTTGTCCAAGATATCAAGACTAAGCACGAGACATGGAATGTGTCACTCTCGTATAGCCCAATCTTTGGTTTCTTGATTACCGAGTAGACCAACTTAAACTGATGACATTGATATCGTATATCAACTCATCCGAGCATGGCCATGCATTTTCTAAGTCTCACTCTATCAAGGGGCCCGAAGATATCACTCCCGTTACATAGGAGGGACAAATCCCATCTTGATCATACAAATCCCTCCGCATGATATGTGACATACCCAATGACCTCCTTCAAGTTCACTCAGTTACGAGCAACAAAGGAAAGTATCAAAGTATGTGACTCACATGTAGGGAACCTTGATGATCTTAGGTCGAAGGACTACATATACCATGATCACTATGAGAATCACTTATGACACTCATATAACGATCCATGTAGTGTTCTCATGGTGGGTCGGTCCAGTACACAAGTTCTCCAACTTGTACCCATATGTAGACTACATATCTCATATTAGTCTCCACATATGCTAGTCGTTATGTATTATTGCAACCCGCTCCACAATAATACTAGACTAGGGACGTTTGAGAATATCATTATTCTAGGGTTACAATTATGTTTATTAAGTTTTGTGAATGTTTCCATTTGATTCTAAAGAACCTGTGAATGTTTTCACTTCAAATAGGTTATGAATGTTTCTATTACAAACAAGATGTGAATGTTTCTAATTCATTCTAAACTAATGGTGAAATTTTTTATTCCCAATAAGTTATTAATGTTTCCCTTTCCTAAATAAGTTCTGAATGTTTCCATTCCAGATTAATGGTGAATGTTTGCATTTTATTCTAAAGTTGTTGTTAAAGTTTCCATTCCAAACTAGTTGCAAATGTGTCCACTTCATTCTAAACAAGAAGTGAATGCTTCCATTTTATAATAAACAAGTGGTGAATGTTTCTATTCCGAACAAGTTGGGAATGTTTTCATTTCATTCAAAATAGGTTACGAATCTTTCTATTCCAAACAAGTTCTGAATGTTTCCAATTCATTGTAAACAAATTGTGAATGTTTCTATTCCCAAAAAGTTGTGAATGTTTCCATTTGATTCTAAACAAGTTATGAATGTTTTCAGTCCAAACTAGTTCTAAAAGTTTTAATTTCATTCTAAATGAGTTTTTAATGTTTCTATTCAAAACAAGTTATTAATGTTTCATTTTCATTCTAAGTAAGTCGTGAATGTTTCCATTCCAAACAAGTTGTGAATGTTTCTATTCCAAACAAGTTGGGAATGTTTCCATTTCATTCTAAACGAGTTGTGGCAAAAAAGTTGCAAATGTTTCCAATTGATTCTAAAGAAGTTCTATTCCCAACATGTTGTGAATATTTCCATTTCATTCTATAGAATTTCTGAATGTTTTCATATCGAACTAGTTGTGAATGTGTCCATTTTATTATAAAAGAATTGCTAATTTTTCCTTTCCAAACTAGTTGTGAATGTTTCCATTCTGAACAAGTTATGAATGTTTTGATTCCATACTCGTATTGAATGTTTCAATTCCAAACAAGTTGTGACTATTTGTTTTGCAAGCAAGTTGTGAATGTTTCCGTCTTAAACTAGTTGTGAAAGTTTCCATTTAATTCTAAACAATTTGTGAATGTCTCCTTTTCATCCTAAACAAATCATTGAATGTTTCTATTCCTAGCAAGTTATGAACGTTTCCACCTCATTTTAAACAAATTTTGAATGTTTCTATTCCAAACAATTTGTAAATGTTTTTGTTTCATTCAAAACTGGTTGTGAATGTTTTCATTCCAAACTAGTTGTGAATGTTTCCATTTTATTCAAAACAAGTTGTTATTGTTTCCATTACAAAGAAGTTGTGAATGTTTGTAATTCGTTCTAAACAAGTTATGAATGTTTGTATTCCAAACAAGTTGTGAATGTTTTCATTTTATTCAAATCAAGTTCTGAATGTTTCCATTCTACACTAGTTTAAATGTTTCCTTTTCATTCTAAAGAAGTTGTGAATGCTTCTAGTTCATTATAAACAACTTGTGATTCTTCCTACTCCAAATAAGTCATGAATATTTCTATTCCAAAGAAGCTGTCAATCTTTCGATTCAAAACATGTTGTGAATGTTTCCATTTCATTCTGAAAAAGTTGTAAATGTTTCTACTCCAAACTAGTTGTGAATGTTTGATTGCAAATTGGTTGTGAATGTTTCCATTCCGTTCTAAACAAGTTTTGAATGTTTTCAATCAAAACTGGTAGTGTTAACACCTCATAAAATGGGAGAATTACAAGTGTGTCATAATGGCTAAAAACCATTATATTGTGTAATTCTCACCATAGTGTTTGAAGTATGGGGGGTAAAAGGTATGATCAACACCTCCTTAAAAGTTTTCCAAGTTGGTAACTTGGCCCCCAAGAAAAGCCTTAAGGATTGCTTGTTTGTCAAGCAACCTATGGATTTTTTTGTAAGATTTTGGAAATTCGGGTACTCAATTGCAAAACTTTCACAAAAGAGATTTGGAGAGTTATGGGAAGGATATGAATGGTATGAAAGTACTATTGGAGGGTCAAATTGCTCATGGAAGACAAGTTTGGACAAAGAAAACACTAAAGACATTAAGGTAAACCATAAGGTGTTCAAGCTCTTGACTTAAGCCTAAGGGTGGAATTATGGGTTTCTCCCACCAAGGGAGAGGCAGCCAAGACTAGATAAATAGTAAAAAATGTTGGAAACATGTGTACCAATGAGTTTAAGACAAAGAAACCGTAATTAGTGAGAAGGAATATGACATAAAGCAAGGTTAAGCTTGTTAACTATGTTTTGTGCATTTAAGCTCATTTAAGGCCATTTAAGTGGCCAAATCACTTATCTCTCTCTCATTTTTTTCCTCCTCCAACCCAAGAACATAGTACACTTCCTCCATAGCCATCATACCTTCAAACTCAAAACTACTTGCAATTGAAGTCAAGGAAGCACAATTGGAAGCTATTTGGTGCTACTGCTTGAGTGCACCTAGGATCAAGCTCCAATTTCAACATACCTATCAAGGTAAGGGTTCTCTTGCTCTCATCAATTATTTTCTGTATTTTTCAAGCAACCATGGAGCTAGGGCTAGGCTTGGAAGAAAGCCATGAACCAAGCTTAGTGAGGGGAGTGCACTTATTGAAGGTTTTGTGACCTAGTGTGAAGTGCACAATGATGGCAGTGAAATGAAGGTTTCTAGAGCCCAAAGTTAGTACTAACTAGTGTTGAAATCCTCCTAAGACCAAGCATTAGCTTGAGGAGGGCTGCCATAGTGATTTGTTTATGTTTATTGCGTGTTTTATGGACTAATCTATGGTTATTGTTGCTGCTGCATTTCATGTGTTTGTTGGTTGTGAATGGCTACTACATTTGGTAGCCATATCTTGTATATGTGTATTATGGTTTCTATTTTTTAGTGCCTTTGGATTCATATTTTGATGATGGTTACATTGCCAATTGAATCCAAATGCTACCCTTACTAAGTTTCTCAATGAAACTTACTCCCCTCAATTCTGTCATTTCAGGTCCAGCAGAAAGATCTCATTCAAACTGACATTTGTGATTTGAGTTTTGATCTAAAATTTCTGGTACATGAACTTCTATATGTCTAGTTATGATCTGGAAATTTTGGTGACTTTAGGAGCACATTTGGTATTTTTAACGGTGGTACTTATTGTGTTGTCCAACATCCTATTATGGAGTCCATTGTGTCTCAGGCACTCCTGTAACCAAGGGTGTGTATTTAGATGAGTTAAGAGCATTTTGTAGTGCATGTTTACGTGTACATGTAGTGTATGTAAAATGAGACAAGTATGTGAACATTTGAGTAATGTTTTGGCTATGTAAGTGATGTGGTGCAAAGTTGCCTAAGTGTGAATGATGGGCTGCTTACTTGTAAATTCTGTTTTGGCCACATAAAGTTGTTAAAAGAAAGGGAATGTAATTCTTATGTGTAATGAACATGTATGGGATAGCTTTGGATGGATTTCCCTCTTGTGCATGAAGTGTTTGAATACTTATAAATTTTGTATGAGCAAAATGGTCATAAAGTGACCAGAATTTTGACTCTACACTTAAAGTTCTATATCTGCATGTGTAGAAGAAATCTTTATATGAAATTTTAACCACATATAGAGAACATCTAGAGGTTAAATAGGATTTGGAATTTCTAAATTTGGAGCCCTGTAGTCAAAGATATGACATTTCAAAGTTGGCTAAGTTACTGTTCATTTGATCAGAATTTTGTAACCAACTTCAAAAATCCATAAGTTGGTCCATAGGTGGGCTATTGATGTAAAACAAAATTCCTTGGTTTTTCTATAAGCCTTTACTTGTTAATGGAGCAAACAAAACAGGGGATACATGGCTATAATGATACAGTTTATTAGTGGAAGTTACAGCTGCAGGGGCTGGTCACTAGAACTTAATAAGATTGCCTAATGTGTTGAAGCCAAAACTAAGACTTGTGCTAGTGTTTTTCTTCTTAGTTGCCATAGTGTGCATGAAATGTGAATATGTATGTGATGGTTGGACCAATAGGCATGTATTTACATAGTGCCCAAGAGGGCCACTTGGGTATGCACACTAAGGGTAGTGTTTTGATGGCCTACAGAACATTACCAATCCTGGGAGTCTAAATGCACAGTTTTGGCACCATAACTGGACTATCCCGGAGTGGGTAACAGGTAGTGAGTGTTTTCATTTCATTCTAAACAAGTTATGAATGTTTCAATTTCAAACAAGTTTTGAATCTTTCTATTTCATTCTACACAAGTTATGAATGTTATCATTTCATGCTAAACAACTTGTGAATGCTTTTATTTCATTCTAAACAAGTTATGATTGTTTCCATTCTACACTAGCTTTGATTGTTTGCATTCCAAACAAGTTTTCAATATTTCAATTTCATTCTAAATGAGTTGCAAATGTTTCCATTCGAAACAAGTTCTAAATGTTTCCATTCCAAACAAGTTGTAAATGTTTCCATTCCCAACTAGTTGTGAATGTTTCCATTTTAATCTAAAGAAGTTGTCAATGTTTCCATTGCAAATAATTTGTGAATGGTTCCATTTTATTATAAACAAGCTGTGAATGTTTCCATTCCAAGCAATTTACGAATGTTTCATTTTCTTCTAAAGAAGTTTTGAATGCTTCCATTCCAAACTAGTTGTGAATGTTTCCATTCTAAACAGGATGTGAAAGTTTCATTCTAAACAAGTTGTGAATGTTTCCATTCCATACAAGTTGTGACTATTTCCATTTCATTCTAAACAAATTGTGAATGTTCAATTTCTTTCGAAACATGTTGTTAATGTTTCCGTTCTAAACTAGTTGTGAATGTTCTCATTCCACTCTAGTTGTGAATGTTTCCGTTTCATTCTAAACAAGTTGTGAAAGTTTTCATTCTAAATTAGTTTGGAATGTTTTGACATTATTCTAAAAAGGTTGTGAATGTTTCAGCTCCAAACAAGTTGTGAATGTTTGCATTTCATTCTAAACTAGTTGTGAACATTTTTATTCAAAATATGTTCTAAATGTTTCCATTTCACTCTAAACAAGATGTGAATGTTTCCATTCCAAACTAACTGTGAATGATTTCATTGTAAACTTTTTGTCAATGTTTCCATTTCATTCTAAACAAGTTGTCAATGTTTCCATTCTAAACAAGTTGTGAATGTTTCCTTTTCAGACAAGTTGTGAATGTTTCCATTACATTCTAAATAGGTTGTGAATGTTTAGGTTCCAAGCAAGTTCTGACTGTTTCCATTGCATTCTAAACAAGTTGTAAATGTTTCCTTTCCAAACTTCTAATTGTTTCCATTGTAAACAACTTGTGAATGTTTTCATTTCAATCTAAAGTAGTTGTGAATGCTTTTACTCTAAACATGTTATGAATGTTTCCGTTTGATTCTAAACCAGTTGTCAGTGTTTCTATTCCAAAGTAGTTCGGAATGTTTCTAGTCCAAACAAGTTATGAATGCTGTGATTTCATTCTAAACAGGTTGTGAATGCTTCCATTCAAAACTAGTTTTGGACATTTCCATTTCATTTGAAACAAGTTTTGAATGTTTTCACTCCAAAGAAGTTGTGAATGTTTCGATTCAAAATAGTTTGTGAATGCTTCCATTTTATGCTTAATAAGTTGTGAATGTTTCTATTCAAAGCAAGTTGTGACTGTTTCCATTTTCATTTAAAGAAGTTGTGAATGTTTCCATTCTAAATAGGCTGTGAATGTATCTTTTTCATTCTAAACAAGTTGTAAAATTTTCAATTCCAAATAAGTTGTGAATGTTTCCATTTCATTCTAAGTTGTGAATGTTTCTATTCCAGAAAAGTTATGGATGTTTCCATTTTATTGTAAAAAAGTTATGAATGTTTCCATTCCAAACAAGTTGTGAATGTTTACATTCGAAACAAGTTGGAATGTTTAGATTTCATTCTTAAAAAGTTATGAATGTTTCAATTTCATTCTAAATAAGTTGTGATTGTTTCCATTCTAAACAAGTTGTGAATGTCTCTATTTCAATCAAGTTGTGATTGTTTCCTTTCCAAGCTGCTTTTGAATGTTTTCATTTCATTTTAAACAAGTTGTGAATATTTCCATTCCAAACACGTTGTGAAAGTTTCTATTTCATTCGAAATGAGTTGTAAGTCTTTCCATTCCAAACTAGTTGTGAATGTTTCCATTCCAAGCTTGTTGTGAGTATTTCCTTTTCTATCTAGACAAGTTGTGAATGTTTCCATCCAAACAAATTAAAAATGTTTCCATTTCATTCTAAACAGGTTGTGAATGTTTCAATTCCAAACAAGTTATGAATATTTCATTTTCATTCCAAACATGTTATGAGAGTTTCCACTTCAGACTAGTTGTGAATGCTTCCATTCTAAACTAGTTGTGAGGGTTAAAACTTCATTTTAAACAAGTTGTTAATGTTTCGATTCCAAACAAGTGATGAATGTTTCTGTTCTGAACAAGTTATAAATGTTTCTACTTCATTCTAAATAAGTTATGAGTCTTTCTATTCCAAAACAACTTGTGAATGTTTCCCTTTCATTCTAAATGAGTTGTGGATGTTTCCATTCGAAACAAGTTATGAATGTTTCCATTTTATTCTAAACAAGTTGTGCATATTTCCCTTATAAACATTATTTAAATGCTCAATTTCATCCTAAATAGGTTATGTATGTTTCTATTCCGAACAAGTTGTCAATGTTTCCGATGCATTATAAAAAACAAGTTGTAAATGTTTCCATTGCAAACAAGTTCTCAATGTTTCTGTTTCATTCTAAACTAGTTGTGAATGTTTCTTTTCCAAACTAGTTGGTAATATTTCCATTCCCAACTAGTTAGGAATGTTTTCTTTTCATTCTAAATAAGTTGTAAATATTTTCTTTCCAAACTAGTTACGAATGTTCACATTTCATTTTAAACAAGTTGTGATTGTTTCCTTTCCAAACAAGTTGTGAATATTTCCTTTCCAAACAGGTTGTGAATATTTCCATCCTAAACTAGTTGTTAGTGTTTCCATTTCATGCTAAACAAGTTCTGAATGTTTCTATTCCAAACAAGTTATGAATCTTTCTATTCCAAAGAAGTTTTAACTGTTTCCATTTCATTCTTAACAAGTTGTAAATGTTTCCTTTCCAAACGAGTTATGAATGTTTCCATTCTAGACTTGTTCTTAATGATTCTATTTCATTCTAAACAAGTTATGAATGTTTTCATTTCATCCTAAACAGGTTGGGAATATTTCCTGTTTATTCTAAACAAGTTGTAAATCTTTCTATTCCAAACAAGTTGTGAATGTTTCCATTTCATTCGAAACAAGAAATGAATGTTTCCATTCCAAAATAGTTGTGATTGCTTCCATTTCATTCTAAATAGGTTGTGAATGTTTCAATTCCATTCTAAACAAGTTGTGAATGTTTCCATTCCAAACAAGTTGTGAATGTTTCCATTTCATTCTAAACAAGTTGTGAATGTTTCTATTTTGAATGTTTCCATTTCCATTCCAAACAAGTTGTGAATGTTTCTTATTCATTCCAAACAAGTTGTGAATGTTTCCATTTCATTCTAAAAAAGTTGTGAATGTTTCCATTCCAAACAAGTTGTGAATGTTTCCATTTCATTCCAAACAAGTTGTGAATGTTTCCATTTCATTCTAAACAAGTTGTGAATGTTTCCATTCCAAACTTGTTGTGAATGTTTCCATTTTGTAAAATGTTTGAATGTTTTCATTCCAAAAAAGTTGTGAATGTTTCCATTCATTCTAAACAAGTTATGAATGTTTCCATTTCATTCCAAACAAGTTGTGAATGTTTCCATTTCATTCCAAACAAGTTGTGAATGTTTCCATTTCATTCCAAACAAGTTGTGAATGTTTCCATTTCATTCCAAACAAGTTGTGAATGTTTCCATTTCATTCCAAACAAGTTGTGAATGTTTCCATTTCATTCCAAACAAGTTGTGAATGTTTCCATTTCATTCCAAACTAGTTGTGAATGTTTTTGATTTCATTCTAAACAAGTTATGAATGTTTCCATTCCAAACAAGTTGTGAATGTTTCCATTTTATTAAACAAGTTGTGAATGTTTCCATTCCAAACAAGTTGTGAATGTTTTCATTTCATTCCAAACAAGTTGTGAATGTTTCATTTCATTCCAAACAAGTTGTGAATGTTTCCATTTCATTCCAAACAAGTTGTGAATGTTTCCATTTCATTCCAAACAAGTTGTGAATGTTTCCATTTCATTCAAACTAGTTGTGAATGTTTCCATTTCATTCCAAACAAGTTGTGAATGTTTCCATTTCATTTCAAATAAGTTGTGAATGTTTCCATTTCATTCCAAACAAGTTGTGAATGTTTCCATTTCATTCCAAACAAGTTGTGAATGTTTCCATTTCATTCAAAACAAACAAGTTGTGAATGTTTGAATGTTTCATTGCAAACAAGTTGTGAATGTTTCCATTTCATTCAAACAAGTTGTGAATGTTTCCATTTCATTCCAAACAAGTTGTGAATGTTTCAATTTCATTCCAAACAAGTTGTGAATGTTTCCATTCAAACTAGTTGTGAATGTTTCCATTTCATTCTAAACAAGTTGTGAATGTTTTTTTCATTCAAACTAGTTATGAATGTTTCCATTTCATTCTAAACAAGTTGTGAATGTTTCCATTCCAAACAAGTTGTGAATGTTTCCATTCCATTCTAAACAAGTTGTGAATATTTCCATTTCATTCCAAACAAGTTGTGAATGTTTCCATTTCATTCCAAACAAGTTGTGAATGTTTCCATTCCAAACAAGTTGTGAATGTTTCCATTTCATTCTAAAACAAGTTGTGAATATTTTCATTCCAAACAAAGTTGTGAATGTTTCCATTTCATTCCAAACAAGTTGTGAATGTTTCCTTTTCATTCTAAACAAGTTGTGAATGTTTCCATTTCAAACTAGTTGTGAATGTTTCCATTTCATTCTAAACAAGTTGTGAATGTTTCCATATTCCAAACAAGTTGTGAATGTTTCATTTTCATTCTAAACAAGTTGTTGTTTGTGTTGTACATCATTCATTCCAAACAAGTTGTGAAATTTTTCCACATTGAGTCAAACAAGTTATTAATGCATTTCCATTCATTCCAAACAAGTTGTGAATTTTTTTTCTGTGAATTGTTTCCATAATTTAACTATTAGAATAATGCTAGTTCTTAAATGTTTCTAGTATTTCATGGAATGGGTTACAATAATACATAACGACTATTTCATTCCAAACTAGTTGTGATATGTTTCCATTTCATTCCAAACAAGTTGTGAACTTGTGTACTGGACCACCCACCAAACAAGTTGTGAATGGATCATTAAATGAGTTGTCAATGTTTGATTCTCCATACAAGTTGTCATGTATCCATTCATTCCAAACAAGTTGTGAATGTTTCCATTTCATTCCAAACATAGTTGTGAATACTTCCATTCTGTTCCAAACAAGTTGTGAATGTTTCCATTTGAAGGAGGTCAAGTTGTGAATGTTCCATATCATGCGTGAGGTTTTTTGTATGATCAAGTTGTGGATTTTTCATTCCTAAATAAGTTGTGAATGTTTCCATTTCATTCCAAACAAGAAAATGAATGTTTCATTCTTCCAAATGAGTTGTGAATGTTTCCATTTCATGTTAATCAATTTGTTAGTGTTTCCATTTCAAGAAACCAAAGATTTGTATAATGTTTCACATTCCATTCTCGTGCAAGTCTTGAATGTTGGACAATTCCAAAATGGTTATGAATATTGATCATAAAGGTTTAAACAAGTTGTGAATGTTTCTTTTCATTCCAAACAATGATGTGTTTTGCTTTCCAAACTCATTGCTTATGATCATAAATGTGATTTATGATCATTGCCAACAAGTTGTGAGCCTATTGTTTCATACACATAAAGCCTATTTAGATTATTTCCAGTTCATGGGCTAATTTATTTGTGAATGTTTCCATTAATTTTCTAAATAATTGTGCCCAAAAGTTTCCATTATTAAACAAGAAATGAAACCTAATTTCATTAGGGCTTTGTTGTGAATTAGGCATTTCAAGTTGAACAACTATAAATACATCATATAGTGAGTGAATTTCATTCTTGCCCTAGCCTCCCAAAATGTTCCATTTCATTCCAAACAAGTTGTGAATGTTTCCATTTCATTCCTTGGAAGTTGTGAATGCTATTTCATTCTAAACAAGTTGTGAATGTTTCCATTTCGGGATGTAAACAAGTTGTGGTGATCCCAAGAGGCATGTGTGGATCCAAAGAGAGTTGTGAATGTTTCCATTTCATTCTAAACAAGTTGTGAATGATTTGACTCCAAACTAGTTGGGTGAAAGAACTCAACCAAATTAGTTATGAATGTTTCCAAACCTGGTTAAACAAGTTGTGAATGGATTTCCATTTCATTTAAATTAGTTGTGAATGTTTGGCTTCCGAATTCCAAACAAGTTGTGAATGTTTCCATTTCCAAACTAGTTGTGAATGTTTTCATTTCATTCCAAACAAGTTGTGAATGTTTCCATTTCATTCCAAACAAGTTGTGAATGTTTCCATTTCATTCCAAACAAGTTGTGAATGTTTCCTTTTCATTCTAAACAAGTTGTGAAATTTTTCCTATTCCAAAAAAGTTGTGAATGTTTCCATTTATTGCAAACAAGTTGTGAATGTTTGCATGTAGTTCTAAACAAGTTGTGAATGTTTTTTTCATTCCAAACAAGTTGTGAATGTTTCCATTTCATTCCAAACAAGTTGTGAATGTTTCCATTCATTCCAAACAAGTTGTGAATGTTTCCATTTCATTCCAAAACAAGTTGTGAATGTTTGCATTCATTCCAAACTAGTTGTGAATGTTTCCATTTCATTCCAAACAAGTTGTGAATGTTTCCATTTCATTCCAAACAAGTTGTGAATGTTTCCATTCCAAACAATGAATGTTTCCATTTCATTCCAAAACAAGTTGTGAATGTTTCCATTTCATTCCAAACAAGTTGTGAATGTTTCCATTTCATTCCAAACTAGTTGTGAATGTTTCCATTTCATTCCAAACAAGTTGTGAATGTTTCCATTTCATTCCAAACTAGTTGTGAATGTTTCCATTTCATTATAAACAAGTGAATGTTTCCATTTCCATTCCAAACAAGTTGTGAATGTTTCCATTTCATTCTAAACAAGTTGTGAAATGTTTCCATTTCATTCATTGAAACAAGTTGTGAATGTTTCCATTTCATTCCAAACAAGTTGTGAATGTTTCCATTTCATTCCAAACAAGTTGTGAATGTTTCCATTTCCAAACAAGTTGTGAATGTTTCCATTTCATTCCAAACAAGTTGTGAATGTTTCCATTCCAAACTAGTTGTGAATGTTTCCATTTCATTCCAAACAAGTTGTGAATGTTTTCCATTTCATTCCAAACAAGTTGTGAATGTTTTCATTCCAAACTAGTTGTGAATGTTTCCATTTCATTCTAAACAAGTTGTGAATGTTTCCTCATTCCAAACTAGTTGTGAATGTTTCCATTTCATTCCAAACAAGTTGTGAATGTTTCCATTTCATTCCAAACAAGTTGTGAATGTTTCCATTTCATTCCAAACAAGTTGTGATGTTTTTTCATTCCAAACAAGTTGTGAATGTTTCCATTTCATTCCAAACTAGTTGTGAATGTTTCCATTTCATTCTAAACAAGTTGTGAATGTTTCCATTTCATTTTAAACAAGTTGTGAATGTTTCCATTCCAAACTAGTTGTGAATGTTTTTTCCATTCCAAACAAGTTGTGAATGTTTCCATTTCATTCTAAACAAGTTGTGAAATGTTTCTATTCCAAACAAGTTGTGAATGTTTCCATTTCATTCTAAACAAGTTGTGAATGTTTTTCATTCCAAACAAGTTGTGAATGTTTCCATTTCATTCTAAACAAGTTGTGAATGTTTCCATTCCAAACAAGTTGTGAATGTTTCCATTTCATTCCAAACAAGTTGTGAATGTTTCCATTTCATTCTAAACAAGTTGTGAATGTTTCCATTTCAAACAAAAAAGTTGTGAATGTTTCCATTTCATTCCAAACAAGTTGTGAATGTTTTCATTTCATTCCAAACAAGTTGTGAATGTTTCCATTTCATTCCAAACAAGTTGTGAATGTTTCCATTTCAAACAAGTTGTGAATGTTTCCATTTCATTCCAAACAAGTTGTGAATGTTTCCAATTCATTCCAAACAAGTTGTGAATGTTTCCATTTCATTCCAAAGAAGTTGTGAATATTTCCATTTCATTCCAAACAAGTTGTGAATGTTTCCATTTCATTCCAAACAAGTTGTGAATGTTTCCATTTCATTCCAAACAAGTTGTGAATATTTCATTTCATTCCAAACAAGTTGTGAATGTTTCCATTTCATTCCAAACATGTTGTGAATGTTTCCATTTCATTCCAAACAAGTTGTGAATGTTTCCATTTCATTCCAAACTAGTTGTGAATGTTTCCATTTCATTCCAAACAAGTTGTGAATGTTTCCATTTCATTCTAAACAAGTTGTGTGAATGTTTCCATTTCATTCCAAACAAGTTGTGAATGTTTCCATTTCATTCCAAACAAGTTGTGAATGTTTCCATTTCATTCCAAACAAGTTGTGAATGTTTCCATTTCATTCAAAACAAGTTGTGAATGTTTTTTCATTCCAAACAAGTTGTGAATGTTTCCATTTCATTCTCAAAACAAGTTGTGAATGTTTCCATTCATTTCCAAACAAGTTGTGAATGTTTCCATTTCATTCCAAACAAGTTGTGAATGTTTCCATTTCATTCCAAACAAGTTGTGAATGTTTCTTTTCATTCCAAACAAGTTGTGAATGTTTCCATTTCATTCCAAACAAGTTGTGAATGTTTCCATTTCATTCCAAACAAGTTGTGAATGTTTCCATTCCAAACTAGTTGTGAATGTTTCCATTTCATTATAAACAAGTTGTGAATGTTTCCATTCCAAACAAGTTGTGAATGTTTCCATTTCATTCCAAAAAAGTTGTGATGTTTCATTTCATTCCAAACAAGTTGTGAATGTTTCCATTTCATTCCAAACAAGTTGTGAATGTTTCCATTTCATTCCAAACAAGTTGTGAATGTTTCCATTTCATTCCAAACAAGTTGTGAATGTTTCCATTTCATTCCAAACTAGTTGTGAATGTTTCCATTTCATTCCAAACAAGTTGTGAATGTTTCCATTTCATTCCAAACAAGTTGTGAATGTTTCCATTTCATTCCAAACAAGTTGTGAATGTTTCCATTTCATTCCAAAACAAGTTGTGAATGTTTCCATTTCATTCCAAACAAGTTGTGAATGTTTCCATTTCATTCCAAACAAGTTGTGAATGTTTCCATTTCATTCCAAACTAGTTGTGAATGTTTCCATTTCATTCCAAACAAGTTGTGAATGTTTCCATTTCATTCCAAACAAGTTGTGAATGTTTCCATTTCATTCCAAACTAGTTGTGAATGTTTCCATTTCATTCTAAACAAGTTGTGAATGTTTTTCCATTCCAAACAAGTTGTGAATCCATATCATTCCAAACATTGTGAATGTTTCCAGTTGTGAATGTTTCCAATCCAAACAAGTTGTGAATGTTTCCATTTCATTCCAAACAAGTTGTGAATGTTTTCATTTCATTCCAAACAAGTTGTGAATGTTTCCATTTCATTCCAAACAAGTTGTGAATGTTTCCATTTCATTCCAAACTAGTTGTGAATGTTTCCATTTCATTCCAAACAAGTTGTGAATGTTTTTCATTCCAAACAAGTTGTGAATGTTTCCATTTCATTCCAAACAAGTTGTGAATGTTTCCATTTCATTCCAAACTAGTTGTGAATGTTTCCATTTCATTCCAAACTAGTTGTGAATGTTTCCATTTCATTCCAAACAAGTTGTGAATGTTTCCATTTCATTCCAAACAAGTTGTGAATGTTTCCATTTCATTCCAAACAAGTTGTGAATGTTTCCATTTCATTCTAAAACAAGTTGTGAATGTTTCCATTTCATTCCAAACAAGTTGTGAATGTTTCCATTTCATTCCAAACAAGTTGTGAATGTTTCATTTCATTCCAAACAAGTTGTGAATGTTTCCATTTCATTCAAAACAAGTTGTGAATGTTTCCATTTCATTCCAAAAGTTGTGAATGTTTCCATTTCATTCCAAACAAGTTGTGAATGTTTCCATTTCATTCCTAAACAAGTTGTGAATGTTTCCATTTCATTCCAAACAAGTTGTGAATGTTTCCATTTCATTCCAAACTAGTTGTGAATGTTTCCATTTCATTCCAAACAAGTTGTGAATGTTTCCATTTCATTCCAAACAAGTTGTGAATGTTTCCATTTCATTCCAAACTAGTTGTGAATGTTTCCATTTCATTCCAAACAAGTTGTGAATGTTTCCATTTCATTCCAAACAAGTTGTGAATGTTTCCATTTCATTCCAAACAAGTTGTGAATGTTTCCATTTCATTCCAAACAAGTTGTGAATGTTTCCATTTTCATTCCAAACAAGTTGTGAATGTTTCCATTTCATTCCAAACAAGTTGTGAATGTTTCCATTTCATTCCAAACAAGTTGTGAATGTTTCCATTTCATTCTAAACTAGTTGTGAATGTTTCCATTTCATTCCAAACAAGTTGTGAATGTTTCCATTTCATTCCAAACAAGTTGTGAATGTTTCCATTTCATTCCAAACAAGTTGTGAATGTTTCCATTTCATTCCAAACAAGTTGTGAATGTTTCCATTTCATTCCAAACTAGTTGTGAATGTTTCCATTTCATTCCAAACAAGTTGTGAATGTTTCCATTTCATTCCAAACAAGTTGTGAATGTTTCCATTTCATTCCAAACAAGTTGTGAATGTTTCCATTTCATTCCAAACAAGTTGTGAATGTTTCCATTTCATTCCAAACAAGTTGTGAATGTTTCCATTTCATTCCAAACAAGTTGTGAATGTTTCCATTTCATTCCAAACAAGTTGTGAATGTTTCCATTTCATTCTAAACAAGTTGTGAATGTTTCCATTTCATTCCAAACTAGTTGTGAATGTTTCCATTTCATTCGAAACAAGTTGTGAATGTTTCCATTCCCAAAACAAGTTGTGAATGTTTCCATTTCATTCCAAACAAGTTGTGAATGTTTCCATTTCATTCCAAACAAGTTGTGAATGTTTCCATTTCATTCCAAAAAGTTGTGAATGTTTCCATTTCATTCCAAACAAGTTGTGAATGTTTCCATTTCATTCCAAACAAGTTGTGAATGTTTCCATTTCATTCCAAACAAGTTGTGAATGTTTCCATTTCATTCCAAACAAGTTGTGAATGTTTCCATTTCATTCCAAACAAGTTGTGAATGTTTCCATTTCATTCCAAACAAGTTGTGAATGTTTCCATTTCATTCCAAACTAGTTGTGAATGTTTCCATTTCATTCCAAACTAGTTGTGAATGTTTCCATTTCATTCCAAAACAAGTTGTGAATGTTTCCATTTCATTCTAAACAAGTTGTGAATGTTTCCATTTCATTCCAAACTAGTTGTGAATGTTTCCATTTCATTCCAAACAAGTTGTGAATGTTTCCATTTCATTCCAAACAAGTTGTGAATGTTTCCATTTCATTCCAAACAAGTTGTGAATGTTTCCATTTCATTTCAAAGAAGTTGTGAATGTTTCCATTTCATTCCAAACTAGTTGTGAATGTTTCCATTTCATTCCAAACAAGTTGTGAATGTTTCCATTTCATTCCAAACAAGTTGTGAATGTTTCCATTTCATTCCAAACAAGTTGTGAATGTTTCCATTTCATTCCAAACAAGTTGTGAATGTTTCCATTTCATTTCTAAACAAGTTGTGAATGTTTCCATTTCATTCCAAACAAGTTGTGAATGTTTCCATTTCATTCCAAACAAGTTGTGAATGTTTCCATTTCATTCCAAACTAGTTGTGAATGTTTTCATTTCATTCCAAACAAGTTGTGAATGTTTCCTTTTCATTCTAAACAAGTTGTGAATGTTTCCATTTCATTCCAAACTAGTTGTGAATGTTTCCATTTCATTCAAACTAGTTGTGAATGTTTCCATTTCATTCCAAACAAGTTGTGAATGTTTCCATTTCATTCCAAACAAGTTGTGAATGTTTCCATTTCATTCCAAACAAGTTGTGAATGTTTCATTTCATTCCAAACAAGTTGTGAATGTTTCCATTTCATTCCAAAACAAGTTGTGAATGTTTCCATTTCATTCCAAACTAGTTGTGAATGTTTCCATTTCATTCCAAACAAGTTGTGAATGTTTCCATTTCATTCCAAAAAAAGTTGTGAATATTTTCATTCCAAACAAGTTGTGAATGTTTCCATTTCATTCCAAACAAGTTGTGAATGTTTCCATTTCATTCCAAACAAGTTGTGAATGTTTCCATTTCATTCCAAACAAGTTGTGAATGTTTCCATTTCATTCCAAACTAGTTGTGAATGTTTCCATTTCATTCCAAACTAGTTGTGAATGTTTCCATTTCATTCCAAACAAGTTGTGAATGTTTCCATTTCATGCCATTCAAGTTGTGAATGTTTCCATTTCATTCCAAACTTGTTGTGAATGTTTCCATTTCATTCCAAACAAGTTGTGAATGTTTCCATTTCATTCCAAACAAGTTGTGAATGTTTCCATTTCATTCCAAACAAGTTGTGAATGTTTCCATTTCATTCCAAACAAGTTGTGAATGTTTCCATTTCATTCCAAACAAGTTGTGAATGTTTCCATTTCATTCCAAACAAGTTGTGAATGTTTCCATTTCATTCCAAACAAGTTGTGAATGTTTCCATTTCATTCCAAACAAGTTGTGAATGTTTCCATTTCATTCCAAACAAGTTGTGAATGTTTCCATTTCATTCCAAACAAGTTGTGAATGTTTCCATTTCATTCTAAAACAAGTTGTGAATGTTTCCATTTCATTCCAAACAAGTTGTGAATGTTTCCATTTCATTCCAAACAAGTTGTGAATGTTTCCATTTCATTCCAAACAAGTTGTGAATGTTTCCATTTCATTCCAAAACAAGTTGTGAATGTTTCCATTTCATTTTAAACAAGTTGTGAATGTTTCCATTTCATTCCAAACAAGTTGTGAATGTTTCCATTTCATTCCAAACAAGTTGTGAATGTTTCCATTTCATTCCAAACAAGTTGTGAATGTTTCCATTTCATTCCAAACTAGTTGTGAATGTTTCCATTTCATTCCAAACAAGTTGTGAATGTTTCCATTCCAAACAAGTTGTGAATGTTTCCATTTCATTCCAAACAAGTTGTGAATGTTTCCATTTCATTCCAAACAAGTTGTGAATGTTTCCATTTCATTCCAAACAAGTTGTGAATGTTTCCATTTCATTCCAAACAAGTTGTGAATGTTTCCATTTCATTCCAAACAAGTTGTGAATGTTTCCATTTCATTCCAAACAAGTTGTGAATGTTTCCATTTCATTCCAAACAAGTTGTGAATGTTTCCATTTCATTCCAAACAAGTTGTGAATGTTTCCATTTCATTCCAAACAAGTTGTGAATGTTTCCATTTCATTCCAAACAAGTTGTGAATGTTTCCATTTCATTCCAAACAAGTTGTGAATGTTTCCATTTCATTCCAAACAAGTTGTGAATGTTTCCATTTCATTCCAAACAAGTTGTGAATGTTTCCATTTCATTCCAAACAAGTTGTGAATGTTTCCATTTCATTCCAAACAAGTTGTGAATGTTTCCATTTCATTCCAAACAAGTTGTGAATGTTTCCATTTCATTCCAAACAAGTTGTGAATGTTTCCATTTCATTCCAAACAAGTTGTGAATGTTTCCATTTCATTCCAAACTAGTTGTGAATGTTTCCATTTCATTCTAAACAAGTTGTGAATTTTTTCAAACATGTTGTGAATATTCCATTTCAAACAAGTTGTGAATGTTTCCATTTCATTCAAACAAGTTGTGAATGTTTCCATTTCATTCCAAACAAGTTGTGAATGTTTCCATTTCATTTCATTCCAAACAAGTTGTGAATGTTTCCATTTCATTCCAAACAAGTTGTGAATGTTTCCATTTCATTCCAAACAAGTTGTGAATGTTTTTTCATTCCAAACAAGTTGTGAATGTTTCCATTTCATTCCAAACAAGTTGTGAATGTTTCCATTTTTCCAAACTAGTTGTGAATGTTTCCATTTCATTCCAAACAAGTTGTGAATGTTTCCATTTCATTCCAAACAAGTTGTGAATGTTTCCATTTCCAAAAACTAGTTGTGAATGTTTCCATTTCATTCCAAACAAGTTGTGAATGTTTCCATTTCATTCCAAACAAGTTGTGAATGTTTCCATTTTCATTCCAAACAAGTTGTGAATGTTTTCATTCCAAACTAGTTGTGAATGTTTCCATTTCATTCCAAACAAGTTGTGAATGTTTCCATTTCATTCTAAAACAAGTTGTGAATGTTTCCATTTCATTCCAAACAAGTTGTGAATGTTTCCATTTCATTCCAAACAAGTTGTGAATGTTTCCATTTCATTCCAAACAAGTTGTGAATGTTTCCATTTCATTCTAAACATGTTGTGAATGTTTCCATTTCATTCCAAACAAGTTGTGAATGTTTCCATTTCATTCCAAACAAGTTGTGAATGTTTCCATTTCATTCCAAACAAGTTGTGAATGTTTCCATTTCATTCCAAACAAGTTGTGAATGTTTCCATTTCATTCCAAACAAGTTGTGAATGTTTCCATTTTCATTCCAACAAGTTGTGAATGTTTCCATTTCATTCCTAAACAAGTTGTGAATGTTTCTATTCCAAACAAGTTGTGAATGTTTCCATTTCATTCCAAACAAGTTGTGAATGTTTCCATTTCATTTTTCAAACAAGTTGTGAATGTTTCCATTTCATTCCAAACAAGTTGTGAATGTTTCCATTTCATTCCAAACAAGTTGTGAATGTTTCCATTTCATTCCAAAACAAGTTGTGAATGTTTCCATTTCATTCTAAACAAGTTGTGAATGTTTCCATTTCATTCCAAACAAGTTGTGAATGTTTCCATTTCATTCCAAACTAGTTGTGAATGTTTCCATTTCATTCCAAAACTATGTTGTGAATGTTTCCATTTCATTCCAAACAAGTTGTGAATGTTTCCATTTCATTCCTAATTAGTTGTGAATGTTTCCATTTCATTTTAAACAAGTTGTGAATGTTTCCATTTCATTCCAAACAAGTTGTGAATGTTTCCATTTCATTCCAAACAAGTTGTGAATGTTTCCATTTCATTCCAAACAAGTTGTGAATGTTTCCATTTCATTCCAAACAAGTTGTGAATGTTTCCATTTCATTCCAAACTAGTTGTGAATGTTTCCATTTCATTCCAAACAAGTTGTGAATGTTTCCATTTCATTCTAAACAAGTTGTGAATGTTTCCATTTCATTCAAACAAGTTGTGAATGTTTCCATTTTCATTCTAAACAAGTTGTGAATGTTTCCATTTCATTCTAAACAAGTTGTGAATGTTTCCATTTCATTCAAAACAAGTTGTGAATGTTTCCATTTCATTTTGAAACAAGTTGTGAATGTTTCCATTTCATTCCAAACAAGTTGTGAATGTTTCCATTTCATTCCAAACTAGTTGTGAATGTTTCCATTTCATTCCAAACAAGTTGTGAATGTTTCCATTTCATTCCAAACAAGTTGTGAATGTTTCCATTTCATTCCAAACAAGTTGTGAATGTTTTCATTCCAAACTAGTTGTGAATGTTTTCCATTTCATTCCAAACAAGTTGTGAATGTTTCCATTTCATTCCAAAACAAGTTGTGAATGTTTCCATTTCATTCCAAACAAGTTGTGAATGTTTCCATTTCATTCTAAACAAGTTGTGAATGTTTC
The DNA here is from genome assembly GCA_005392925.1 of Aquilaria sinensis. Classification (NCBI taxonomy): domain Eukaryota; kingdom Viridiplantae; phylum Streptophyta; class Magnoliopsida; order Malvales; family Thymelaeaceae; genus Aquilaria; species Aquilaria sinensis. The sequence goes on from SMDT01002314.1 coordinate 27,856, forward strand.
CATTTCATTCTAAACAAGTTGTAAATGTTTCCATTTCATTCCAAACAAGTTGTGAATGTTTCCATTTCATTCCAAACAAGTTGTGAATGTTTCCATTTCATTCTAAACAAGTTGTGAATGTTTCCATTTCATTCCAAACAAGTTGTGAATGTTTCCATTTCATTCTAAACAAGTTGTTTGTTTCCATTTCATTCCAAACTAGTTGTGAATGTTTCCATTTCATTCCAAACATCTTGTGAATGTTTTCCATTTGATTCCAAAACAAGTTGTGAATGTTTCCATTTCATTTCACAACATTCCAAACAAGTTGTGAATATTTCAATTTCATTCCAAACTAGTTGTGAATGTTTCCATTTCATTCCAAACTAGTTGTCAATGTTTCCATTTCAATCCAAACAAGTTGTGAATGTTCCATTCTAAACAAGTTGTGAATGTTTCCATTTCATGCTAAACAAGTTGTGAATGTTTCCATTTCATTCCAAACAAGTTGTGAATGTTTCCATTTCATTCCAAACTAGTTGTGAATGTTTCCATTTCATTCCAAACAAGTTGTGAATGTTTCCATTTCATTCCAAACTAGTTGTGAATGTTTCCATTTCATTCCAAACAAGTTGTGAATCTTTCCATTTCCAAATGTTTCCATTCCAAGTATGCTTAAGAAGTGTCCACTAGAGACAAAGCAAGCTATAGAAGAGGATGACATAAAATTATAGCTGAATCTGACATATGAGGAGAAACTTATCACTATCATGACTAAGTATACAAAAAGGTTAAGGAAAAAATTGATTCCCATGGTCAAAGTACTATGTTCACACCATCCTAAATGAGAGGTGACCTAGGAAACTAAAAAAGAAATGCTATATAGTTATCCTGATGAATACCCTAAACTAAAGGTAATTTTGGTGGACCAAAATTTTTAAGAGGGAGGAAGGAAATGTTACCACTTTCACAAAATGTGAAAATTATAGCATAAGGACCTAAACTTATCTACTTTAATTTTCACCATAGTGCATGAATTATGAAGTGTAAAGTATTCAATATAGACTCCCTTAAGTGGCCTACATGGTGATAGCATAGTCCTTAAGAAATGCTTAGTGGATTGCTTGTTTTGCATGTAACCTATGGACTAAAATGTAAGGTTACAAAGGTTGGTTACTTAATTGCACAAATTTCTAAATATGGCTTATGGAGGGATATGGATGGTATTATTAAGAAAGGACATGGATAGAATTAGAGATATTATTGGGGACCAAAGTTCTTGACGAGTCCAAGTTTGTCATTTATTACATAATGCCAACTAAGGACCCAAGTGTCCACCTTTTTTACTATAAAGGTTATAATGATGTTGACAATGTTAAAAGTGGTCAAAAAATTTCATTTTCCACCCTTGAATGGCTGGATATAACATGGTCCAAGTGTAGGCAAAAGTTACAGAAATTTGCATATATGCCACCTAGACCAAAATGATGAATACATGAAGAAAAATATTCATTTCCTTGCCATTATCTCTCATTTTTGGCCTTTATCAGCCCAAAACCTTATCCTTGAGCTCCTCCATAGCCCTTCATAGCCACCATACATTAAGAAAGCAAGAGAAAGGAAGGAAGACATCAAAAAGTGCAAGCAAAACTAGTTTTGGTTCTATTAGAGTTTTTGGATTTCATAGAAAAAGCTAAAGGTTTTCTTAATTCTTGGATTGTTTACTGTATTTTGAAACTTCCATAAAGCTAAGATCATGCTTGGAAGACAACAAAAAGCTCAAGAAACCTAGTATGTGTTAAGGGTAAAAAAGCATGGCAAGGTTTCGCCCTTAGTGTTACCATGCTAAAGATGGTAGTAAGAAAGAATGGTTTCTAGAAGCGAAGTTAGTACTAAGTAAGACCTAAAAGCCTTCTAAGACCAAGCAAAAGCTTGATAAGGGCTTCCATAGTGATACTATTTGTTAGTGTTGTGCCTAAAAGCCAATCATGAGATGATTATATTTTTGCACATTGAATCATGATATTTTATTAAGGTATTAATCCAACAATTATGTTTGTTGTTTTGTTTCTGCGTAACTTAACAAACATAATCGTAACCCTAGAATAATGATATTCTTAAACGTCCCAGGTCTAGTATTATTGTGGAGCAGGTTGCAGTAATACATAATGACTAGCATATGTGGAGACTAATATGAGATATGTAGTCTACATATGGGTACAAGTTGGAGAACTTGTGTACTCAACCGACCCACCATGAGAACACTACATGGATCGTTATATGAGTGTCATAAGTGATTCTCATAGTGATCATGGTATATGTAGTCCTTCGACCTAAGATCATCAAGGTTCCCTACATGTGAGTCACATACTTTGATACTTTCCTTTGTTGCTCGTAACTGAGTGAACTTGAAGGATATCATTGGGTATGCCACATATCATGCAGAGGGATTTGTATGATCAAGATGGGATTTGTCCCTCCTATGCAACGGGAGTGATATCTTCGGGCCCCTTGATAGAGTAAGACTTAGAAAAATGCATGGCCATGCTCGGATGAGTTGATATACGATATCAATGTCATTATTTTAAGTTGGTCTACTCGGTAATCAAGAAACCAAAGATTGGGCTATACGAGAGTGACACATTCCATGTCTCATGCTTAGTCTTGATATCTTGGACAAAGGGACAATGGCATACATCGAGGATGATCATAAAGGTTTAGTCGAATCATCGACAATCTTGTCACTTGGGTAGCAATGATGTGTTGCTAGACACCGCTCATTGCTTATGATCATAAATGTGATTTATGATCATTACCAACGTGGTAAAAGCCTATTGGGTCGCACACATAGAGCTATTTGGATCATTAGAGTGCATGAGCTAATAATTTGGGTTTTGGGTTCACAATAATGTCGTATTAATAATGGGCCCAATAGTTGAGCCATTATTAAGCCCGAAATTAAAACCTAATTAGATTAGGGCTTTGAAACCCATTAGGCCTGGAAGTTGAGTCTCACTATAAATACAACTTTTAAGTGAGAAATTCGCAGGTCTCCTTGCCCTAGCCTCCAAAAAGGACAGCCACACTCTTCTCTTGCAATTCCTTGGAGGACGCAAGCTAGCACTGCGAACGCAAGAGAAACACATCTATCGGGACGTGGTGGAAGCGTGGTGATCCCGAGAGGCTCGTGTGGATACCATAGAGAGCCTGAACATGTCAACTGTTCAGGTTTTGTGATTCGACTCTACAGTTGAGTAAGAGATCTCAACCGGAAATTAGGTATGAAAATTTTTGGACACCCGGCTTACCCCGTTTCACTTGGATCCTGGAGGGTTTCGGTTAAATTCTGCCGCGCTGTTTGGCTCCCGAAACCCATCACTATTGTGATGTATTATTGTTTTATTGAATGACTATGGACTAACTCTAATGTGTTATTACTGTCGCATTACATACTGTTGTTGGTTATGTGTGTTTGGTGCATGTAGTTGGCGTATTTGTGTATATATGTGGTTTTTGTGTGTTTTTGTGTCTTTGGATTTTAGCTGATATGTTTCTATGGAAGACTTTACATTGAAAGCCCTTACTAAGTTCTATGTAAGGAGTTTACTCCCATTTCTGTTCACATTTTAAGCGATCCTAAAAATTAGAAATCAAACTAATACTTGTAGTTTGAGTTTTCTTCTAAAATTTTAGATACATGAACTTTAATATGTCTAGTATTGAACTGGAGTGTGTCATGGTTTTTGGAGCACATTTTCTAATTTTAGTGTTAGTGCTTTCTGCCTTACACAACAGTTGCCTTTTGAAGTTTCTAGAGTGCATTGTGTTTGTAAAGCTCTCCAAGAATCTAGTGTATGTAGCTAACTAAGATAGGGCATATGTATGGTGCATCTATACATGTAAATACACTATGGAAGTTGCATGCATGATATTTGAAGTAAGTAAGTGATATTTGAGCTTGTATTTGCAATTTTGTCCATTTTGCCATGTATAGGCTATTTTAAAGGAAGTTATATTTAATGCAGATGATATGGGTCTAAATTCAGGGGAGTGACTTCCCTAAGTGTTTAAGACATGTATGAACCTAACCAAGCTACTTGTGCACTTAAAATTGAAGTGGATGATTTATTTCTAAAGTTTGTATGGGCATTATGGGAAATTGTTGCTAAGTTTTGATACTTTGTAGTCTAGGAACCATAAATTTTTGTATAAGTTGAATTTAGGAATAAAATTTTGATAGGGCTTAGTACTATTCAAGATGAAAATTTTTCCATTTGAATCACTAGATTTGGTGCTCTGTAGCTAGAGTTATAGCTTGTCAAATTTGGCTGATTTTACCGTATATTGTTCATATGGTCAATTTTACCCAATTAAGTATAAAATTTATAACTACAAACTTAGATAGATTTATTGTCCCAAATCTATTTCCTTATGAAGGTTTAAGTGTATAAAATGGTTTAAAACCATTACGCCACAGGAATACATGCATATAATTTGAGTTGGAGATTGTGTGAAAGTTTGGACACATGTAATGGGCACCTAGTGTACCAACTGTGCATGTAATTATGCAAGTGCATGGAATTTTTGCATGAATGCTATATTGACATGAGATGAGGTCTTGATCATTGTCTGTACTACCAATTGAAATCGTACGTGAACATGTGTGATGCACGGACCAATATACACATATTTGCATAAAGACCAAGAATGACACTTGGATAAATATAGTGTACATGTTCTTATGGCCTATAGAACATGCGTTGCCTTGTGACTTGAATACACTAAAAATGATCACTGTATTCAAGCATTCAGAGTGGTAACAAATGTTTGCATTCCTAACTACTTGTGAATGTTTCCATTTCACTCTAAACAAGTTGTGAATGTTTCCATTTCACTCTAAACAAGCTATGAATCTTTCCAATCCAAACTAGTTATGAATGTTTCCATTCCAATCCAGTTATGAATGCTTTCATTTCATTTAAACCAAGTTGTGAATGTTTTCATTCCAAATAAGTTGTGAATGTTTCTATCCCAAACAGATTGAAAATGTCTCCATTCCAAGTTGCGAAAGTTTCCATTTCATTCAAAAAAATTTATGAATGTTTCCATTCCTAACTACTTGTGAATGTTTCCATTTCATTCTAAACAGGTTGTCAATGCTTTCATTGCAAACTAGTTGTGAATGTTTCCATTCCAAACTAGTTGTGAATGTTTCCATTCTAAACAAATTGTGAATGTTTAACTTTCAATTTAAACAAGTTGTGAATGTTTATATTACAAACAAGTTACAAATGTTTTCATTTCTTTCTACACAAGTTATGAATATTTCCAGTCCAAATAAGTTATAAATGATTATGTTTCACTCTAAACAGGTTTTGAATGTTTACATTTTATTCCAAAAATGTTGTTGATGTTTGTATTCCAAACTAGTTGTGAATGTTTCCATTGTGAACTAGTTGTGAATGCGTCCATTTCATTATAAACAAGTTGTGAATGATTCTATTCCAAATAAGTTGTGAGTGTTTGAATTTCATTCTAAAAAATTGTGGATGTTTCCATTCTAAATACACTATTTGCATTTCATCCTAAATAAGTTGTGAATGTTTTTCTATCATTCTAAGCAAGTTGTGTTTGTTTCCATTTCATTCGAGGTAAGTTAGGATTGGATCAATTTCATTCTAAATAGGTCATGATTGTTTTTATTCCAAACAAGTTGTGAAAGTTTCCATTCTAAACTAGCTGTGAATCTTTGCATTTCATTCCAAATAAGTTGTGAATATTTCCATTCTAAACTAACAGTGAAAGTTTATATTCCAAACAACTTGTGAATGATTCCAATTCATTCTAAAGAAGTTTTGAATGTTTCTATTCCAATCAAATTGTTAATGTCTCTTTTCCAAAAAAGTTTTGAATGTTTCCTAGTCATTTGGGACAAGTTAGGATTGTTTTAGTTTCATTCTAAACAAGTTGTAAATGTTTCCATTCCGAACAAGTTATGAATGCTTCTATTCCAAACAAGTTGTGAATGAATCCTTTTCATTCCAAATAGGTCATGAATGTTTCCATTCCAAACTAAACAAGTTGTGAATGTTTCCATTCTAAACTACTTGTGGATGTTCCTATTCTAAACAGGTTATGAATGTTTCTATTTAATTCTAAACGACTTGTTAATGTTTCAGTTCCAAAGAGTTTGTGAATGTTTCTATTTCATCCCAATGAATATGTGAATACTTCTATTCCAAACAAGTTGTGAGTGTTTCCATTTTATTCTAAACAAATTATGAATGTTTCCTTTCTAAACTAGTTGTGAACATTTCAATTTCATTCTAGACAAGTTGTGATTGTTTCCATGTCAATCTATACAAGTTGTGATTGTTTCCATTTCATTCAAGACAAGTTGGGATTGTTTCAGTTTTACTCTGAACAAGTTCTGAATGTTTTCATTCGAAACAAGTTTTGAATGTTTCAACTCCAAGCAAATTGTGAATGTTTCCATTTCATCCTAAATATGTTGTGACTGTTTCCCCTTTGAACAAGTTGTGAATGTTTATATTCCAAACAAGTTGTGAATGTTTCACATTTCATTCCAAACAAGGTCTGATGGTTTCCAATCCAAACAAAGCATGTTGTGAATGTTTTCATTGCAAACTAGTTGTGAATGCTTCCATTTCATTTTAACCAAGTTGTGAACATTTTCATTCCAAGCAGGTTGTGAATGTTTCAATTTTTTTTCTAAAGAAGTTGCAAATTTTTCCATTCCAGACTGGTTATGAATGTTTCTATTTCACTCTAAACAAGTTGTGAATATTTACATTCCAAACTATTTGTGAATGTTTCTATTTCATTCTGAACAAGTTATGAATGTTTTAATTCTAAAATAGTTGTGAATATTTCCATTTCATTCTAAAAAGGCTATGAATGTTTTTGTTCCAAATATCTTGTGAACATTTTCATTTCATTCTAAACAAGTTGTGAATGTTTCCAATCTAAACTTGTTGTTATTGTTTTTATTCTAAACTGGTTGTGAATGTTTCCATTGTAAACTAGTTATGAATATTTCAATTACAAATAAGTTGTGAATCTTTCCATTTCATTCTAAACAAGTTGTGGATGTTTCTATTCCAAACAAGTTGTAGATGTTTCTAATTCATTCTAAACAAGTTGTAATTGTTTCCATCCCAAATTAGTTGTGAACATTTTATTTATAAATAGGTTGTGATTGTTTCCATTACATTCTAAAATGTTGTTGATGTTTCCATTCCAAATTAGTTGTTAATGTTTTCATTTCATTCTAAACAAGTTGTAAATGTTTTCATTCGAAACTAGTTGCAGAAGTTTTTATCCTAAACAAGTTATGAACTTTTCCTTTCCAAACCAGCTGTGAATAATTATATTCCAAACTAGCTATGAATGCTTCCATTTTGTTGTAAGTGTGTTGTGAATGTTTCCATTGTAGGTTTTCGGGAGCCAAGCAAATGCTGCAGAAACTAATTGAAACCCTCCAAGATCTTAGTGAAATAGATAAATCGATTGTTTGAAATTTTTATACCTAGCTGGCTGGCATCTTTTGCCCAACTATTAAGTCGAATCACAAATTTGAACAGTTAACATGTTCAAGCTCTCTATGGTATCTATGTGAACCTCTTGGATCACCATGCTATCACCATGTTTTAGTAGGTGCATTCCTCTAATGTCCGTAGTGCTAGCATGCATCCTCCATGGAAAGACAAAAGGAGAGTATGGCTAAAACCTTTCAAAACCATTCTAATTTCATCCTTTGGGAGGCTACAGATGAGGCAATGAAAATTCTCACTATATGATGTATATATAGTAAAGCTCAATTCCCAAGCCTATTGGGTTTCAAAACCCTAATCCAATTAGGTTTAATTTTGAACTTCATAATGGCTCAACCTTTGGGCCAATTATTAAACCAAAATTATCACAAAATCAAAACAAAAAAATTTGTCCCATGCTCTCAAATAGTCTAATTGGTTCTAAGTGTGTGACCCAATAGGCTCCTATCAAATTGGCAATGATCATAAATCAAATTTATGATTATAAACAATGAGCAGTGTCTAGCAACACATCATTACTACTTAAGTGAAAAGATCGTTGGTGATTCAACTAAACCTCTATGATCATTATTTGTATATGTCTTTGTCCCTTTGTCCAAGATATCAAGATTGAGCATGAGACATGGATTGTGTTCCTCTCGCACAACCAAATCTAAGGTTTCTTGATTACTGAATCAACTGACTAAAACTGATAACATTGATATCCCATATCAACTCATCCAAGCATGGCCGTGTATTTCCTCAGTCTCACTCAATCAAGGGGCCCAAAGATATCACTCCCATTACATAGAAGGGAAAAATCCCATCTTGATCATATAAATCCCTTTGCATGTATGTGATATACCCAATAACCACCTTTATGTTCACACAGTTACGAGCAACAAAGGGAAGTATCAAAGTATGTGACTCACATGTAGAGAACCTTGATAACCTTAGGTCAAATGACTACATATACCATGATCACTACGAGAATCACTTATGACACTCATTTAATGATTCATGTAGCATTCTCATGGTGGGTCTATCTAGTACACAAGTTCTTCAACTTGTACCTATATGTAGACAACATATCTCATATTGGTCTCCAAACATTCTATTACTTATTGTATTGTTGCTGCCCATTCCATAATAAGACTAGATCAGGAATGCTTAAGAATACTATTAATCTTGGGTTATAATTATCTTTGATTATGTGACACAGAAACAAAACAACAAACACAATTATTTGACTAAAGCCTTAATAAAATATCATGACCCAATGTGCAAAATACAATCCTCTCATGATTGGCTTTCGGCACAATACTAACATCCAATTCATTCTAAACAACTTGTTTATGTTTCCATTCCAAACAAGTTGTGAATATTTCTATTCAAAACAAGTTGTGAATGTTTTCACATTATTCTAAGCATGTTGTGAATGTTTCCACTTCATTCTAATCAAGTAGTGAAAGTATTCAAAACATGTTGTGAATATTTCCATCTCAAACTAGTTATGAATGTTTTCATTTCATTTAAAACAAGTTGTGAATGTTTCCATTTCATTCGAACACATTGTGAAAGTTTCCATTCCAAACTAGTTAGGAATGTTTCATTTTAAGTAAGAATAGAAACATTAACAACTTATTTTGAATAGAAACATTCATAATTTGTTTAGAATGGAAACATTCACAACTTATTTAGAATAAAATTGAAACAATCACAACTTTTTTCAACTGGAATGGAAGCAGTCACAATCTGTTTAAATTGAAATGAAAAATTCACAACTTGTTTAAAATGAAAAAGAAACATTCACAACTTAATTAAAATGGACCAGAATGAAAACATTCATAACCTATTTTGAAGGAAGTGGAAACATCCACTACAAGTTGTAAATGTTTCCAATCCAAGAAGGTTTCGAATGCAAACATTCATAACCTGTTAAGAATCAAATGTCCAAATTTATTTTAAACAAGTGTTGAATGTTTCCATTCCAAACTAGTTGTAAAATCACAACTAATTTGGAATGGAAACATTTTCAACTTGTTTATAATAAAATGGAAACATTTACAACTTGTATGGAATGGAAACATTCACAACTAGTATGGAATGGAAACATTGACAATGTGTTTAGAATGACATGGAAATATTCACATCTACTTTGGACTAAAAACATTCAGAACTTGTTTAGAATGAAATGAAAACATTCACAACTTGTTTGGAATGAAATGGAAACATTCACAACTTGTTTAGAATGAAATGGAAACATTCACAACTAGTTTGGATTAGAAACATTCACAACCTGTTTATAATGAAGTGGAAATAGAATAGAAATGTTCACAACTTGGTTGGAGTAGAAACATTCACAACTTCTTTTGAATAAAATGGAAACATTCACAAGTTGTTTATAATGAAATGTACACATTCACAAATTGTTTGGAATAGAAATATTCGTAACTAGTTTAAATGAAATGAAAACATTCATGATTTGTTTCAAATGAAATGGAAGGATTTAGATCTTGGTTGGAATGAAAAGGAAGCTCTTTCAACATGTTTGGAACGAAGGAGAAACTTTCACACCTTGTTTAGGTTAAAATATGGAATGATCTCAACTTTTTTAGAATAGAATGGAAGCATTTACAACTTGTTTGGAATAGAAACATTCATAACTTGTTTGGAATTGAAACCTACACAACTTGCTTACAATGAAAAGGAAAGCTTCACAACTTGTTTAGAATGAAATAGAAACATGTATAATTTGTTTAGAATAAAGTAGAATCATTCAGAACCTGTTTGGAATGCAAACATTCATAACTTCTTTGGAATGAAATGCAAACATTCACAACTTGTTCAAAATGGAATCATTTATAACTTGTTGGAAATGAAAAAATTGACAACTTGTTTTGAATGAAATGGAAACATCAAGAACTTTTTTAAAATTAAATGTAAATGATGACAACTTGTTTGCAATGGAAACATCCACAACTCGTTTAAATGAAATGGAAGCATTCATGACCCATCTTGAAATAAATGAAAACATTCACAACTTCTTTAGAACCAAATCGAAACATTGACAACTTGTTTAGAATGAAATGGAAGCTTTCACAACTTGTTTAGGTTGAAATATGGAAACTATCATAACTTGTTTAGAATGAAGTCAAACATTCACAAACTATTTAAAATGAAATGAAAACATTCCTAACTTGTTTGGAATCGAAACATTCATAACCTGTTTGCAATGGAAACATTCATAACTTTGTTGGAATGAAATGGAAAATTCCCAACTTGTTTAGAATGGAAACATTCACAACTTGTTTAGAATGAAATAGAAGCATTCACAACTTGTTTGAAATATAAATATTCACATCTTGTTTAGAATAAAATGGAAATATTCAAAAAAAATTTTGAATAAAATGGAAACAATCCCAAATTGTTTGGAACGAAAACATTCACAACCTGTTGAAAATGAAAAGAAAATATTCACAAATAGTTATGTTCATAAATTGTATAGAATGAAATGGAAACACTCACAACCTGAACAGTTGATGTGTTCAAGCTCTCCATAGTATCCACACGAGCCTTTCGAGATCACCATGCCTCCACCTTGTCCCTGTAGATGCGTTTCTCTTGTGCTCACGGTGCTAGCTTATGCCCTCCAAGGAATAGTAAAAGAATAGTGCGACTATCACTTTTGGGAGGCTAGGGCAAGGCTGTGAATTTCTCACTAGATGATGTATTTATAGTGAGACTCAACTTTAAAACCTAAAGGGCAAAACCCTAATCCAATTATTTTTAATTTTGGGCTTAATAATGGCTCAACTCTTGGGCCAATTATTAACACGAAATTATCATGAAACCATAACCCAAATAAATTAGCCCATGCACTCAAATAATCCAAATATGCTTTATGTGTGTGGCCCAATAGGCTGTTACCACATTGGCAATGATCATAAATCATGTTTATGATAATAATCAATGAGTGGTGTCTAGCAACACATCATTGCTAGCCAAGTGACAATATTCTCGGTGATTCAACTAAACCTTTATGATCATTATCTGTATATACCATTGTCCCTGTTAGTGTTGTGCTCAAAAGCCAATCATGAGATGATTGTATTTTGAGTCATGATATTTTACTAAGGCATTAATCCAACAATTAGGTTTGTTTTTTTGTTTCTATGTAACTTAACAAACATAATCGTAACCCTAGAATAATGATATTCTTAAACGTCCCAGGTCTAGTAAGTTGGAGAACTTGTGTACTGGACTGACCCACCATGAGAACACTACATGGATCATTATATGAGTGTCATAAGTGGTTCTCATAGTGATCATGGTATATGTAGTCCTTTGACCTAAGATCATCAAGGTTCCCTACATGTAAGTCACATACTTCGATACTTTCCTTTGTTGCTCGTAACTGAGTGAACTTGAAGGAGGTCATTGGGTATGTCACATATCATGTGGAGGGATTTGTATGATCAAGATGGGATTTGTCCCTCCTATGTAACGGGAGTGATAGCTTCGGGCCCCTTGATAGAGTAAGACTTACAAAAATGCATGGCCATGCTCGGATGAGTTGATATATGATATCAATGTCATCAGTTTAAGTTGGTCTACTCGGTAATCAAGAAACCAAAGATTGGGCTATACGAGAGTGACACATTCCATGTCTCGTGCTTAGTCTTGATATCTTGGACAAAGGGACAATGGCATATATCGGTAATGATCATAAAGGTTTAGTCGAATCATCGACAATCTTGTCACTTGGGTAGCAATGATGTGTTGCTAGACACCGCTCATTGCTTATGATCATAAATGTGATTTATGATCATTGCCAACGTGGTAAGAGCCTATTGGGTCGCACACATAGAGCTATTTGGATCATTAGAGTGCATGGGCTAATTATTTGGGTTATGGTTTCACAATAATTTTGTATTAATAATGGGCCCAAAAGTTGAGCCATTATTAAGCCCGAAATTAAATCCTAATTGGATTAGGGCTTTGAAACCCATTAGGCCTGGAAGTTGAGTCTCACTATAAATACAACTTCTAGTGAGAAATTCGTAGGTCTCCTTGCCTTAGCCTCAAAAAAGGACAGCCACACTCTTCTCTTGCAATTCCTTGGAGGACGCAAGCTAGCACTGCGAGCGCAAGAGAAATACATCTGCCGGGACGTGGTGGAAGCATGGTGATTCCGAGAGGCTCGTGTGGATACCATAGAGAGCCTGAACACATCAACTGTTCAGGTTTTGTGATTCGACTCTTCAGTTGAGTGAGAGATGTTAACCGAAAATTAGGTATGAAAATTTTTGAACACCAGTCTACCCCGTTTCACTTGGATCCTAGAGGGTTTCGGTTAAATTCCGCTGCACTGTTTGGCTCCCGAAACCCATCAGCCCCTTTGTCTAAGATATCAACACCAAGCATGAGACATGGAATGTGTCACTCTCACATAGCCTGATCTATGGTTTCTTGATTACCGAGTAGACTGACTTAAACTTATGACATTGATATCGTATATCAACTCATCTGAGCATGGCTATGAATTTTCTTAGTCTCACTATATCAAGGGCCCCGAAGATATCACTCCCATACATAGGAGGGACAAATCCCATCTTGATCATACAAAACCCTCTGCATGATATATGACATACCCAATGACCTCCTTCAAGTTCACTCAGTTATGAGCAACAAAGGGAAGTATCAAAGTATGTGACTCACATGTAGGGAATCTTGATGACCTTAGGTCAAAGGACTACATATCCATGATCATTATAAGAATCACTTATGACACTCATATAATGATCCATGTAGCATTCTCATGGTGGGTCGGTCTAGTACGCAAGTTCTCCAACTTGTACCTATATGTCGACTACATATCTTATATTAGTCTCCACATATGCTAGTCTTTTTTTATTATTGCACCTGCTCCATGATAATACTAGACCAGGGACATTTAAGAATATCATTATTCTAGGGTTATAATTATGTTTATTGCATTACGCAGAAATAAAACATCAAACATAATTACTAGATTAATGCCTCAATAAAATATCATGCCTCAATGTGGAAAATACAATCATCTCATGATTGGCTTTTGGGCACAACACTAACATCCATTTCATTCTAAACAAGTTGTGAATGTTTCTTTTCCAAACAAATTGTGAACATTTACATTTTATTCCAAGCAGGTTATGAATGTTTCCAATTCATTCCAAACATGTTGGGAATGTTTCCATTCCATTTCAAATAAGTTGTGAATATTTATATTCCAAACAAGTTTTGAATGTTTCAATTGCAAATGAGTTGTGAACATTTCCAATCCAAACTAGTTATGAATGTTTCTATTTCATTCTAAACAAGATATGAATGTTTCTATTTCATTCTAAATAAGTTATGAATGTTTCTATTTTAAAGTAGTTGTGATTGTTTCCCTTTCATTTTAAACAAGTTGTGATTGTTTCCATTCCAAAAAAGTTATGAATGTTTCCATTCCAAAAAAGTTATGAATGTTTCCATTCCATTTCATTGTAAATACGTTGTAAACAAGTTGTGAATGTTTTCATTTTGAACAAGTTTTGAATGTTTCCATTTCATTCTAAACAAGTTATGAATGTTTCCAATTCATTCTAAACAAGTTATGAATGTTTCCATTCAATTCTAAACCATCGACACTTGACATACTTGGTGGTAAACCTAACGTATTAGCCACCTTGCCAACCATTTCCTGTATTTCATAAAGACCAATGTACCTTGGAGTTAGCTTACTTCTTTAACCAAATCTAATAGTGCATTTGGTTGGTACTACTTTGAGCCAAATTTTATCACCAACCTCAAACTCCAAATCTTTTCTTCTTTTTTTTACATAAGCAGTGGTGCTTTCATTGGCTTTTCGTAATTTTTCCTGTATTCTCTTGATTTTGCTTGTTGTATCTTCAAAGACATCAGGACCCAACTCTAGCCTATCAAAGGCTTTCCACCCAACAGTGAGGTGTCATGCTTCTTCTCCAATAAAGGGCATTAAAAGGTGACATTCCAATGGTGCTTTGATAACTATTTTTGTAAGAGAATTACACCAAAGGTAAGCATTGGTCCCATTCTCCTTTGAAATCTAAGACACAACTCCTAAGCATGTCTTCAAGTATCTAAATCACCCTCTTAATTTGTCCATCTATCTAAGGCTAGTAAGTAGCGCTCAGGTGGATTTTGAATGGTAATGTTCTAAACCATTTTAGAATGGAAACATTCCAACTTATTTAGAAAAAAATGGCAACAATTACAACTTCTTTGGAATGAAAACATTCATACCTTGTTTGGACAAGAAACATTCAAACCTTGTTTGGAATGAAAACATTCACAACTTGTTTAGAATGAAGTGGAAACATTCATAACTAATTTCAAATGGAAACACTCACAAGTTGTTAGAATCAATTGGAAACATTCATAACCCATTTGTAATAGCAATATTCATAACTTGTTTTGAATACAAACATTCACAACTTGTTTAGAATGAAATGGAAACATTCACAACTGGTTTAGATTAAAATAAAAACATCCATAATTTGTTTTGAATGGAAACATTCACAACTAGTTAGAATGAAATGGAAACGATTCA
>SMDT01002315.1:0-42755 GCA_005392925.1 Aquilaria sinensis
ACCAGAGATGGCCACAGCCTCCTCTGGTCCGAAGGGCCTCCCCTCAGCAGCGCCCCAAGAGAGAAGCTCGAGGTCCACCAACCAGAGTTCCAGAAGTGAGGGCTCTCACGATGCATCTTCTATGGAGGACGTGCCCCCTAGGGTACAACCCACCAGAGAAAGAACCCCAAAGGAAACTAGGGCCTCTTGTTAGCAGAGTTCGTCCCCGTACCGAAGGTCCTAGTCTCCTCTCCGCCGAAGTTACTCTCCAAGAAGGCGAAGAAGTTCACCCTTGCCGGCAACCACCAGGCAGCAAGGGGAAGCTAACACAGCTACCCTTATGTAAAAGAACCTTGGAAGACTGGAAAAGGTTTAGAGGTAGATCTCCCGAAAACTAGTCTGGTCAAGATTGTCCGACACTTATACCAGATAAGAGTCACCCTTTGTACGGGAACTAGTGGAGGTGCCCATGCCTAGTGACTTCAGGGTGCCACGCTTGGAAACCTACGCCGGGCGTAGTGACCCCCAGGTGCACCTTACAAAGTACAAGCGAAGCATGGTGCTCCACGGCACAGATGATGCTACCCTCTGCAAATGTTTTGAGGTGACCCTCTCCGGTCCAGCAACGGTATGGTATAACTCCCTGGCCCACGGAACCTTGCTGAGTTTCTACGAGCTGTCCACTGCATTCACCCAACAGTTCATTCACAGCAGCCCAATGGCCAAGATGCCGGTACAGATGTTTGACATAGTACAGAGAAGTGGGGAAACCATTCGTGACTATGTCGAAAGGTTCAACCGAGAAGCACTAAGCGTGCCCAACTTTCGGCCCGAGATTCGCATCCTCGCAATGATAAAAGGACTTTAGAGTGACTCCTAACTATTTTATAAGTTCTCCAAGGACCCCCTAGACACTCTCGAGGAGTTCTACAAAAGGGCTGAACAGCATATGACGGCCGAAGAACTCAGAATGGGGAGACCTAAGGTGGAACACCCTCGGCCCGAAGGACTAAGCCACCAGCCTCGTCACCAGAATGAGGTTGGAGGAAGGCCCCAAAAACAAAGGGGTAAAAGGCCAATGATGTTCACTCCCCTGAACGCCACGAGGGCCAGCATGTTACACCCGGAAAGGGCTAAATGATTAAGTCCCAGGTTAAGAGGATTAGTGGAAATAAAAAGTTTCCTAATTTGGAAACTTAGCAATTAAATTGAGGAGACATGGAATTAATTAATGAATGGGCATTAATGAGTGTTGGACACTCTAGGAATTATGCTTGGCTTAGGCCAAGAGATTTGGTGATGAAAATGATGGAAATTAAAGTTGAGGGACTCAATTGTTCAAAGGTAAAGTTTGTGGGAGGACTCAATTGAACAATTGACGAAAGGTGGAGGACCAAAGGAGGGATTAGACCATTTCTCATGGCATTTTAAGCCATGGCCGGCCATCCCATAATTTTTTCCATTTAA
This sequence comes from Aquilaria sinensis, assembly GCA_005392925.1. Lineage (NCBI taxonomy): Eukaryota > Viridiplantae > Streptophyta > Magnoliopsida > Malvales > Thymelaeaceae > Aquilaria > Aquilaria sinensis. Next base: position 1,447 of record SMDT01002315.1, read on the forward strand.
AATGGCCACATAAGCCTCCACCCACATTATTTAAATTGCCCACATGGATTTGACCCCACCATCACCATAAACAAATATTTTGCCCACCATTTTTGACTAGTCTTTGTCTCCCACTTTACATTATTTTATCCTCACCATCACTTGTCAAATCAATTCTTTAATGAGCATTTGACTCATTCTCCCCCCTTTTCCATTCAAAAATTCGGCCATGACATATAAATTAAACAAAAGAGTTGTTTTGATGGGACACCACTTTCTTTTGTCCAAGAATTATTGCATTTGACTTTTCTCCCCCATTTTGAATCACATGGCCGGCCATCACACTTGAATATGCATTTGGCTTGCATTTGGACTACATTTCCTTCCATGTGCAAGCATACATCCGGCCATACACTCCCAAAATCATTTCAACACTTACCTCACTCTCTCTCTAGCTCACTTTGCTCTCCTTTCTCTCTAAAGACCAGCCATGGCGTTCTTCCAAGTTCATCATCTTCTTCCTTGCTTCTAAGATTCGGCCATGAGCAAACCAACCCCCTTTCCACATGCAAGCACGATTTCGTAGTGATTTCGTACTCCTAAACACATCCAAACCAAGAACCAAGTGAGAAATCAAAGAAAACCCATGATGAAATGCTTAAAAAGATTCGGCCATGGAGAGAAATTGGTGTTCTTGAGCTCACCTCAAGAGCTCCTTACATGCATGGCATTTCTAGGCCATGAGGAGCAAGAAGATGAAGAAGAACATCAAGAAAAATGTACTTGAAGATTCGGCCATGAGAAGATTTATGTGTTCTTGAGCTCAACTCAAGAGCTCATGAACATACATGGCATGTTTAGGCCATGAGGAGCAAGGAAAACAAGAAGAATTTCAAGGAAAGGTAAAGTTCATTTTCGGCCAAAGAAGGGTTATAAGTAAAACCAAGATTTCTTGGTGATTTTATGTATTTTTGAGCTTAGAAAAGTAAGATTTTGCTTACTAATGTATTCGGCCATTTTTGGGATTTTTGCAAGGAAAACCCTTGAGGATTCGGCCATGGAAGGTTGTGGAAGAAAGCCAAGTGTTCTTGGCAAATTTTGGAGTCTTGGAGGCCATGCAAGCAAAGACCAAGAAGGTCACATGCATGGTGAGATTCGGCCAAGTGGTAATCTTGGCATACATGGATTTAAACCAAGCTTTCTTGGTGTTGTTGAAGTCGTTGTGAATGTACAAGGCAATGGCCAAAAGATGGGTGTAAAAAGAAGAGTTTTGTAAGATAAGGAAGCAATGAAGCTTTCGGCCATGTTGTTGTTCTTGTAGCTTGGCATTTCAGCCATGTGTTCTTAGTATTTCATGGGTTCTTGGATGCATGTGGAGCTAAAATATCAAAGAAGAAATGGAAAGTAAATTCGGCCTTAGTGCCATTTTTGGTGGTTATGTGTGTAAACCATGTGTTCATGGTATCTAGGTGTTCCTAGTAAAATGTGAAGCCAAAATGGTAAAGGAAAGTGATGATAGATTCGGCCATAACACCATTTTGGTGAATATTGGAGTTAGCCAAGTGTTCTTGGCATGAATGATCCTTAGAAAACTTGTGGGACTCAATTGAGCAAAAGAAGGAAATAATGGGACAAATTCGGCCAAGAGATAAATTTGAAAGCCCAAATTGAAAACCAAGTGTTCTTGGTCCAGAAACTCTTAAATGGGCTATTTGGGCCATAATGGCATTATTGGCAAATGGGCTAAATCCTGAAAAGGTTAATATGGGCCCAAATCCTAAAGAATTTAAATGGGCCAAATCCTGAAAAGATAAAATTGGGCCTAAAGACTAAATTGGGCTAAAATCCTGAAAAGGTGGAAATTGCGCCTAAATGCTAAGTTGGGCCGAGTCCAGAAAATGAATTAAAAGGCAAGTGGGCCTGAGAAGTAAAAAGGCCAAGTGGGCCTGAGAGAACTTAAAAGGCCAAGTGGGCCTGAGTTCCAAAGAAGGCCAGTTGGGCCTGAGTTCCAGAAAAGGCCAAGTTGGGCCAGAATTCCAGAAAAGGCCAAGTTGGGCCAGAATTCCAGAAAGGTGCAAATTGGGCCTGGATTTCCAGGAAAAGGCCAATATAGGCCTGAGTTCACAGAAGATTGGGCCTCAGTTCACAGAAAAGGCTAATTTGGGCCTTACCTCTTTAAGTAGAGGTTGAGTCCATTAAGGAAATGGCAAAGTTCCAACAACAAACAAAGCAAAGCAAGGCAAAGGCAATGAGCAAAGGTTACACAAATGGTGGTAAGAATCCCTATACTCACTCTTTGCATGGTATATTTTCCATGACCTTTCATTGTGAGTATTAGTGCCCCTATGTGATGGTCAAAGAACCAAGTGACCATAGGTGTGCATGTCAGGGCTATGTGGTTGTTACTTTTTGTGAGGACTCATGATACTTTCTTAGTTGAATAATTGGGCACATAAGTGCATAATGGATGAAGTAGTGATGCTTTGGCGACTATGGTTATGGTTTACTCATGAGTAATTAGCAAGCATTTAGGGCTAGGAATTGAGTTTGGCCAACTCAATTCCCAAGCTAAGGAGCGCTCAGTTGGTTATAAAAATAAATGGCATGCCGGGATTAGTGGCATGGATTATGCTAATGCTTGCGATACCCACGATAACTTGGAACATGATGTACGAGGACAGTGTTGTGTGTGTTGAGTTGCGTGCTTCTCTGAACCGTTCTTGTTTGTGCGTGTTGACCCATATTATTATTGTTATTGTTATTGTGCTATATCTTGTGTTTTCTTTGTTTTAGTGTTTTCCTCTGCAGGAACATGGATTAATTGCCATTACATTCTTGGCACAAGTTTAGGCTTTGGAAGCCATATGATGACTTTGAAAGTCATGAGTTAATTACCTCACTAGGCATTGGATGCCGTCGGGATTCTTACTGAGTTTTATAACTCACCCGCCCTGTTATACCTTTTTCAGGAAATGGATGGCTTGATAGATCAAGCGTAGAGTACCAGAGTACTCGTTACAATGTGCTAAAGGGTTGGGTATGAGTATAGTGTTGCTCAATATATTCATTGGTTCAAAGAGACTTATGTGGTATAGATTGCTTGTGGATCAAGCTAATGTTGTGGACTTCCTTGTGCAGGATATGGAGTCTAGAAGTTGTGGGAACAAGGTCTATAGGTGGATTGTGTTCCGTGTGATATTAGTTTGCAGATTAAGTAGTTATGAAAACTTGATCTGTAAAACATGAACATTGGATAAACTTAGACATGAAGCATTCCTTGGTATGTTTTCCAAGTAAGTGATGCTTGTTTGCTGTTCTATGGATAGGCATAGTTCTGGATGACTTATGATGATGATGAATTTTGCCTTGGATAGATGATTATGATGATTTATGATGGTGATGACTTTAAAGGATGATTATATGAGAAGTATGCTTGAATTCATACAGGTGGAATTCTTGATGGGTGATTGTGTTATGTGTACTAGATTGGCAGAATGCTCATGGATATGAAAATATGGTTTTCAAACTTGAAATGGAATATGGGCTTCTTGGTTGCCATGCATTGAAATAGTACACTTGATGGACACACATCTGATGCACTTAGTGGAATAAGTGTATGGCTATATGTAACTTGGATGAAATGAGCATGTGAAAATATGACAGGAGAAGCTTATGTTGAATTGGAATAAAGTATGCTTTGTGATGAAGAATGCATGTAAGCAGGATAAAATCATGAATGGAACACTTGAAATCCCACTTAGGTACTAGCTTGACTCTAAAGAGCACCCTGATAACATATTGAAGGTAAATAATCAATCAAGCTAGAACCAGAATAGATCCTGGACTCACGCCATAGGTGCTCGTAATGAATAATAAAGCCCCTTCTGAATGAATAACTTCCGCTGCAAGCTTTGATATTTGGGCCCAGATGGGCCTGGGGCAGTTTGGGGCGTGACACAGCATCCTCATGGCCTTAGAAAGGCAAGGGACTATAGTTCCAAGGCCAAAGGCCATGACTTCGAGAAAACAAGAAGAACATGAAGAAGTTCTGCCAATTCCACCGAGATCATGGCCATGACACCGAAGACTGCTTCCAGCTGAGGAAGTACATCGAGTCTCTGATAAAGCAAGGCCAACTTCGCCGGTACTTGTGAATGCCTTCTCTGAAAGGGAGAAAGGAAGAACAAAGAAGGGGGGACGATGAGGACTATGATTCCGACAGACGTCGAGACCGAAGTCCTCGAAAGAATCCGCCACCATCAGCAGGGGTCATCCAAACCATCACTACAGGGATACCCTCGGCTGAGAGGAAAAGAAAGATAAGAGAAATCTCCATAATGGAGTATGGGAACTCGCCGAACAGGCTTGTTCACAAAGACGGGTCCACTGTGAAGTTCCCCCACGATGACCCACTCCTTGTCATGGCAAGGATAGGGAGTTGGGACGTCAAAAGAGTACTTCTGGACGACGGCTCCAACACCGACATCATCTTCTCGCACCTACTGCCTAACTTAGGCATTTCAAAAGGCAACCTCAACACAGTCAATTCCCCCACCTTCGGGGTTGGGCCATCCGAGCTCCCTGTCCTCGGATACATCGATCTGCCCCTAATGCTGAAAGGGACCTCACCTCAGAGTCAGGAGGAACTGTTCGCCTCCATTATGATGAGGTTCATCATCATTGATGTTCCCTCATCATACAACGCCATCCTCGGAAGGCAAACTCAAGGCAATCTCCACATCCGCCCGGATGTAAAGTACTTAACAGTCACCTTCGCAACTAAAGAAGGAGATGCAGAGATCTTCATTGACCAATCCGAGGTCAGGAGGGTCTTCACCAAGGCTAGACAAAGCCCGGTGAAGGTCCAAGTACAGACTTCGGCTACTGAAGGAGCCATCATGACAGGTGAAGAGACAGCAAAGGAGGGAGTAGAGGAGTTGGAAAAAGTAGAAACAGAAGATGTAGAGCTGGTCCCCGGCCGGAACACTCGAGTGGGGAAAAAATTGGCCAAGGGTGACAAAGATAGGCTTGTATCTTTCTTCTTAATGAACAAAGATCTATTCGCCTACTCTCCAAAAGACATGCCTGGGGTCGACCTCGGCATAATCCACCATAGTCTCAAAGTACGCCCTGACGCAAGGCCGGTTCGGCAGAAAAAATGAAACCTATCAGCTCATAAGAACTCCTTCGTTAAAACCGAAGTTAAGTGCCTGATTGAGGCAGGGGTAATAAGAGAAGTTAAATACCCTGAATGGCTCAGCAACGTGGTTATCGCCATAAAAGAAGGGAGTGAAAAGCTCTGAATGTGCATCGATTTTTGGAACCTGAATGATGCCTGTCCAAAGGACTCCTACCCTTTGCCAGCTATAGACCAATTGGTGGATTCAACTGCCGAATACGGTCTTCTCAGTTTCCTCGATGCCTTCAGCGGGTATCATCAAATTCGGATGAACCCCGAAGATGAAGAAAAAACTGCCTTCATCACCGAAGTTGGTACCTACTGCTACGTCAGAATGCCCTTCGGGCTTAAGAATGCAGGGGCTACCTATTAGAGGTTGATGAATAAAGTGTTCGACTCCCAGATTGGGAGGAACATAGAAGCGTATGTCGATGATATGATAGTTAAGAGCAGAATGCCTAGTAATCATATCTTGGACTTAGACGAAACCTTCCAATGACTTCGGGAGTTCGGCATTCGCCTTAACCCCGAGAAGTGCGTGTTTGGAGTGAGCGCAGGTAAGTTCCTCAGGTTCATGGTGTCAGAAAGGGGAATAGACGCCAACCCTGAAAAGGTCAAAGCCTTGTTAGGATTCCAAACACCTACAACCACTAAAGATATACAAAGGCTTACCGAAAGAATCACTTCCCTTAGTAGATTTATTTCCAGGTACGGCGACCGATGTCGACCATTCTTCAAGGTGCTTACCAAAGCAACCAAAAGTGAAGGCAACTCCGGAACCGAGGAGCACCCTTGGAACCAAGAATGTCAGAAAGCTTGGGATGAGCTTAAAAGCTACCTAACCTGATTACCAACACTTCGGCAACCTCGGGAAGGAGAGCCTCTCATCCTCTACCTTGCCGTCACTGAAAAAGCTATGAGTTCAATCCTAGTGAGAGAAGAGGGTGGGAGGCAGTGGCCGGTATATTATGTAAGCAAGTCCCTGCACGGTGCCGAGGTCAGGTACCCATTGCTCCAAAAAGCCATTTATGCCTTAGTACTCGCAGGTAGGAGGCTACGGCCCTACTTTCAAGGACACGCCATCATTGTCCGAAGTAACCTACCTCTTCGTGACATAATGAAGAAGGTAGAGCATTTGGGAAGGCTGTCAAAATGGTGTATCAAGCTCGGAGAATATGACATCACTTACGAGCCAAGAAAGGCAATAAAAGCCCAAGCATTGGCAGACTTCATCGCCGAAGTTCCAGAAATCGAGAATGCTGAAATCACCTCAGAAGACTTGATAAGGATTGAACCAGAGTGGAAACTCTTTGTCGATGGTGCCTCAGGCGCCGAACACCAAGGCGCTGGAGTGATTCTTCGGGGGCCCGAAGGTATGGAAGCCACCAAAGCCATCAAATTCGGTTTCGATGTCACCAATAATATCGCCGAATATGAGGCCCTCATAGCAGGATTAAAACTGGCTAAGAAAAGTTGGTGTGAGAAACCTTAAGGCCCACAATGACTCACAGCTAGTAGTCCGGTAAATGATAGGAGATTACACCGCAAAGGATCCAACCTTAGCCAAATATCATGACCTCGTCAAGAAACTCATTAAAGAGTTTGACTCGGTACATATAGAAAATGTGCCTTGAAGAGATAATGCTGAAGCTGACACCTTGGCCAAATCCAAAGAACACACCGAGGGGCTGAGTCAGCCTAGCACAGACATAATGTGCGTAGCAACCTCGGCAGAAGGATGGCAAGATTCCATCAAGAAATACCTTGCAACTTCGGTACTCCCTGAAGGCCTTGCCGAGGCCGTAAAAGTGCGAAAACGCTGTGGGAGATACGTCCTCATCGAGGAGGAACTATACAGACAAGGGTATGCAAGCCCCTTGCAGGGGTGCATATGTGAAGGGGATGTCAGAACAATCCTGAAAGAAGTTCATGAGGGAGCCTGTGGTTTCCACATAGGAGCAGACGCCCTTGCAGGAGTACTACTTCGCCAAGGTTACTTTTGACCTACCATAAAAAAGGATTCAAGGCAATTTGTTTGAAAATGTGACAATTGCCAAAGACACGCCAACATCCAGAGCTTACCCTCGGAAAAGATAACTTCAGCAAATTACCCTTTCCCCTTTGCCGTCTGGGGTTTTTACCTCATCGGACCTCTCCTAAGCGCCCCTAATGGAGTGAAGTTCTGCATAGTTGCAGTAGACTACTTCACTAAGTGGATCGAAGTAGAGCTGATGCCCTCCGGCATCATCGTTGTGTGACATGATGAGCCTGGAGTAGAGACTGTCGGTGGGAGAATGCTTGGGTAAGGAAGCTCCTGCGGGAGGAGGACTGCAAAGACTCAGAAAAATAGAGGTTAGGAAGTCCTCGAAGTGTCTTTCTGGGGAGGAACCTCCGACGCCCAAGTCAGCGTTTAGAATGGAGAGTAAGTAAAAGTGGAGAGATTTCCCCTTGAAGTCCTAATCCGCTTACCTGGGGCGTTTCCTGAATATTTATAGGGAGGTGAACAGTAGAGGTTCGTTTGACACGGCCCACCCAGATCATGACACGTGTTCAGTCGGATATAACCCGTACCTTCGGAGAGAGGGGGAGCTTCTTAGCCGACCATAGGCCGCCCAGCCAACAACCTAAGCAGCACAGGGGCAACGTGTCAGAGCGTGTCTAGGGGCGGCATGTCGGAGCGTGTCTAGTGGTGGCGTGTCGAGGGCCGTATGTGTACGGTGTGTTAGAGACTCCTTAGCTGTTTGGTCGTATGCCCATGTGGCCTTTTTGAGTGACCGAACTCCCTAGGGGTGCAGAGCTTATCCGGGGAGGTGAGCTTCTTTGGAGGGAGGTCCCCTGTTTTATATGAGACACCTTCGGTTGGGCCCTCTCGAGGTTAGGCTCGGGCTCCTGAGAATGGTACTTCGTGAACGTGTCCCGAAGGCGGCCCAAAGAGTATCCGTAGGTGGTCTTGGGCACGTGAGGTTAGCGCGACGTTACCCTCGAGATGAGTGGTGACCCCTCTTGACCGAAGTTGGTCCCATGGGTTCCCTGAGGGTAACGCCTACCCGGCTTGTCCGAGGATGCTTGAGGCTCTCTATTTGCCGAGCTTTGGTCGCTTGTTCTGACCGGAGGTGATGCGTTGGTCAAGGATGGCGTGCACGCGTGAGGTCCTTTAGAGGCAATTGCCCTTCGGCTATCACATGCCCCCCTCAGAAAACCGAGGACATCTCTTCGGTTTGGGGGAGTCTCGATAACTTCCTGGTGTTTGAGTTATGTTCCTGGCTCCTCTCTCAAGGTCATTGTGAGAGTTGGGTGCTTCCACTGACCTTCCTATCAGTGAATCGTTTCGTCTTCCTTTATAAACGGACGTGTTGCTTTGGGTAGTGTTATATAGGTCTGCCAGTTGTCAGGGGCATGCCCTTGTTTCTCGCATTGGCTTACACGTGGCTGCTGATGGATGGCGAATAGTCATGTCAGTTATGTTAATTGCATCTCTTTGCCTTCGTGGAGTAATAATGACGACGTTTCGCCTACCCCATTCGGCCTATATAAGCACCTCTCGCCTCAGACCTTCACACTCTTCTCTTTTGCTTTCGTTTGCTCTAGAGCTCTCTCCCGTTTTTTTTCTCCTTTTGGCGGTGGTTCTAGCAGCAGAGCGATTTTTGACAACCCTTCAGGATGGCGTCCAGGAATCCAGATTTCAGGAAAACTTTTGGTGGGTCTTTTCTTCCATAATTCTTCCTTTTTTCTGAGGTTGTTTTTTTAGAAGTTTTGTTTTTCCGAAGTCCTTTGATTCTCTTCCTTCATTCTTTCGAGGTTGCCTTTCTTCTTTTTTGAGACATGTCAAATCCAACTCTACTAATGTCCGTCCGTCCTACCCCCGAAAGCTTTCTCCCCCTTGGGTCTCATCCCCGCTGCACTACTTCGGAGAAAATGACAAAATGGGTAGCAAAATTCTATCTCCCTACTTACGCCATCCCGAGGTTACCTATCCCGGGCACGTACGGCCACATGGCCCATTCCAATGAGGTCACTGTTTAGCGGGCCTAGCTGAAAGCCGGTCTTCAGTACCCTTCTCCTCGGATGGTATGCGAGTTTTACAGGTTTCATAGGATTTCCATGAACCAGCTCCCTCATAATTGTTATTCTTACTTTAACTCCTTTCTTTGCATGTGTGGGGTTTTTAAAATAAGGCCCCACTTTCTTTTCTTTATGCAATACTACAAGCTCCACCCGGTCCCGAAAGGTGGCTTCTACTTCTTTCTTCCCCGAGGGTCCGGGAGCAAAAAATTCACATTCACCTTCAACAATAAGGATAGCTAGCGGGGGTGGTAGAACAAGTTCTTCTTCCTGTCACCTCTTGAATGGTGGAGCTACGTACCGACCAGATGGGCCTCGGGGACACTGAAGATCGACGTTGTTGACCCTCAGAAGCTTCTGACTTCAGGGTTGGCTGCAGAGTTTGACGAGTTCGACGGGCGCATTCGGGTAGTTACAGACTGGGACCCCGAGGCCCCTCCGCGCTCATTGTACCCTTTTCCCATTAAGTGGGACCTCATGTTTGAAGAGGTCCTTCAGGAACTAGGGGTAATTCATGAGCAAAAGTTCGACACGAACATGCTCGTGCCTATTCTCCCAGGGAAGAAGGCATGGTTGGTGATGCTTCTTCGGGCTGAGATGTCATACGAGGCTTTTGCCAAGAGTAAGTTATTTTCCAGGATTTGCTACCTGTATTCCTTCTGGACTTACACTGATGTCATTTCCTTTTGCAGAGATGGGCGATCAATCTGCTGACTTTTACAAGTCCCTTGGCTGACAAGGGGGAGTAGATGCGAAGGAAGGCGACTGCTAAGAGGAAGAAGACTACCGGAGGGCCATCTAAGGCGAAGAAGGCCAAGGCGGTTGCCCTTCCTCCTCCCCCCAAAGATATTGTCGAAGTGCAGGACCAGTCGCCTGCCCCTTCTCTTGCCCATGTCGATCCTCCCTCGGATGTTGCTACTCTCGAGGCAGTTCTGAGTTTGGATACCGCCACTAAGACCTCAGTCAAATAGACTTCAGTTCGAGAGCTTGAAGAGAGCAGGAGAAGGAAGGGCAAGAACATTCCCGGTGAAGTCCGAGAAGCGGATGAGCCCGAGGACGATGTGGCAGAAATTCCACCAAGTTGGTTCCTTAGCCATTCCTCTACAAATCTTTGCATTTTCAGTATTTATGATTTTTTAGAAGAATGGCTAAGGGATAACGTACTGATGGAACTTCAGCGTGATCTTGCAGAAGATGTGACTCATGCTCTTTGGTTGGAAGCTCATGCCCGAAAGAGGGCTCTTCGGGATAGGCGTATCCCGAATGACAAAGTACCAAGGGAGCCTTTCTGGACTTTAATGGAGGACATGAATTTGTTCTCCAAGGACAACCAATTAGTGGCTCCCCAAATGGTGATGGGTGTGTTGACATATGCCACCTTCCAGTCGCTTATCACCGAATGGCCAAACGAGGAGATCCTTGCGGCGAGAATGACTGAACACGCCGCCCAGGTAGGTTTTTCTTCTTTCTTCCATAGAAAGATTTCCTTCTAAGTTTTTGCTGCCTTTTGACCCTTATTCGGGGCCTTCTTTTCTGTAGCTTTTGGCGTTCAGTGGATTTTTCCGCTCCTTGGCGGTGAAGCAGACTAAGGCTCGTTCTCGGTCTGAGGATTCTCTGAGGAAGATGAAGGAGTTTTGCGCCAAATACATCATCAAGTATGGCGAACTGAATAAAATTGTGAAGGAGGACATGAAGAATCTTTGGACCAAGCTTCGGGAGAGCAAGAAGGAGCTCCTCCTCGACTTTTCGGCCAAGGTTGAGGATCTCGGTCAAAGTACGCTGTTCTCTCCTCAGAGAATGAAGCCCTTCAGAAGAAAAAGGCAGAAGATGGTGAGAACCTCACGAAGATGCTCGCTTTGAATGCTGATCTCCAGGCCGAAGTTTACTCGTTGAGGAAGGAGGTCAAGAGTAAGAAGAAGAAGAAAAAGCTTAAGAAGGAGGTTGTTGAGCTTATGGCCGAGCTGTCAGCTCTGAGTGTCGAGAAGGACCAATCAGACCAAATGACGAAGGTGTCATATCAAGACTGCTTTTGTTTGGCGCGACATCAGGTTCTCTCTCGGATCCCCGAGCTCGACCTCTCCTTCCTGTTCGCTCTGGATATTCCCAAGGAGCCCAGGTAGACATGGTCGAAGCGGAAGTTCCTCAACCTTCCTTCTGTTGCGCCTGTGCCTCTGGATGAACCAACCCAAGAAGACGTCGATGCCGAGGAGGCACAGGACGCTCCTGCTTAGCAATAGACTTTTTTCTTCTTTCTTTCTCTTGTAACCTTGCTTTTCTATAGCGTTGCCTCAAAATTTATAGTGAAGATTTTTACTTAAGTCTCCATTCATTCCTCCAAATATGATTCTTCAGAAGTTTGTGTAATTCTATGTGCGTATCTTCGGCGAATGTTTGAAACCACGCTTTTGGGAAGTATCGTACTGTTCTTCCTTTAGTGAGACTTTCCCGATATCTTTTTCGAACATATTTCATCGAGTGTTAGGCTCTGCTAAGGGCTTAGCACCTTCAGAAGAAAGCCAATGTGCTAGACGCCCTTTTTCAGTAACGTGACCATGTTCGGTTTATAATCCTCATTTTTATTGGTGACTCCGGGGAGGAGTAATCACAAGCTTTTCTTCTAAGTATAGAATTTTTTCAGAGAATCTGAGTGCCAAGTGTTTTTCAACTCTACTCCCTCGGTATCGCCCAATTTGTAGACCCCTGGGCGGAGTTCACCAAGGACCAAATAAGGTCCGCACCATTTTGCCTGAAGTACCCCATCTGATGGCCTACGAGGCTCAAATTTGGCCTTTCGTAGGATGAGGTCCCATTTTTGGATTTCTTTCCTCTTCACGTGCAAGTTAGTAGCATCGGCTACTCTTTGTTGGAAAGCCTTCCTCCTAAGTTTGGCCATTTCCCGATGTTCTTTGGCGAGGTCTAGTTCTGCCCTTAAGCCCAGGTTGCTTCCTCCTTCGTCAAACACCTATATTCTTATCGAAGGTCGTATGACCTCAATTAGAATAATGGATTCTATCCCGTACACGAGCGAGAAAGTAGTTTCTCTGGTGGCCCTTCGGGGAGTCGTGCGATAGCTCCATAGTACACTTGGGAGCTCTCCTGGCCATTTCCCCTTTGCGTCTTTTAGCCTCTTCTTCAAGCCATCTTTTATCATCCTATTGGATACCTTGACTTGCCCATTGGTTTGAGGATGGGCTACTGGGGCAAAATGTAATTTTATGCTAGGGTTAGCTACAAATTCTCGGAACCCCCTGTCAGCAAACTGGGTACCATTGTCGGTCACTATTACCCTTGGTATGCCAAATCGGCATATGATATTTTTCCAGATGAACTTTTGGGTATCTTTCACCGAGATTGATGCCAACGGCTTTGCTTCGATCCACTTAGTGAAGTAGTCCACCGCAACTATACAGAACTTCACCCCACCGGGGGCACTTGGGAGAGGTCCGATGAGGTCAATACCCCAGACGGCGAAAGGGCAAGGGTAATCTGCTGAAGTTATTTTTTCCGAAGGTAACTTTTGGATGTTGGCGTGCCTTTGGCAATTGTCACATTTTCGGGCAAATTGCCTTCCATCCTTTCTTAGGGTAGGCCAAAAGTAACCTTGGCGAAGTAGTACTCCAGCGAGGGCGTCCATTCCTATGTGGGAACCACAGGCCCCCTCATGAACCTCTTCAAGGATTGTTCTGACATTGTTTTCACCCATGCACTTTTGCAGGGGACTCGTATACCCTTGTCTGTATAGTTCATCCTCAATGAGGAAGTATCTCCCAGAGCATTTTTGTACTTTTATGGCCTCTTTGGGATTCTCAGGGGGTGCCGAAGTTTCCAGATATTTCTTGATGGGGTCTTGCCATCCTTCCCCCAAGGTTGCTACGCATATTAGTTCTGTGCTAGGTCGGCTTAGTACCTCGGTGGGTTCCTTGGATTTGGCTAAGGTATCAGCTTGAGTATTATCTTTTCGGGGCACGTTTTCTATTTGTACCGAGTCGAACTCTTCAATGAGTTTTTTGACGAGGTCATGATACTTCGCCAAGGTTGGATCCTTTGCAGCGTAATCTCCTTTCGTCTGCCGGACTACTAATTATAAGTCGTTGTGGGCCATAAGGTTTTTTACACCAACTTTTCTGGCCAGTTTTAGTCCTGCTATGAGGGCTTCGTATTCGGCGATGTTATTGGTGACGTCAAAACCGAATTTGATAGCTTTGGTGGCCTCCATGCCTTCGGGCCCCAAAAGAACCACGCCAGCGCCTTGCTATTCAGCACCTGAGGCTCCATCGACAAAGAGTTTCCACTCAGGTTCAATCCTTATCAGATCTTCCGAGGTGACTTTAGCATCCTCGATTCCTGGAATTTCGATGATGAAATCTGCTAATGCTTGGGCCTTTATTGCTCTTCTTGGCTCATAAGTGATGTCATACTCTTCGAGCACGATACACCATTTTGACAGCCTTCCCAAATGCTCGGTGAAGGATACCCAGGAGTTCATCTAGAAGAACATCATATGTCAATTTGGCATACCAAGGGTAATAGTGTTAGTATTGTGCCCAAAAGCCAATCATGAGATGATTGTATTTTTGCACATTGAGCCATGATATTTTATTGAGGCATTAATCCAGCAATTATGTTTGTTGTTTTGTTTCTGCGTAACGTAATAAGCATAATTGTAACCCTAGAAGAATGATATTCTTAAACGTCCCTAGTCTAGTGTTATTGTGGAGCGGGTTGCAATAATACATAATGACTAGCATATGTGGAGACTAATATGAGATATCTAGTCTACATATGGGTACAAGTTGGAGAACTTGTGTACTGGACCGACCCACCATGAGAACACTTCATGGATCGTTATATGAGTGTCATAAGTGATTCTCATAGTGATCATGGTATATGTAGTCCTTCGACCTAAGATCATCAAGGTTCCTTACATGTGAGTCACATACTTTGATACTTTCCTTTGTTGCTCGTAACTGAGTGAACTTGAAGGAGGTCATTGGGTATGTCACATATCATGCGGAGGGATTTGTATGATCAAGATGGGATTTGTCCCTCCTATGTAACGGGAGTGATATCTTTGGGCCCCTTGATAGAGTGAGACTTAGAAAATGCATGGCCATGCTTCGATGAGTTGATATATGATATCAATGTCATCAGTTTAAGTTGGTCTACTCGGTAATCAAGAAACCAAAGATTGGGCTATACGAGAGTGACACATTCCATGTCTCGTGCTTAGTCTTGATATCTTGGACAAAGGGACAATGGCATATATCGGTGATGATCATAAAGGTTTAGTCGATTCACCGACAATCTTGTCACTTGGGTAGCAATGATGTGTTGCTAGACACCGCTCATTGCTTATGATCATAAATGTGATTTATGATCATTGCCAACATGGCAAGAGCCTATTGGGTCGCACACATAGAGCTATTTGGATCATTAGAGTGCATGGGCTAATTATTTGGGTTATGGTTTCACTTTAATTTCGTATTAATAATGGGCCAAGGAGTTGAGCCATTATTAAGCCCGAAATTAAATCCTAATTGGATTAGGGCTTTGAAACCCATTAGGCCTGGAAGTTGAGTCTCACTATAAATACAACTTTTAAGTGAGAAATTCGCAGGTCTCCTTGCCCTAGCCTCCAAAAAGGACAGTCGCACTCTTCTCTTGCAATTCCTTGGAGGACGCAAGCTAGCACTGCGTGCGCAAGAGAAACGCATCTGCCGGGACGTGGTGGAAGCGTGGTGATCCCGAGAGGCTCGTGTGGATACCATAGAGAGCCTGAACACGTCAACTGTTCAGGTTTTGTGATTCGACTCTACAGTTGAGTGAGAGATCTCAACCGAAAATTAGGTATGAAATTTTCGAACACCCGGTTTACCCCGTTTCACTTGGATCCTGGAGGGTTTCGGTTAAATTCCGCTGCGCTGTTTGGCTCCCGAAACCCAACAAATAGTGGCCGACAATGGTACCCAGTTCATCGATAAACGGTTCCGAGAATTCATGACAAACTCGGCATAAAACTACACTTTGCCTGGTAGCCCGTCCTCAAAGTAATGGGCAAGTCGAGGTGTCCAACAGGACAATAAAAGATGGTCTGAAGAAAAGGCTAAAAGAGGCAAAAGGGAAATGGCCAGGGGAACTCCCAAGTGTACTATGGAGTTATCGCACAACTCCCCGAAGGGCCACAAAAGAAACTCCTTTCTTGGTCGTGTTCGGTACAGAAGCCATTATTCCCATTGAGGTCATACAGCCTACAGTAAGAATACAAGTGTTCGACGAAGAAGGAAACAACCTTGCCTTGAGGGCAAAATTAGACCTTAGCAAATATCATCGGGAAATGGTCGAACTCAGGAGGAAGGCTTTTCAACAAAGAGTAGCTGAGGCTACTAACTTGCATGTGAAAAAAAAAAAGAATCAAGAAAAGGGACCTCGTCCTCCGAAAGGCCGAATTCGAGTCACGAGGGCCATTAGATGGGGTACTTTGGGCAAACTGGGACAGACCTTTTCTTGTCCTTGATGAAATCTGCCCAAGGGTCTATAAATTAGGTGACACCGAAGGAGTAGAGTTCCGAAACGCTTGGCATTCAAATTCTTTGAAAAAATTCTACACTTAGACATTTTTTCTGAAGAAAAGCTTATGAGTACTCCTCTCCAAAATCGCCAATAAATAAAAGCATACGTATAAACCAAATATGGTCATGTTTGTTAGGACCACCCTTCTGAGCTTGGCTAAGGCCAAGAAAAATAAGAAACATACTATTAAAATACAAAAAGGGAACTCAGTTGAGCAAGGTAGTAGTGATGGAAGTGCAAGACTACGAAACTATGTGCCTCAGGTACACTTAAATGGAAGACTATGTTGAGCTTGGCAGGAAACAAAGTTGAAAGACTAAAATGTACATTTAAACTAGTGGTACTAGTGGAACTACAAAGTTTGAATGGTAACTTTCGGCCATGCAAAACTATGTGAGGATTAATGGCATACTAGGCCAAATTTTGGTAGACATCAATGATGACTAGTCAAGTCATGTTCCCCATTAAGGAAATAAGGCATCATTGCCTTTGTTTACCAAGTTAATACTAGATATAATATTGGCCGGTTATTACATGGGTTTAATGAACATATATGACACTTTTGACTTGTGCTTGGCAAAGTGAGCCATGAAGTGACATAAGTGTCAAAGTGTGCATGTGTTTTAGTGGTGAAATTGTAGCCATATGGAGGTGAGGGCTCAATTGAGCCATGCAAATTAATGGAGGCCAAAAGCTAACATTGGTGCCATCTTTAAACACATGTGGCTTGTAACCGGATTGCATGAGTCCACTTGACTCATTTTGCTTTAATTTTGGGCTTGTTCTTCCTTGGCCGAGACTTGCTATGCTTGTGTTCTTGAGTTCTCCCAAAGTTGGTCTCGGATTCAAGCATCAAAGGAGGCAATTAAAGCTTGAGAGGAAGGAATCAAGCTAGGAGATCTTGTTTCGGCACTTAGCAACTCAAAACCAAGCTTTGTTTTGGAGGAATAAGGTTTGGTCGAGACATTTCAAGCTTGGGATTAAGGTAATCCTTTGTGTTTCCATTGAATACATGGTATTAATTCCGTGAACAAGGAGTGTTAATGCCTAATTAGTGATGTGCTAGGCTAATTTAGGAAGAAATGTTTTGGGCTCACGCTAAACCCAGGCTATTCAAGCTCAAATTGAGGTAGGGTTTCACTAAACTACGTGATTGCTTGGTAGTATACCATGATTCAAGTGTTTAAAGTAGCTAAGTGATGGTTAAATGTGCTAAAGGACTTTATTTACTTGATGGGCTATTGAGATTGTTTCGGCTACGGTTGTTAATTAGCTAATTCACTATGGACATGTGCTAGAAATGCTAGTGAATGTGGCCACTTTGCTAGGCATTTCGGAGCTCTAGTGGAAGTGGAGTTTATGGTGAAGTGTTGTGTACAAAAGTGCACAATGGCACATGTTATGGTACTTGGCCGAATGGTCATTATGGTGTGTGTGTGTGGGTTTATTGTGTGCTTTGGTGATTTCCCTGTGCTTGCTGACCATTTAGTGGATTATTGTGCCTACGTGATACGATCAAAGAAGGCACAACCAAAGATGGAAAGGATCCATTGAAGATAACTAGTGGATCATTGACAAGGAAGAAGGCTAAGGAGCTCACTAGTGCACTTCAAGCTCGGATGTTGACAGATTGGCGATGTTCTGGTGGAAAACTCATATCTTGAGCTAAACAGATCATAATTGAGTGATTCTTAATTCATTGGAAAGATAACATCGGGAGCTACAAATCATATGCAGATCATGAAACCCAGTTTTCACGTTAAGGAGGTCCAATTTAGCTTCAAAGTCACGATTTACGAGTTATCGCTGGTTCAAAAGCAGTTGCAGTAATTTGGGCATATATTTGGCTTCAGATGTCCGTTTTGTGTGGTTCAGGTGTCATTTCAAAGATACGAAAGAGATATACAACTTTCATGCTTTGCATTTTGAGAAATCATGGCTGTATCAAGTTCTAATTTCAGCTTGAAGTTGAAGACACAAGCAGGAACCACCTGAGAAGACTATTTTGGGGTTTTTATGCCCAATCTTGTGCTGTAACGTATCTTATTTTATTTTCCTAATTATTTACATTATTTAGGAAGTTATTTAGGCTATGGAATAGTTTTAAATTGTTTTGGACAAGTGGCATATGCTGCATTCAATAAACTTGTTCAAACTAGGAATTAGAGTCCTAATTTGACTAGGATTTCCTATGTCTTTGTATCTAGGATTCCCAAGGGATTTAGGCTGCGAATTTTGCCCAGCTTTTAAACCTAGTTTAGGCCTATATAAAGGCACATATTCTGGATGTAAACACAGATTAATGACGAAATGATATTGCTCTTTGGAGAGGTTTTCTCTTTGGTTCTTTGTGGACTGCCTTGGTGCACAAGTGTGCTTGTGTTCTTCGGGTTCTATAGTTCTATAGGGTTTCTAGTCACAAGTGTGATTAGGGGTGGGGTTACTTAAATCCAGTCTCGCGGATGGTTTGATGTCTACTGTGTATTCATTGTGTGCTTGAAAAAACATCTTGGGCTTGTTTCATGGTCTTTATACCATCGGGGTTCGCATCACTATGTGTCTCGGGTATGTTAGTATGTATATGTATATGTTGTGGTTTCCTCGTCTTTGTGTCTTATTTTGCAAGTATACTTGAGCTAATGGAGGTTAAGCCTTGAGTTGTACTCTCTGCTTAACTAAATAAACTCTTAATGGAGTTGGTATTGGTAGTGAACTCTACTGAGTTATATGCTCATTGCCCATCATATTGTTTTTCAGGAAAGGATATTCGGCCTGAGTAGTATTGCTTGAGTTTGTGCTAGTGTGTTGTGCTAGTTTGCTTGTTTATCAAGGTATGTGCCAATGTGTGCTTGGCTTAATGGTTTTGTACATTACAAGTCTTATTTTGAAGTTGGCCGAGACTTATGTGTTAAGTTGTGCAGGCTTGTAGAGTTGGGACTTGTCTAGGTGGGCAGCTATGGACATGTGGACACTTGCTCTGATCATAGTTTTCACTTTCATGACCATGAACATGGCCATAGGTTTGGTTTTGCAGTGTGTCTTGTTGTATGGGATACTGAAGGTGTTGTTTGACCATTAGGTGCTTTGGGTTGTAACATAACTTGGCATGGAAGACTTTGGAATCATGGCATGTAGCCATGTATGTGTACTAGGTAGACTACTTTTGTATGTACATATTGTGTAGTCTTGGGTGCCTAGTTCTTTTGTGGTACATGGAGTACCTTTGTAGCCAAGTTATGTTTGCACTTTTGGGAATGGTTTTGGACTTGTATATGATGAAAACTTATGGGCTTATGTATGTTCTGGCATGAATGTGATGTATGTTCTTTTTATGAACCTCCTTTGTTCTTTTTGGCTGAGAGGTACATGTGCATTCAAATATGGGTTTTAAAACTAAAAGACTACTCTGGGCTACTTGGTTGCCATCCTAAGTAGCACACTTGAATGCACACATTCTAAACACTTGAATTGCATTAAGTGTTTGCCTTGCTTGTCATGCAAGTAATCTATTAAAGCCTTGCTTGTCCTACAAGTTAGTGTATTTGGGCCTTACTTCTGCTGCAAGTAACTAATTGGAATCACTCATAAGCCTCCTGGACCACCTCCCAGGCTAAATACCTTAAGAAAATAAGACTTAAGGTTAAGATTTGTTAGTTGGCCGAACTGAAAGGTTAGACATTAAACTTCAGGTTTGGGAGTTAATACTTTGGATTTGGGCCAGGGCTTGTGTGAGGTGTGACAGGCTTTGTTTGGTATCAGAGCCTGAGTTTAGAATGATCAGAGCAGTAGCCTAGACAGTGTCCCACTTAGGTCTAACTTATATAAGACTTGTATTATTGGATATATGTGAATATTTGCAATTGAAAGTGCAGGATGAGAACAAGAGGCAGGGACAGAGATTCCCTGAGACAAGAGGAAGACACTGCAGCCCATCAGACAGAGGGACTGCAGGAAAATGTGCCTGAAACACAGGCAGAAGACATGGAACATAATTTGGCCGAAGAGCCAAATGCCAGGTTACAAGTACCTGGACCTAGCAGGGACAGACAGGAAAGAATGGAAGTGATGATGGAGTCACTGCATGCTACTGTGGCTCAACTGGTACTGGGAATGCAAGCCTTGGCTAGAGGCCAAGCCCAACACCAGGAGAATTCAGAGCCAGTAGAGACTGAAGGAAGAAGGAGGAGAAGAAGGCCTGGCAAAGAGCCAGTGGGATATGATCAGTCCAGTAGAGCTGGAGGGAATCAAGAAGAGGAGGAAGCAGATGAGGAAAGGAGGCATCCCAGGGCTAGGAGACTGAGATCAGAAGTGAGACAAGAACCCAGGATTGAGGAGGAAGATGATGACAGCCCAGACATAGAAGAAAGAGATGCATATATATACTCTAGAGGGACTGAACCCTCTACTGAGGAGATTACAGTAAGAAGCAGGTCATCAAAAGATAGATCTAGTGGCATGGAGGAGAGAAGGGAAAGGCATAGGAGAGGAGGACTCAAGGAGGGCCAGCTGGAGGGGTTCCTGGCATTGAAACCTCCAATCTTCAGAGGAGGATGTGACCCAGATGAGGCAGAGTTCTGGGTATACCAAGTAGAGAAAATCTTTGAAAGAATGGAGGTCACATCTACTCAGAAAGTACTGCTAGCCACCTTCAGGCTTGAAGGTAATGCTGAGCTTTGGTGGAGGGCAGTACAGAGAAACTATCAAGAAAGAAATCAGAGGAGGCCCCCAGCTAGGAGGAAGTCTATGAGATGGCCAGACTTCCTTCAGGTCTTTCATCAGCAATATGCCAGTGAAGCCCAGAAAGACCAGAAGCAAGTAGAGTTTGATCAGTTGGAGCAGGGGGACCTCAGTGTGCTAGAGTATGAGCAAAGGTACAACAATCTGATCAGATATGCCCCACAGTATGAAGGACAAGAAGAGCTGAGAACGAAGAGATTTATTAGGGGGCTAAGACCTGAGCTGAGACAGATACTCAGGGCAGTGGGAGCTAGAGACTACTACTCTGTTATGCAAAGTGCCTTGGCATTGGAGCAGGAATTCCAGGAAGAGTTCAAAAGTGGGCCTGGAAGTGGAAGTGGAACTTAGAAGGGCCATCATTCAAAGAGGCCGAGAGAGGAGAAGGACACAGGTGGAGGCAGGAAAGGGAATAAGAAGGAAAGAGGATCACAACCACAGCAGTATGGTCCTCAGTGCAACACCTGTGGAAAGTTTCATGGCAATAAGCCATGCTTCAAGACTTCCACTGGATGTCATAAGTGTGGAGCCCCAGATCACTAGGTCAGAGACTGCCCAAAGAAGGGTGAAGACAACAGGAAAACGCTGGGAAATTTCAATCCCAGGGGACCTAGAGGGCAGATGCCTATGCCCCAAATGAGGACTCAGGTGCCAGCCCAGGGAGGGAGGCCAGCACCCAGAGTACCTCAGGAACAAAGAAGACCTGGTGCACCTCCAGGCAGAGTGTTTCAGCTGGAATCTTCCAGAAAGGGGCAGGAGACACCTGAAGCTGAGGATACAGGAAGGGAGACTAGTCAGCAAAGGACTAGCAGGAGGGCCTTGAAAGGTACAATTTACCTTAATGGCCAGTTAGTATCTGTTCTGTTTGATACTGGAGCTTCATTGTCTGTAGTATCTAATAGCTTGGTTAAGGCCATGAATCTAGAAGTAAAATATATGACCAACATGTACTTGGTAAGAACAGCTGGCAATGAAGTTTTATTTGCCTATTACATGGTTGAAAACTGTGAGATCCAGATAGACAAGCTGAAACTGAGAACAAATCTCATAGTGCTAGAGACACATGACTATGATGTGATCTTAGGCATGAACTGGTTAGGGGAGAATAAAGTAATTATTGATTGTCAGGCCAGACAATTAATAATGCATGGTGGGATACAATATGACTTAGATAAGTCCCTAGACTTAGCTATGGACTATCTCTTGGAAGTGTTGGAGATGGTAACTCCAGAAAGTGAGCAGGAGTGCCTGGAACTTAATGACCAGGAAGCATCAAATGAACTTGAGAAGATACCTATAGTTCGGGACTTTTAGGGAGTCTTTCCTACAGACCTACCTGGTTTACCACCCCTGAGGGAGGTGGAGTTTGAAATAAAGCTAGTACCATGAGCAGCCCCAGTATTCACTGCTCCATATAGAATGGCATTGCCTGAGATGGTGGAACTTAGGAAACAATTAAATGAACTACTGAAGAAAGGGTTGATTAGACCCAGTGTGTCTCCTTGGGGAGCACTAGTGTTGTTTGTGAAAAAGAAGGATGGAACCCTTAGACTTTGTATTGACTACAGAAAATTGAATGCGTTGACCATAAAGAACAAATATCCTCTCCCAAGGATAGAAGACCTATTTGATCAGTTGAAAGGAGCAAAAGTGTTCTCCAAAATAGACTTAAGATCTAGATATTTCCGGTTAAGGGTGAAGGAGGAGGACATACCTAAGACTGCTTTCAGGACTAGGTATGGACACTTTGAATATACAGTAATGCCATTTGGGCTTACTAATGCACCTGCATTCTTTATGGACTTAATGCAGAGGGTGTTCAGAGCACACCTAGACCACTTTGTGGTGGTGTTTATTGATGATATCTTGGTATATTCCAAGGATGAGGAAACTCATAAAGAACACCTAAAGATAGTGCTTGGCTTGCTCCAAGAACATAAGCTTTATGGAAAGCTGAGTAAATGCAAATTCTGGACTCAAGAAATTGGGTTTTTGGGTCATATAATAAATGATCAAGGGTTGGCTGTGGATCCTGAAAAGGTAAGGTCAATCCTGGATTGGAAGCAGCCCCAGAGTGTGAGGGAAGTCAGGAGCTTCCTGGGGTTGGCTGGCTATTACAGAAGGTTTGTACCAAAATTTTCTGTTCTAGCAGCACCTATGACTCAATTAACCAGAAAGAACCAGAAGTTTGTCTGGGAAACAAAATGTGAAGAAAGCTTTCAAGAGCTAAAGAGGAGACTGACTACAGCTTCTATACTAGTCCTGCCAGACCCTGAAAAAGAATATGAGGTGTATACTGATGCATCTCATGTAGGTCTAGGATGTGTCCTAATGCAGGAGAAGCAGGCCATTGCTTTTGGGTCTAGACAATTGAGACCACATGAAAAGAAGTATCCAGTAGATGACCTGGAATTGGCAGAAGTGGTCTTTGCTATTAAGCAATGGAGAAATTATCTTCTTGGTAACAGATTCCAAGTGTTTACAGACCACAAAAGTCTCAAGTACCTTTTTACTCAGAAGGACTTAAATATGAGACAAAAAAGATGGTTAGAATATTTAAAGGATTTTGACTGTGTAATTGAGTACACACCTGGGAAAGCCAATGTAGTGGCAGATGCTTTGAGTAGAAGCTACACTGGAATACTCAAAGGTGGTAAGTTTGAACCTAAGGCCGAGAGCCTGAGTATTACTTACCTGGCAAGCCAATGGCTAGCTAAGGAAGGTGAGCAACTGAATGTACTCACCATTACACCAGAGTGGAAGGAGCTTATCAAGAAAGCTCAAGCTGGTGATGAAGAAATGGAACTGATTTCTGGTCAGAAAAAGGGAGAACTATTCCAAGGTTTTTCCTTTAAACAAGGGGTGCTACACTTCCAGAATAGGTTGTATGTGCCTGAAAAGGACAACCTAAGAGTTCAAATCCTGGAGGAAGCTCACTCTAGTAAGCTGAGCATGCACCTAGGGGCCACAAAGATGTACCACACTCAGAGTATATTTTTGGTGGCCATATATGAAGAACGACATTAGCACACATGTGGCTAGTTGTGAAATAGTCAACCAGTAAAGGTGGAACACCAAAAACCAGGAGGGAAACTACAAAGTTTGCCCATACCTGAGAGAAAATGGAGATCCATATCAATGGATTTTGTAGTGGGTATGCCACTAATAAGGAGAAAGCATAATGCCATATAGGTTATTGTAGATAGATTGACCAAGGCAGCTCACTTCCTTCCCATGAATCTTACTGACTCTTTGGATAAACTGGCACAACTCTATATAAGAGAGATAGTAAGATTGCATGGAATACCTGATGACATAGTATCAGATAGGGATCCTAGGTTTGTTTCTAGGTTTTGGAAATCCCTACATCAGGCATTGGGCACTAAGCTCAAGTTTAGTTCTGCTTACCATCCACAGACTGATGGACAGACAGAAAGAACCATACAGACTCTGGAAGATATGTTGAGGTGTTGTGTAATTGACTTCCAGGGTGAATGGGATGTACATCTCCCATTAGTAGAGTTTTCCTACAATAATGGCTATCATTCAGTGATAGGAATGGCTCCTTATGAAGCCTTATATGGCAGGAGATGTATTACTCCTCATTGCTGGCACCAGCCAGAAGACAAATTGGAGTTGGGGCCAGACATTATTAAGGAAACTACTGAGAAGATTAAATTGATCCAAGCCAGGATCAAGACTGCAAATGATAGGCAGCAAGCCTATGCCAACCTGAAAAGGAGAAGAGACCTGGAATTCCAGGAAGGGGACTGGGTGTGGCTCAAAGTTTCTCCAATGAAAGGAGTAATCAGATTTGGGAAAAAGGGGAAACTAGCACCTAGATATGTTGGGCCATATCAAATACTGGCCAAAGTTGGGAATGTGGCTTATCAGTTGGATTTGCCACCAGAACTTGGTAACATACATAATGTGTTTCATGTGAGCTTGCTCAAGAAGTATGTTCCAAGTTTCAAACAGATAGAGACACCTACTGCTGTAACTGTGGCACCAAACCTTACTTATGAAGAAGTGCCAATTCAGTTCCTGGCAAAAGATACCAGGAAGTTGAGAAGCAGGTGGATTTCTATGATTAAGGTACAGTGGAGTAACCATACTCCTAAAGAGGCAACCTGGGAAGTAGAACAGGAAATTGCTAACAAGTACCCTCAGTTGTATCCTAGATTAGTGAAGAATTTGGAGGACCAAATTCTTTAAGGAGGGACGAATTGTTAGGACCATCCTTCTGAGGTTGGCTAAGGCCAAGAAAAATAAGAAACGTACAATTAAAATACAAAAGGGACTCAATTGAGCAAGGTAGTAGTGATCTGAATGCAAAACTACAAAACTATGTGCCTTAAGTACACTTAAATGGAAGACTATGTTGAGTTTGGCAGGAAACAAAGTTGGAAGACTACAATGCACACTTAAACTAGTGGTGCTAATAAAACTACAAAGTTTAAGTGGGCATTTTCGGCCATGCAAAGTTATGTGAGGATTAATAGCATACTAGGCCAAATTTTGGTGAACATCAATGATGACTAGTCAAATCATGTTCCCCACTAAGGTATTAAGGCATCATTGCCTTGGTTTACTTAACTAGATTACTTATACTAGTTACTTGGCCGGTTGCACATGGGACTAATGACACATTTAAAGCACTTTGGTGTGTGCTTGGCAATGTAAGCCATGAAGTGACCTAAGTGCCTAAAGTGAGCATGTGATTTAGTGATAAAAGTGTGACCATGTGGAGGGTAAGGGCTCAATTGAGCCATGCAAACTTGTTGAGGCCGAAAGTTAGCCTATTGCCATTTTGGTTACATGTGGCTTGATAACCCGAATTGCATAAGTCCACTTGACTCATTTTGCCTTCATTTTCGGGTTTCCTTCTTCCAAGACCGAGACTTGCTTTCCCTTGTGTTCTTGGTTTGTTCTTGAGCTCATCACAAAAATTGGTCTCGGATTAAGGGCAATAAGGAGGCAATTGGAGCTTGAATGAAGGAGGCAAGCTAGAAGGCTTTGTTTCGGCACTAAACAACTCAAGATCAAGCTTTGATTTGAAGAAGCAAGGAAAGGCCGAGACATTTCAAGCTAGGGTTTGAGGTAATTTTGTGTTTTTCCTTGAATACATGGTCTATGTTCCATGAACAAGGAGTATTGATGTTTAATTGGTGATATGTTAGGCCAATTGATTGAGGAACATTTCGGTTGAATGTTGAGCTTTGACCGAGAGTAAAACAAGCTTGAATTGAGGTAGGGTTCACTAAATTACTTGATTGCTTGGTAGTATACCATGATTCAAGTGTTTAAAGTAGCTAAGTGATGGTTAAATTTGCTAAATGACCTTAGTTACTTGATGGGCTATTGAGATTGTTTCGGTTATGGTTGTTAATTAGCTAATTGACTATGGACATGTGCTAGAAATGCTAGTGAATGTGGCCATTTTGCTAGGCATTTCGGAGCTCTAGTGGAAGTGGAGTTTATGGTGAAGTTTTGTGTGCAAAAGTGCACAATGGCACATGTTATGGTACTTGGCCGAATGGTCATTGTGGTGTGTGTGTGTGTTCATTGTGTGCTTGAGTGATTCTTTGTGCTTGCTAACCATTTACTTATTATTGTGGCTTATATGTCTCGGGTTTGTTAGCATGTATATATATATGTTGTGTTTTTGTTGTCTTTGTGTCTTATTTTGCAGGTTATTATGAGCAAATGGAGGTTAAGCCTTGAGTTGTATACTCGGCTTAACTAAATAAACTCTTAATGAGTTGGTATTGAAAGTGAACTCTACTGAGTATTTATACTCATTGCCCATTATATTGTTTTTCAGGAAAGGATATTCGGCCTGAGTAGTATTGCTTGAGTTTGTGCTAGTGTGTTGTGCTAGTTTGCTTGTATATCAAGGTATGTGCCAATGTGTGCTTGGCTTGTTCATTTTGTGCATTACAAGTCTTATTTTGAGAGTTGGCTGAGACTTATGTGTTAAGTTGTGCAGGCTTGTAGAGTTGGGACTTGTCTAGGTGGGCAGCTATGGATATGCGGACACTTGCTCTAATCATAGTTTTCACTTTCATGACCATGAGCATGGCCATGGGTTTGGTTTTGCAGTGTGTCTTGTTATATGGCATACTGAAGGTTCTGCTTGAGCACTAGGTGCTTTTGGTTTTAATATAACTTGGTTTGGAAGACTTTGGAATCATGGCATGTAGCCATGTTTGTGTACTAGGTAGACTACTTTTATTGTACATGTTTATGTAGTCTCGGTTGCCTAGTTATTTTGTGGTACATAGAGTACCTTAGTAGGCCAAGTTATGTGATAGCCAAACGCTATCGCCTCTATCTGGCCGAACTCCCTGCCGCAAGAATGGCCAGAAGAGCTGGCACTACCCGAGAAAAGGTATGATCATGCACCTCGAGAGATAGCCGAAGAGCTCCGAGCCCGGCACGCCAGGAAAACCCGAGGACACTACTCGCCCCCCCAAGGTTGTGAATAGATCACCTTCGGAAAAGCGGCACCAGACATAGCGAGCCAAACATGATTTCCCCGAAGGCGGAACTCCTTGAAACTGGGAACCCCCAAACTGAGGGCTTGTTTCCCGAAGAGGCTCTGTCCGTACCAAAGGACGACCTTACCCAGGGACCTCGGGAGTACGGCAGGAGCATTTATGGAAGCATTTAAGGAAGCCTCTGACACATCCATTCACAGATGCCACAATCCGCCTCAAAAGGCGCTCTGCCACGTTGACGCCATCAGAATCACATCATGGCCCATCTCAGCACATGGCTCAAGGCAACCTGCTACCAGCTATCTGTCTCCTACGCCCAGAAATTCAGGAACATCCGACCGAACACGTGTCGCGATCTGAACGGGCTAGGCACTCCTATAAATACCAGGAATTAATACTTGGCAGGAGGCTGGTTGGCAAAAATACGGCTCCCACACTCTGAGAAAATTACCAGGTGAGACTCCCCAGCCCTTTGTGCTATTTTCTCTGCCTTTCTCTCAGCCACCACTGACTTGGGCGTCGGAGGCTAGGGGCCTCATCGTTAGAGTCATGATGACTGGAGGAGAGACTTCTGGGAGGAAGAACGCCTGGTGGATTGGATTGCCCAAGGGAGAGTGCCTGAAAGCTCAGAAACAAATGGGTTAGGAGGCCCCCGGAGTGTTTTTCCGGGGGGGGGGGGGGGGGGGGGGGGGGGGGGGGAGCCTCCGACGCCCAAGTCAGTGGTTGGCCAAGAAAAGGCAGAGGAAATAGCACACAAGAGCTGAAGAGTCTCGCCTGGTGATTTTCTCAGAGTCTGGGAGTGAGTGTTTTGCCAACCAACCTCCTGCCAAGTATTTATTTCCTGGTATTTATAGGAGTGCCTAGCCCGTTCAGATCGCGACACGTGTTCGGTCGGATGTTTCCTGAATTTCTGGGCGTAGGGGACAGATAGCTGGTAGCAGGTTGCCTTGAGCCTTGTGCTGAGATGGGCCATGATGTGATTTTGATGGCGTCAGTGTGTCAGAGCGCCTTTTGAGGCGGATTGTGACGTCTGTGAAAGGACGTGTCAGAGGCTTCCTTAAATGCTTCCTTAAATGCTCCTGCCGTACTCCCGAGGTCCCTGGGTGAGGTCGTCCTTTGGTACGGACAGAGCCTCTTCGGGAAACAAGCCCTCAGTTCGGGGGTTCCCAGTTTCAGGGAGTTCCGCCTTCGGGGATATCATGTTCGGCTCGCTATGTCTGGTGCCGCTTTTCCGAAGGCGATCTGTTCACAACCTTGGGGGGGCAAGTAGTGTCCTCAGGTTTTCCTGGCGTGCCGGGCTCGGAGCTCTTCGGCTATCTCCCGAGGTGCATGATCACACCTTTTCTCGGGTAGCGCCAGCTTCTTCTGGCCATTCTTGTGGCAGGGAGTTCGGCCAGATAGAGGCGATAGCGTTTGGCTATCACATGCCCCCCTTTGGAAAGCCGAAGTGAAGACTTCGGTTTTGCATCTCTTTCCGAGGTTGTTTATGGGAGTCTCTTTGGAAGCTTAACCTGTTCCGAGGATGCGCCTTTTGCCCGAAGATCATGGGCTCTTCGGCCTTGGCCTGTTCTTTGGTGTCTTCGAGGTGGAGCCTGTGCCGAAGATACACCTCTTGCCCGAAGGTCATGGGCTGTTCGGCCATAGCCTGTCTCTTGGCGTCCTCGAGTTGGCCTGCTCTTTGTTTCTGCAGGTCTGTTTGGCCAAGCGTGTCAGTCTGAGCGGCGTCCCAGTTGCCAGGGATGTCAGAGGACGTGTCCCAGTTTTCAAGGGACGTTTGGAGGACGTGTCCCCCATTTTTGCGCAGCGGTTGACACGTGGCGCTTTGCCATTGGAGGAGAGTCGCGTCGGTTACAGAGGGCGCGCCTTTTCAGGTGCAGAGAGCAGTTACGGCGACGGTTCGCCTCCAAAGGGTACTTATGACGATGTTTCGGTTACCCACCTCTGGCTTATAAATAGCCCATTCCATCATAAGTTCCTTTTGCTTTTTCTTCTGCTCTTTTCTCTGCTTTGCCCCTGTTCTTGCACTTTCTTGCTTTCTGTGGCGGAGCTACCTTAATCAGAGCTTTTTTCCAGCCAACTTTCACGACGGCGTCCTCAGATTTTGGCAAATCTTTCGGTGGGTTTTTGTTTTCCAGAGTGTTTTGATCCCTCTGTTCTTTTGAGTTTT
Source organism: Aquilaria sinensis (assembly GCA_005392925.1). Lineage (NCBI taxonomy): Eukaryota > Viridiplantae > Streptophyta > Magnoliopsida > Malvales > Thymelaeaceae > Aquilaria > Aquilaria sinensis. The sequence goes on from SMDT01002315.1 coordinate 30,638, forward strand.
TCTCTGGAAACTGTTTTCTTCCGTTTTCAAACTCGTTTTCATGTCGAAAATGCCCATTCCTGAGAGCTGGCAGCCTCTTTTAGCCCATCCTTGTTGCACCACCCCTGCAAAGTTAGAGAGGTGGAAGAAAAAATTCTTTCTTCCCTCTTACGCCATTACTAGGCTGCCTCGTTCTAGCCATTATGCTTTTTCAAACCATAGTAAGGAGGTTACCATTTTCCGAGCCCAGCTGAAGGCCGGTCTTCGGTATCCTCCCCCGAAGATGGTGTGCGAGTTCTGCAAATTTCATGGCATTGCTGTGAACCAGCTTCCCCCGAACTCGTTCTGCTATTTTAACGCCTACCTCTGCATGTGTGGCGTCTTCGGGATAGAACCCCATTTCATAATCTTTATGCAGTACTACAAGCTCTCTGTGGTCCCGAAGGGTGGCTTCTATTTCATGCTACCTCGGGGATCCGGGAGCAAGAAATTCATGTTCACCTTCGCCACTAAGGATAGCTGGCGGGGGTGGCAACAGAAGTTCTTCTTCCTGAAGATGGACGAGGCTTGGTCGTACGTTCTGACCAAATGGGCTCAGGGAACACTGGATGTGGACGTTGTTGATCCGAGGATGCTGCTGACCCCAGAGTTGGCTCCCGTGTTCGCGGATTTCGACGCCCGCATTCGGGCTGTCTCTGACTGGGATCCCGAGGTCGCTCCGCGCGCCCTTTACCCTTTTCCAATCAACTGGAAGTTGATGACCGAAGAGGTCCTTCGGGAACTAAAGGTGGTAAAGGAGCACGAGACTGACCTCAAGATGCCAGCTCCTGCCATCGCCGGGAAGGATTCCTGGTTGGTCAAGCTTCTTAAGGAGGAAATTTCTTTCGAAACGCTTGTCGAAAGTGAGTCATCTTCTACTCCTTTGCTGTTTTTTTTCCTCGGACTTACGCTGATGTTTCTCTCCTTTTTCAGAGATGGGCGACGGGACTGCCGCCTATTACAAGTCCCTTTTCTCCGGCCAAGTGGAGAAGGGGGAGCAGACAAAGAAGGCGGCTTCCCGAAGGCGGAAGTCCGTTGGTGTTGGTGCTGGTCCCATTTGGAAAGTATTCGGCTAAACGGGCGAAGAAGACTGTCAGGTTCCTCCCCTTTGGAAAGTCCCGAGGAGACTGCTGAGGACGCCTGAGACAGCCGAGACTCCGGCGCCTGAGACTGCTGCCGGTCCCGAGGTCCCTTCCGCCGACGTCCCTCCCCAAAGTCCTACTGCGTCGCAGGCCCTCCTTGATGTAGTGGTAGAAGTACCTTCTGCCGAGGAGCGGCGCAGGCGGAAGGGCAAGGGCATTTCGGCCGAGGAGGCCGAGGACTCCGAGGACGTCGTTGTCGAGGTTCCACCAGGTTTGTTTCCAGACAAAGTGTACTTCCTTTGTTTTTTCTGGATTGCCTTCTTTGTCTTTAATCTCCTTCTCATTCTTGCCACGCAGGGGAGTTGACTACCCCTGACTGGGCGGCCGAACATGCTCGGAAGCGAGCTCTTCGGGACGCCAAAATCCCACAAGGGAAGATACCAAAGGAGCCTTTCTGGACGTTCACGGAGGACATGAATTTGTACTCCGAGGACTGTCCTCAAATGGCGAAGGAAATTTCGAAGGGGGTGCTTATTGAGGCCTCCTTCAAGGCTATAGCGGCGGCCCATCCGGGGGATAACACTCTCGCCGCAAAGATCACCGAGCATGCTGCTCAGGTATATCCTTCACAGCTCTTTCCCTTCAATTTTTTCCTAAGTGTTTGGCTCTTACTGACCTTGCGTTTTATCTTTTTGCAGCTGCTGGGGTACGCCGGCTTTCTCCGAGTTCGGGTGGCCAGGGAGGTTGCCTTCCGAACTTCGGCCACTCAGACCATGAATGAGGCGAGGATCGCACTCGCGGAGTCGGCCGCCAAAAACCAGCAGCTGAAAGAGGCTGCTGAGAAAGAAGTGACTGCCCTTCGGGAGGAGTTCCGGAAGGAAAAAGAAGAACTTCAAAAGGATTCCTCCCAGAAGATCGCTGACCTCGGTGATCAAATAAAGGGGATGCTCGCCGCCAACGAAGATCTTCTCAAGCACAAGGCTGCTTCTGACAGCCTTATAGTGTCGTTGACGAGTGAGAATAACACTCTTCGGGCTGAGGTCGAGTCTTTGAAGAAGGGGTCCAAGGGGCGTTGGAGATAAAGGCGCTGAAGGAGGAGATTGCTGAACTGAAGGACGACCTTGACGACCTCGAGCTTGATAAGAACGAGTCTGATCAAATGGCCAAGGTTGCCTTTCAAGACGGCTTCTGCCTTGCTCGTCACCAGGTCCTCCAGAGGTTCCCAGATCTGGACCTCTCTTTTCTAGAGGCTCTAAACATTCCTAGGGGACCTCGGTGGCAATGGTCCAAGGTCGAACATTTGAACCTTCCTCCTTCAATTCCAGCGCTAAAGGTGGTGGAAAAGGGCAGGCCAGCGAGTGGCTCTCGGGGCGCCGCGAACCCTTAGGCTATTTTTTAGGGCCCCTTTTCCTTCCCTTCTATTTTGTATTCCTTCTTCGGGCACTTCTTTACTGTAAAGCAGCTTTGCTCTTAATGAAGATTTTTTGGCTAAGTCTTTTCTTGCAAGTTTCTTCATTTCCATTGTCCCGAACACGTTCGCTCAAGAGACTTCGGAAAACTGTCTCTACGCTCATTTCGGCGAGTACTTCTGCGACGTTCTTGTTTCCCATCTATCCCAAGCATGATGGCTCAAGGGACTTCGGAAAACTGCCTCTGCGAGATTTCTCCATTTTTTCCCGAGCGTGATGGCTCAAGGGGCTCTGGGAGGTCAATCTGCGCTTTATTACGGCGAGCATCTTCGCGGAATTCTGCTTTGCACAATTTTGGATACTTAAGAACTTTCCTTAAGAGCATTCTGTACTTACAATTCCTCAGCTTCATCTTAGGCGTAGAATTTTTTCAAGGCGTCTGAGTGCCAAGTATTTTTCAATTCTACGCCTTCGGCGTCGCCAAGTTTGTACACGCCTTTTCGTACTTCGGCGAGAACCAGATAAGGTCCTTCCCAGTTTGCGCGAAGTACTCCGTGGGACGGCCTTCGGGGTGCAAAGTCAGCCTTTCGGAGAACGAGGTCTCCCTTCTTGATTTCTTTTGGCCTGGCCCGTAAGTTTACAGCCGCGGCCACTCTTTGCTGAAAAGCTTTTCTTCTCAGCTCGGCTATTTCTCTGTGTTCGCCGACGAGGTCGAGCTTGGTTCTGAGGCTGAGGTCGTTTCCACCTTCATCAAATATTTGCACCCGTATTGATGGTCTGACTATCTCGACTGGGATAATGGCCTCTGTCCCGAAGACTAGTGAAAAGGGAGTTTCCCCTGTGGCCCTTCGGGGCGTCGTTCGGTAGCTCCACAATACGCTTTGGAGTTCTCCTGGCCATTTCCCTTTTGCTTCTCCCAGTCTCTTTTTCAGGCCATCTTTTATGGTCCTGTTCGATACTTCCACCTGCCCGTTACTTTGGGGGTGAGCTACTGGGGCGAAGTGCATCTTTATTCCGAGGTCGCTGATAAATTCCTGGAATCCTTTGTCTATGAATTGGGATCCATTATCAGCTACTAGTACCCTCGGTATGCCAAGTCTGCATACAATGTTCTTCCATACGAACTTCTGCACTTCTTTTGCCGAGATAGTTGCCAGCGGTTCTGCCTCGACCCATTTAGAGAAATAGTCCACTGCTACAACGCAGAATTTCACGCCTCCGGGTGCTGTGGGGAGCGGCCCAATAAAGTCTATACCCCAGACTGCGAACGGCCAAGGATAGTCAGTCGAACTTACCATCTCCGAGGGTGCCCTCTGGATGTTCGCGTGTCTCTGGCAGCTACCACATTTTCGGACGAACTGTCTTGCGTCCTTTCTCAGGGTAGGCCAGAAGTATCCTTGGCGAAGTATCACCGCTGCAAGGGCATCAGTTCCGATATGTGAGCCACACATGCCTTCGTGGACCTCTTCAAGGATCATTTCAGTATCCTCTTCAGCCACGCATCTCTGCAGCGGGTTTGCATATCCCTGCCGGTATAACTCTTCACCAATCAGGAAGAATCGGCCGGAGCGTCTTCGCAGTCTCGCAGCGTCGCCGGGGTCTTCGGGGAGCATATTTTCTGCGAGGTATCTCTTTATGGGATCTTTCCATCCTTTTCCCGAGGTCGCTATGCTCAGCACTGAGATGCTTGGGTGATCTAGCACCTCGGTGTATGTTTTTGACTTCGCCAAGCAATCTGCCTCAGTGTTATTCCGCCGAGGTACATTTTCGATCCGTACGGCATCAAACTCTTGGATGAGCTTTGCTACCAGCTCGTGGTATTTTGCCAAGATTGGGTCCTTCACCCCATAATCTCCTGCCGTCTGCCGGACTACCAACTGGGAATCGCTGTGAGCCTTTAAGTTTCTCACGCCAATCCTTCTGGCCAAGCGTAATCCCGCTATGAGGGCTTCATACTCAGCCACATTGTTAGTGACGCTGAAGCTAAACTTGATAGCCTTCATTACCTCCAGGCCTTCGGGTCCTCTGATAATTACTCCAGCTCCCTGGTGTTCGGACCCCGAGGCTCCGTCAACATGCAAGGTCCATTCTGGCTCACCCTCTTTTGGATCTGAATGGCTCTCCTCAGTGGTGGGTATTTCGGCGCCGAAATACCCTTTCCAGTGGTGGGTATTTCGGCGATAAAATCTGCACGTAGAGTGCTTGACAAGGCTTTTATGGCCTTCCGAGGCTCATACGTGATTTCGTGTTCGCCCAGCTCTATGCACCACTTGGAGAGCCTTCCCGAATGATCAACTCTCTTCATGACATCCCGTAGCGGCAGACTACTTCGGACGATGATGGGGTGAGCCTGAAAGTATGGTCGCAGCCTTCTCCCTGCAAGCACCAAGGCGTATATAGCTTTTTGAAGCAAAGGGTACTTAACTTCGGCGCCATGCAGGGATTTGCTCACATAATAGACGGGCCATTGCTTTGGCCCTTCTTCTTTCATGAGGATCGAGCTTACAACTTTCTCTGTGACGGCGAGGTACAGTACGAGGTGCTCTCCCTCCCGAGGTTGTCGCAGAGTCGGCAGGCTGGCCAAGTAGACTTTGAGTTCTTCCCAGGCTTTTTGGCAATCTTCATCCCAAGGATGATCATTTCTTCTGAGGTTGCCTTCCATTTTTGCTGCCTTTGTGAGGACTTTGAAGAAAGGTCGACACCTTTCTCCATACCTGGAAATAAACCTGCTTAGGGAGGTTATTCTTCCGGTAAGCCTTTGCACGTCTTTGACCGTGACAGGAGTTCGGAATTCAAGCAGAGCTTTAATCTTCTCGGGGTTAGCGTCAATGCCTCTTTCGGATACCATGCACCCAAGGAACTTTCTCGAGGTTACCCCGAAGATGCACTTCTCAGGATTGAGCCGAATCCCGAAGGCTCTGAGCTTTTGGAAAGTTTCCTCTAGGTTTGCAACATGATAGCCAGGCAGTTTGCTCTTGACTATCATATCATCAACATACACCTCCATGTTTCTCCCCATTTGGTCTTTAAAGACCTTGTTCATCAACCTTTCGTAGGTGGCTCCTGCATTTTTTAGCCCGAAGGGCATTCTGACATAGCAGTATGTTCCTCCCTCGGTGATGAAGGCGGTTTTTTCTTCATCTTCGGGGTCCATCCTTATTTGATGGTAGCCACTAAAGGCGTCTAGGAAACTAAGGAGCCCATATTCGGCGGTTGAATCTACCAGTTGATCTATTGGCGGCAGAGGGTATGAGTCTTTTGGGCAAGCATCGTTCAAGTTTCTGAAGTCGATGCACATCCGGAGTTTGCTGCTACCTTCGTTTGGGGCAATGACCACGTTGCTTAACCATTCGGGGTACTTCACCTCCCTGATGACTTCGGCGTCTAACAGACGCTGGACCTCAGTTTTGACAAAGTTGCTCTTGTGGGCCGAGATGCTCTGTTTCTTTTGCCGGACAGGGTTTGCTTTCAGGCTTGCTTTGAGGCTATGTTGTATTATGCCAGGGTTTACCCCTGGCATATCTTTCGGCGAGTAGGCAAACAGATCTTTATTTTCCAGCAGAAAGGATACAAGATTTTCCTTGTCACCTTCGGCCAAGCTCTTCCCTATTCGGGTAGATTGTCCTGGGACAAGTTCTACTGTTTCCATTTCCGCTTTTGCGAGATCTTCTTCTTTGCCTTTTTCTAGCGCCTTTGCCTCCATTGTTTGTGCGAAGTTGCTCGCCGGAGCCTTTCGTGCTTTCACAAACACCTTTCTTACCTCGGCCTGGTCTATGAAGATCTCTGCATCTCCATCCTTGGTGGCGAATGTGACAGTCAAGTACTTCACATCAGGGCGAATGTGCAGGTTTCCCTATGTCTGCCTTCCAAGGATGGCGTTGTACGAGGACGGGACGTCCATGACGATGAACCTCGCCATTGTGGAGGCGTACAACTCAGCTGCTCCATCTACCGAAGTCCCTTTCATCATCAGTGGGAGGTCGATCCATCCGAGAATGGGCAGTTCGGATGGTCCGACCCCCGAAGGTGGGCGAGGTGACTAGCTTACGCTCGCTGCTGGAGATGCCCAAACTCGACAGCAATTGTGAGAATAAGACGTCCGCATTTAAGCCGTCATCAAGTAACACTTTTTCGACGCCTCAGTTCCCTATCCTTGCCGTGATCAGCAGCGGATCGTCGTAGGGGAAGACGATGGTGGATCCATTTTTGCGGGCCAGCTTCTTTGATGGATTTTGATATTCCATGACTGCAATTTCTCTAGCTTTCCGCTTTCTTTCCGAGGATGGGAGCCCAGTGGTGATTGTTTGGATAACCCCTGCTGGTGGTGGAGGTCGCCTTTTTGGACTTCTATTTCTCTACCTGTCGGAGTCGTAATCCTCGTCTTCGGCCCTTTCTTCCTCCACTTTTCTTCCCTTCGGGGAAGGCATCCGCAGGTACTTCCGAAGTTGGCCTTGTTTTATCAGCGACTCTATGTACTTCTTCAGCTGGAAGCAGTCTTCGGTGTCATGACCGTGGTCGCGATGAAACTGGCAGAACTTTTTTGCATTCTTTTTGTTATCGGCGGTCATGGCCCTTGGTCGCCGAATCTGCGTCCCTTGCCTTTCCAGCGCCATAAGGATGTTGCTCCGTGTGGTGCTCAATGGTGTGAAACTTTGAGGCTTCCTTCCCCGCATCCTCCGAGATCGTCCTGCCTGTTCGGTACGATTACGGGCTTGCTGATTGGACCCTTCGGCGCGGTGGTTGATCGGGATTTTGGCCCAGCCATTCTCAGCTCCTCGGCTGTCACGTGCTGTTCGGCCCTTCGGTAAAATTCTCCGAGGTTGTCTGGGGGGTCCTTTGAGAACTCGTAGAACAGCTGTGAGTCCCGCCGAAGGCCCTGTGTCATGGCAAGAATGCGGATTTCGGGCCGGAAGTCTGGGACGCTCAGGGCTTCCCTATTGAATCTTTCGACATAGTCTCGGATGGTTTCTCCGTTCCTCTGCTCTATGTCGAACATCTGCACAGGCATCTTCGCCGTTGGCCTGCTCCCAATGAACTGCTGGGTGAAGGCTGTGGACAACTCCTGGAACTCAGTGATGGTCCCCGGAGGCAATGAATTGTACCACGCAGTTGCTGGCCCTGTGAGGGTGACTTCAAAGCATTTGCACATGGAAGCGTCATCAGCACCGTGTATTATCATGCTCCGTCTGTACTTCGTCAGGTGGGCCTGCGGATCAGTACGACCATCATAAGTTTCCAACCAAGGTACTCTGAACTCGCCTGGCATAGCTGCCTTAACAACGGCCTGAATGAATGGGGAGACACCTTCGCAGGATGTTCCCGAGGGTCTGGCCCAAACGGATTTTCTGGCCACTTGTTTTTCCACCCTGTCTAGCCGTGCTAATATCTTCTCCATGAGCACTGTGGCGCTAGGGCCTTCTTCAGGGAATGAAGATCGTCGGCGCCTCTTCGGGGGGCGAGTTCGGCGCTGAGGGGACAAGGACCTCGCCTCAGGCGACGAACTGCTTCGCTGTGAGACTCTCAGTCGCTTGGACCCAGTTTGTCCCACAGGCCATTTCCCGAAGGCTATATCTTCTATGGATGATTTCCTCGCGAGGGTCTCCACTCCCCGAGCTGCGATGTGTAGACTTGGGACTCCTCTCCCGAGGGCGTGTCACTGAGGGGGGTCTCTGAGCCTGTGCTTGCTGCGGCCACCTTCGGCCGATCTGCTGGGTCACTTCGGCAACGACCGAACGCTGAAAGTCCCTCAAGAAACTCATAGTGACTACCAGAGGGCGATCTTCCTCAGGCGCAGAAATCTCTGGGAGTGTTTGCTCAGCAGCCGGTTGTGTCTCAGGCGTGGACGGGGACCTTGGGAGTCCCTTGTCCTTAGAACGCCGAGTCTCAACGACGGCGATCTCAGAGCAGGTTCCCACAGACGGCGCGAAATGATGGCCAGGGGCCTCATCGTTTATAGTCATGATGACTGGTGGAGAGGACTTCTGGGAGGAAGAACGCCTGGTGGATTGGATCGCCCAAAGGAGAGTGCCTGAAAGCTCAGAAACAAAGGGTTAGGAGGCCCCCGGAGTGTTTTTCCGGGGGGGGAGCCTCCGACGCCCAAGTCAGTGGTGGCTGAGAGAAAGGCAGAGAAAATAGCACAAAGGGCTGAGGAGTCTTTGCCTGGTAATTTTCTCAGAGTGTGGGAGCCGTATTTTTGCCAGCTAACCAACCTCCTTGCCAAGTATTTAACTTCCTGGTATTTATAGGAGTGCCTAGCCCGTTCAGATCGCGACACGTGTTCGGTCGGATGTTCCTGAATTTCTGGGCATGTAGGAGACAGATAGCTGGTAGCAGGTTGCCTTGAGCCATGTGCTGAGACGGGCCATGATGTGATTTTGATGGCGTCAGCGTGGCAGAGCGCCTTTTGAGGCGGATTGTGGCGTCTGTGAATTGGATGTGTCAGAGGCTTCCTTAAATGCTTCCATAAATGCTCCTGCCGTACTCCCGAGGTCCCTGGGTGAGGTCGTCCTTTGGTACGGACAGAGCCTCTTCGGGAAACAAGCCCTCAGTTCGGGGGTTCCCAGCTTCAGGGAGTTCCGCCTTCGGGGATATCATGTTCGGCTCGCTATGTCTGGTGCCGCTTTTCCGAAGGCGATCTGTTCACAACCTTGGGGGGCCGAGTAGTGTCCTCGGGTTTTCCTGGCGTGCCGGGCTCAAAGCTCTTCGGCTATCTCCCGAGGTGCATGATCACACCTTTTCTCGGGTAGCGCCAGCTTCTTCTGGCCATTCTTGTGGCAGGGAGTTCGGCCAGATAGAGGCGATAGCATTTGGCTATCATTATGTTTGCACTTATGGTTTGGTTTTGGACTTTTATATATATGATGGATGTTTTGGATCAATGGATGGCATGTTTATGTGAATGGAAGTTGTGTTTATGTTGTGAACCTCCTTGTACTTATTATGGCCGAATGTACATGTGCACTCAAACATGTGTTTTCAAACCAAATGATACCTTGGGCTTCTTGGTTGCCATTCTAAAATAGCACACTTGATTGCACACAACATAGGCACTTAAACTTCATTAAGTGTTGCCTTGCTTGTCATGCAAGTAATCTATTAAAGCTTTGCTTGTTTTGCAAGCTAGTGGTATTGGGCCTTACTTCTACTGCAAGTAACTAAATGGGATTACTCACAAGCCTCCTGGGCCACCTCCCAGGCTAAACACCTTAAGAAAATAAGACTTAAGATTAAGAAATTCTAGTTGGCCGAATTGACAAGTTAGAGATTAACTACAGTTTTGTGAGTTTAATACTTAGTAAATGGGCTAGGCCCTGCATGAGGTGTGACAATGCTTGCCCTAGCGCGTGGCCCGAAGGGCCTGTAGGCGGCTAGAGGCCCCCACGCCCAGAAGTACAGATTACATCTGACCGAACACGTGTCACAATCTGAACGGGCTACATCTTCTTATATATGTTAGAGAAATGGTCTTAGCAGGGGGGATCTCCCTTTCTCCTCCCTGGGAAAACATAACAGGAAAGAACCTTTGGCCCTTAGTACTTTCTCTCCACCTCCAAAATACTAACTTGGGCATCGGAGGCTCCTCCCCGGGAAAAGATTCCGGGGACCTCCTAACCTTTGTTTTCCGAGTGTTTCAGGCAGCTCCCCCTGGGAAGCTTCCCCTTCAGACGTTCTCACTCGATCAGAAGTTCATCATAGAAACCCTCCCAGTCACAAAGCGAAGATGTACAGGGCATCAATCCGAGGACTACACATTATGTACATACAAAAGTAGTCTACTTAGTACACATATATGGCTACATGCCATGATTCCAAATTTTTTCATGCCAAGTTATATTACAACCGAGACCATCACCTCTCAAACAACACCTGAACGCTGCATCCACTCCTTAAACAGCAGGACAACCTTGACATAGGTACGCCACACCTATGGTGATGTAAATGGTCATAAAGGTGAAAACTATTATCAAAGCAAGTGTCCACATATCCATGCTGCCCACCTAGACAAGTCCCACTCTACAATCCTGCACAAGTTAAGACTTACGTCTCGGCCAACTTCATAAACAAGACTTGTAATGTACAAAGTTGATCAAGCCAAGCACACATTGGCACATACCTTATTACACAAGCAAAGCTAGCACAACATACTAGCAAACTCAAGCTACTATAACTCAGGCCGAATATCCTTTCCTGAAAAACAAATGTATGGGCAATGAGTACATTACTCAGTAGAGTTCACTTTTTATACCAACTCATTAAAGAGTTTATTTAGTTAAGACGAGTGTATAACTCAAGGCTTAACCTCCATTTGCTCATAATGTCCTGCAAAAATAAGACACAAAGACAAGAAAACCACAGCAAAAATAAGACACAAAGACAAGAAAACCACAACATATATATATACATACTAGCAAGTCCGAGACATATAAGCCATAATAACAAGTAAATGGTTAGCAAGCATAAAGAATCACTCAAGCACACAATGAACACACACACACACCACAATGACCATTCGGCCAAATACCATAGCATGTGTCATTGTGCACATTTGCACATCAAACTTCAACATATAGTCCACCTCCACTAGAGCTCCGAAATGCCTAGCAAATTGGCCTCATTTACTAGGATTTCTAACACATGCGCAGAGTCAATTAGCTAATCAACAATTACAACCAAATCAATCTCAATAGCCCATCAAGTAACTAAGGTCATTTAGCAAATTTAACCATCACTTAGCTACTTTAAACACTTGAATCATGGTATACTACCAAGCAATCAAGTAGTTTAGTGAACCCTACCTCAAAATAAGCTTGAGTAGTCTCGGTTTCGCTTGAGCCCGAAACATTTTCCTCCACAATTGGCCTAACATATCACTAATTAGGCATTAGTACTCATTGTTCATGGAACTTATACCATGTATTCTGGGAAAACACAAGTAATTACCTCAAACCCAAGCTTGAAATGTCTCGGCCATACCTTGTTTCTTCAAAACAAAGCTTAATCTTGAGTTGCTAAGTGCCGAAACCAAAGAATCCAAGCTTGCTTCCTTCTCTCAAGCTCCAATTTGCCTCCTTGATGCTTGAATCCGAAACCCTTCTTTGGTGGAAGCTCAAGAACATAAACAAGCAAGCTCTCGGCCTTGGAGAAGGAAACCCGAAATGAAAGCAAATGGTTTAAGTGGAATCATGGATGCCCGGTGTTAAGCCACATGTGATCAAAGTGGCAATAGGCCAACTTTTGGCCTCACAAAACTTGCGTGGCACCAATAAGCCCTCACTTCCTCATGGCTTCATTTTCACCACAAAAACACATGCACATTTCAGCACTTGTGTCATTTCATGGCTCACAATGCCAAGCACTTACCACAAGTGTTTAATATGACCATTAATCCCATGTAATAACCGGCCAAATACTATATCTAGTATTAACTTGGTAAACCAAGGCAATGATGCCTTATTTCCTTAGTGGGGAACATGATTTGACTAGTCATCATTAAAATCTACCAAAGTTGGCCTAGTATTGCACTAGTCACCATATAACTTTGCATGGCCGAAAGTTCCCATTCATAGTTTGTAGTTTTACTAGCACCATTAGTTCAAATGTGCATTTTAG
>SMDT01002316.1:0-42929 GCA_005392925.1 Aquilaria sinensis
AATGTACTTCCTTAGCTGGAAACAATCTTCAGTTTCATGGCCATGATCTCGGTGGAATTGGCAGAACTTCTTCATGTTTTTCTTGTTTTCTGAAGTCATGGCCTTTTGCCTTGGAACTGTAGTCCCTTGCCTTTCTGATGCCCATCGGCATCTTCATTGTATGACATAGTAAAATAGGGAGGGACTCTGGTGAGGGAAGAATGCCTGAACGAGAAGTTTCCAGGGAGAGTTACCTGAAGTACTTAGAGAATAAAGGTTAGAAGGTCCACGGGGTATTTTTTCGGGGAGGAGCCTTCGACGCCCAAGTCAGTATTTTTAGAGACTAAAAGTAGTAGGAATATGAAGAGAAAAATTGCCTTCCTCATCTATTGGAGCCATTTCCCCTATATATAGGAGGATATGAATGAATAAATCTGCCTGATGTAACCCGCTCAAATTGCGCCACGTGTTCGGTCGGATGCAACCCGTACCTTCGGGTGTGGGGGCCTCTAGCCGTCTGTAGGCCATTCTGACCAAAGGTCAAGACCAGGGTAGGACTACGGGACAGGATGTGTGCGGCGATGGCATGGCAGAGTGTGGTATGAGGGCGGTGTGTTGTGTATGAGGGCGGCAAATCAGAGGCTCCTTAATTGTTTGTGCCGTACTACTGAGATCCCTTAGGTAGAAGAGAACTCTTCGGGATAGGAGGACTTTCTTTCGAGATCATTTTCAGTAATTCGGGAATCCCTTCGCCAAGGATGGTCCCCTTCGGGGACGCTCTTAACTGCCGAAAGTGGTGAGTCCTTCTATCCCGAAGCCGATTCGATCACCTTACCAAGGATGGCGATGCACCGTATCCCGAGGTCGGTACTTTCATTTCCAGGGGTGAAGGTGGATCACTGAGGTTTGATGTTCAAAGGGCCAGACCCCCATTTTTTTCGAAGTCTGTGCTCGTGCTCCTTATGGGTGATGCTCGGCTTTTCGAGGGTAGTGCTCAGTTTTCCGAGAGTGGTGCTTTGCCCGAGCTTACGGGTTTGAAGGGTGATAGCACTTAGGCTCTCAGTTCTAAGGCCATGAGAATGCTGGCCCTCGTGGCATTTAGGGGAGTGAACGTCATTGGCCTTTTACCACTTTGTTTTCGGGGCCTTCCTGCAAGCTCATTCTGGTGACGAGGCTAGTGGCTTGGTCCGTCGGACAGAAGGTATTCCACCTTTGGTCCCCCCATTCTGAGTTCTTCGGCCGTCATGTGCTGTTTGGCCCTTCGGTAGAATTCTCCCAAGGTGTCTGGGGGGTCCTTGGAGAACTCATAAAAGAGTTGGGAGTCTCTTTGAAGTCCTCTTATCATTGCGAGGATGCGGATCTCAAGCCGAAAGTCGGGTACATTTAGTGCATCTCGGTTGAACCTTTCGACGTAGTCGCGAATGGTTTCCCCACCTCACTGTGCTATGTCGAACATCTGTACCGGCATCTTGGCTGTTGGCCTGCTACCAATGAACTGCTGGGTGAAGGCAGTAGACAGCTCCTGGAAACTTAGGAAGGTTCCGTGGGCCAGGGAGTTATACCATGCCGTCGCTGGACTGAAAAGGGTTACCTCGAAGCATTTGCATAGAGTAGCGTCATCTGCGCCATGGAGCACCATACTTCACTTGTACTTTGTCAGGTGCGCCTGGGGGTCACTACGCCCGTCATAGGTTTCCAAGTGTGGCACCCTGAAGTCACTAGGCATGGGCACCTCAACCACTTCCCGTACAAAGGGTGACTCTTCTCTGGTATAAACATCGGATAATCTTGACCAAACTGGGTTTTGGGAGATCTACTTCCCAACCTTTTCCAGTCTTCCAAGGATCTTTTCCATGAGGGCAGCTGTGTTAGCTTCCCCTTGCTGCCTGATGGTTGCCGGTAATGGCGAACTTCCCCTCCTTTTCGGAGAGTAACTTAGGCGGCGAGGAGACTGGGATCTTCGGTACGGGGACGGACTCCACCTACAGAAGGTCATAGTTTCTTTTTAGGCGGGTTTTTAGAGAAAAGGAAGAGAGGCCTTTCTTTGGTGGGTCGTGCCCTAGGGGGTATGTCCTCCGTCGATGATGTGTCATGAGAGCCCTTACTCCTGGAACTCTGGCGGGTGGACCTTGGGCATCTCTACTGGCGCGTCGCCGAGGGGGAGATCCTTTGGGCCTGAGGAGGCTGGGGCCACCTCTGGTCGAGCTGCTGAGTCATTTCAGCGACGATGGAGCGTTAGAAGTCTCGCAAGAAGCCCATTGTCACTGTTAGAGGGCAGTCATCTTGTCACACCTCACTCAGGCCCTGGCTTATAAGTTTCTAGTGTAACTCATAAGCCCTACCCAATATCTAACTCTTTCTAATTCGGCCAAGCAAGCAATGGCATCATTAAGTCTTATTTTCTTAAGTTAAGAGGCCTGGGAGGTGGCCCAGGTGGCTTTTAAACAAGTCCAACAATTGCTTGCAGTAGAGGCAAGGCCCAATACCACTAACTTGCACAACAAGCAAGACTTTAAATGATAACTTGCATAACAAGCAAGGCAACACTTAATGAGATTTTTAAGTGCATAAGGTGTGCATTCAAGTGTGCTATCTATATGGCAACCAAAAAGCCACATTATTGGTTTTGACTTTGAAATCACAAGTTAATATGCATGAGTTCTTCTCAGCCAACATAAGTATACATGGAGGTTCACATAAACATGCTCAAGCATAAGTCCATGATCACACATAAAAGGTGCCAAACCTTGGCCCATAACATTCACATACATGTACAAGCACAAAACCATCCTTAATGCATACACATAATGTTAGTGTTGTGCCCAAAAGCCAATCATGAGATGCTTGTATTTTTTTACATTGAGTCATGATATTGTATTAAGGCATTAATCCAGTAATTATGTTTGTTGTTTTTTTTCTGCGTAACTTAACAAACATAATTGTAACCCTAGAATAATGATATTCTTAAAAGTCCCTAGTCTAGTATTATTGTGGAGCGGGTTGCAATAATACATAACGACTAGCATATGTGGAGACTAATATGAGATATGTAGTCTACATATGGGTACAAGTTGGAGAACTTATGTACTGGATCGACCCACCATGAGAACACTACATGGATCGTTATATGAGTGTCATAAGTGATTCTCATAGTGATCAAGGTATATGTAGTCCTTCGACCTAAGATCATCAAGGTTCCCTACATGTGAGTCACATACTTTGATACTTTCCTTTGTTGGTCGTAACTGAGTGAACTTGAAGGAGGTCATTGGGTATGTCACATATCATGCGGAGGGATTTGTATGATCAAGATGGGATTTGTCCCTCCTATGTACCGGGAGCGATATCTTCGGGCCCCTTGATAGAGTGAGACTTAGAAAATGCATGGCCATGCTCGGATGAGTTGATATGCGATATCAATGTCATCGTTTAACTTAGTCTACTCGGTAATCAAGAAACCAAAGATTGGGCTATACGAGAGTGACACATTCCATGTCTCGTGCTTAGTCTTGATATCTTGGACAAAGGGACAATGGCATATATCGGTGATGATCATAAAGGTATAGTCGAATCATCGACAATCTTGTCACTTGGGTAGCAATGATGTGTTGCTAGACACCGCTCATTGCTTATGATCATAAATGTGATTTATGATCATTGCCAACGTGATAAGAGCCTATTGGGTCACACACATAGAGCAATTTGGATCATTAGAGTGCATGGGCTAGTTATTTGGGTTATGGTTTCACTTTAATTTCGTATTAATAATGGGCCCAAGAGTTGAGCCATTATTAAGCCCGAAATTAAATCCTAATTGGATTAGGGCTTTGAAACCCATTAGGCCTGGAAGTTGAGTCTCACTATAAATACAACTTTTAAGTGAGAAATTCGCAGGTCTCCTTGCCTTAGCCTCCCAAAAGGACAGTCGCACTCTTCTCTTGCCATTCCTTAGAGGACGCAAGCTAGAACTGCGAGCGCAAGAGAAACGCATCTACCGGGACGTGGTGGAAGCGTGGTGATCCTGAGAGGCTCGTGTGGATACCATAGAGAGCTTGAACACGTTAACTGTTCAGGTTTTGTGATTCGACTCTACAGTTGAGTGAAAGATCTCAACTGAAAATTAGGTATGAAAATTTTCGAACTCCCGATTTACCCCGTTTCACTTGGATCCTGGAGGGTTTCGGTTAAATTCCGCTGCGCTGTTTGGCTCCCGAAACCCAACAGGACAAGTTTTGTTCACCCAACTATCCAAGAGTTGCATAAGATGCAATTGGCAAGGAGTTGCCTACCTAAATAGCTGTAACTTGAGAGAAAAGCCAAAGCTGACTCAGGTTGTGGTCAAATATGGATCTTGGCCCACTAGAATACCTTAGCGCCGAGGTGTTCCGAAATAATATCGAGGGTTATTATTTTGAGGAAAATAGTGGGAGTATCGTTTAATAAAAGTCCTTATTAAATGAATTAAAATACATGACTCTTACACTGCATATTTACTGTTGTAGATAACCATGGCACAAAACACATCGACACTTTCGTTGCGATCGATCCTTGAGAAGGAAAAACTGAATGGGACCAACTTTCTCAAATGGTACCGAAACTTGAGGATAGTCCTCAAACAAGAGAGAAAGGCTTATGTCCTAGAGCAGCCCATTCCGAATGAGCCTGCTGCCACTGCTCCAAGAGCTGAAAGGGATGCTCACAAGAGGCATTCTGATGATGCTTTGGATGTTGCATGCCTCATGCTTATTACCATGGAATCTGAGCTTCAGAAGCAACATGAGAACATGGGGGCGTTCGATATGATCGAACATCTCAAAATGCTTTTCCAAGAGCAAGCTAGGCATGAGAGGTTTGAGACCTCTAAGGCATTGTTTCAGTGCAAGATGTCTGAGGGAAGTCCTGTGGGTCCTCATGTGCTCAAGATGATTGGGTACATTGAGAATCTTGAGAATTTGGGATTTGCTCTTCAGAAAGAGTTGGCTATCGATGTAGTCTTGCAATCGTTGCCTGAAAGCTACAGTCAGTTCGTCATGAACTATAACATGAATGACCTTGACAAGTCCCTTCCTGAATTGCTCAACATGTTGAGAACTGCTGAGCAAAACCTTAAGAAGGCTAAGCCCATTTTGATGGTTCAAAAGGGCAAGGGAAAAGGAAAAGCCAACAAGAAGAAGGATAAAGCTAATGGAAAGTCCAATGCTAGTTCTTCTTCAGCTGCACTGAAACCAAAGGGTGGTGTGGCAAAGGAAGGGGAGTGCTTCCATTGTAAGCAACCTGGACACTGGAAGCGCAACTGCAAGCTCTATCTTGAAGAACTTGCTAAGGAAAAAGGAAGTAAGACTTCCACTTCAGGTATTCTTGTTATAGAGGCTAACTTTTCTACTTCCTCATCTTGGGTATTGGATACTGGATGTGGATCTCACATTTGTGCAAATGTGCAGGATCTAAGTAGAAGTAGAAGATTGGCCCGAGGTGAAGTGGACCTACGTGTTGGAAATGGAGCAAGGGTTGCTGCCTTAGCCGTAGGGACTTATGTTCTCACTTTACCTAGTGGATTAGTTTTAGAATTAGACAACTGCTATTTTGTGCCTACTATTACTAGAAATTTGATTTCTGTTTCTTGTTTGGACAAGAAAGGTTTTTCATTTATAATAAAGGACAAATGTTGTTCTATTTATTTGAATGAAATCTTTTATGGTAGTGCTCAACTTAGCAATGGGTTGTATGTTCTAGACCTCGAAGATCCAATCTATAATGTGAATACCAAGAAGGTCAGATTAAATGATTTGAACCTGACCTATCTCTGGCACTGTCGCTTGGGCCATATAAATGAGACCCGCATATCCAAGCTCCATAAGGATGGACTCTTGGACTCATTTGATTTTGAATCATATGAGACATGTGAGTCATGTTTGTTGGGCAAGATGACCAAAGCCCCATTCACAGGGCAAAGTGAAAGGGCTAATGACTTACTAGGACTCATACATAGTGATGTATGTGGCCCTATGTCTACACAAGCTAGAGGAGGTTTCCAATACTTCATTACTTTCACTGATGACTTCAGTAGATATGGCTATGTGTATCTCATGAGACACAAGTCAGAATCCTTTGAAAAGTTCAAAGAATTCAAGAATGAAGTAGAGAATCAACTCGGTAAAAGTATCAAAGTGCTTCGATCAGATCGAGGTGGAGAGTACTTGGATCGAGAATTCCTTGACTATCTGAAGGAGTGTGGTATAGTATCACAACTCACTCCACCAGGTACACCTCAATGGAATGGTGTATCTGAAAGGAGAAATCGAACTCTGTTAGACATGGTTCGCTCTATTATGAGTCAAGCTGACCTTCCAAACTCCTTTTGGGGACATGCTCTAGAGACAGCCGCTTTTACACTAAACCGAGTTCCATCTGAATCGGTTCAAAAGATACCACATGAGATATGGAGTGGGAGGCGTCCCAATTTGTCTTTTATGAAGATTTAGGGTTGTGACGCTTATGTGAAACGTCAATCCTCTGACAAACTAGGGCCCAAATCTCAAAAATGTCTTTTTGTTGGGTATCCCAAAGAAACAAAGGGTTACTATTTATCCGAGCAATAGTAGAGGCGCCTATGCCAAGCAACTTTTGGGTGCCTCATTTGGTAACCTATGATGGGCGTAGTGACCCCCAAGCCCACCTGACCAAGTACAGGCGTAGCATGGTGCTACACGGTGCCGATGACGCTACCCTTGATAGAGTGAGACTTAGAAAATGCATGGCCATGCTCGGATGATTTGATATATGATATCAATGTCATCAGTTTAAGTTAGTCTACTCGGTAATCAAGAAACCAAAGATTGGGCTATACGAGAGTGACACATTCCATGTCTCGTGTTTAGTCTTGATATCTTGGACAAAGGGACAGTGGCATATATCGGTGATGATCATAACGGTTTAGTCGAATCATCGACGATCTTGTCACTTGGGTAGCAATGATGTGTTGCTACACACCGCTCATTGCTTATGATCATAAATGTGATTTATGATCATTGCCAACGTGGCAAGAGCCTATTGGGTCGCACACATAGAGCTATTTGGATCATTAGAGTGCATAGGCTAATTATTTGGGTTATGGTTTCACTTTAATTTCGTATTAATAATGGGCCAAAGAGTTGAGCCATTATTAAGCCCGAAATTAAATCCTAATTGGATTAGGGCTTTGAAACCCATTAGGCCTGGAAGTTGAGTCTCACTATAAATACAACTTCTAGCATGAAATTCGCAGGTCTCCTTGCCTTAGCCTCCCAAAAGGACAACCACACTCTTCTCTTGAAATTCCTTGGAGGACACAAGCTAGCACTGCGAGCGCAAGAGAAACGCATCTGCCGGGACACGGTGGAAGCGTGGTGATCCTGAGAGGCTCGTGTGGATACCATAGAGAGCTTGAACACGTCAACAATTCAGGTTTAGTGATTCGACTCTATAGTTGAGTGAAGATCTCAACCAAAAATTAGGTATGAAAATTTTTGAACACCCGGTTTACTCCATTTCACTTGGATCCTAGAGGGTTTCGGTTAAATTTCGCTGCGCTGTTTGGCTCCCGAAACCCATCAAGACTATGGTGTTAGGCTATACGTGCTAGACATGGAGGATTTAAGGGAGAAAATCTTACAAGAGGCACATAATAGCAGGCTGAGTGTACATCCAGGTGCTGAAAAGATGTACCATGATTTTGAAACCCATTTCTGGTGGCCAGGCCTAAAGAAAGACATTAGGCAACATATGGCAAAATGCCTCACCTGTCAAATGGTGAAGGTAGAACACCAGAAACTAGCTAGAACTCATCACAGCTTACCCATACCTAAAAGAAAATGGGGTTCCATTACTGTGGACTTCCTGGTATGATTACCAAAGACGAGAGCCCATAATGATGCAGTGTGGGTGTGATGCGAACCCCGATGGTATAAAGACCATGAAACGCGCCCAAGATGTTTTTCAAGCTCCACAAGACATCAAAGAGACTGGATTTTAAGACCCCCACCCCTAATCAACCTGTGATTAGAAACGAGAAGTATAGAACTCCAAGAACACAAGCACACTTGTGCACCAAGGCAATCCGCCAAGAACCAAAGAGAAAACCTCTCCAAAGAGCAATATTATTTCGGCATTAATCTGTGTGTTTACATCTAGAATATGTGCCTTTATATAGGCCTAAACTAGGGTAAAAATCTGGGAAAAATTCGCAGCCCAAGTCACCTAGGAAACCTAGTTACAAAGGACTCAAGAAAACCTAGTCAAACTAGGATTCCTACACCCTTTTAACACATGTTTAAGGTGTGCAGCGAATTCCATTTATCCTAAGTGACCTGAATCACTTCCATGGCCTAAATAACATCCTAAATAATGTAAATAAATAGGAAAATAAAATAAAATACGTTACAAAACAAGATTGGCCATAAAAACCCCAAAATAGTCTTCTCAGGTGGTTCCTGCTTGTGTCTTCAACTTCAAGCTGAAATTCGAACTTGATGCAGCCATGATTTCTCAAAATGCAAAGCATGAAAGTTGTAGATCTCTTTCTTAGCTTTGAAATGACACCTGAACCACACAAAACGGACATCTAAAGCCAAAGATATGCCCAAAATACTGCAACTGCTTCTGAACCAGCGATAACTCGTAAATCGTGACTTTGAAGCTAAATTGGACCTCCTTAACGTGCAAAACTGGGTTTCATGATCTTCATATGATTTGTAGCTCCAGATGTTATCTTTCCAATGAATCAAGAATCACTCAATTCTGATCTGTTTAGCTCAAGATATGATTTTTCTACCAGAACATCGCCAATCTGTCAACATCCAAGCTTGGCCATCATCTCCATATGATTCCTTGCATGTTCCAGCAGCTCCTTGAAATTCCAACATTCTCCATGAAAAAGCTTGAGACAAAAGCTTGAAGTGCACTAGTGAGCTCCTTAGCCTTCTTCCTTGTCAATGGTCCACTAGTTATCTTCAATGGATCCTTGCCATCCTTAGTTGTGCCTTCTTTGATCGTATCAGCTCCCCCCTCCTTAGAAGGATTCGTCCTCGAATCAAAACCTACATTAGAAAAGGGAATTGAATCAATAACAATGAAATAATCAACACATAAGCACTTACCTTTCACATAAGCACCAATAGCATGGAATGCTTGTGTATGGAGCTTTAATCTTGTGAAAAACCTGAACCAATATCCAAATGCAATGATAATTTTGATACCTCCAGGGTCAAAAACAAAGTTAGAAGCAATTAGCACAACAAATCTGAAATTTTGCACAATTTTCATCTTAACTCTAGGCATCACTTTCATTGCCTTTGCCATCTCAAAAACATTATTCCCAAAACTAGGAAAAGTGTTGGAAGAATTTACCTTAGGGATGCTGTATGCACTCAAAACAAATGTACCTAAACTCACACAAGTGTTATGGTTATGAAAAACACAAGTTATGCATGTCAAAACAATAGTTTGCATAGGCCATTCAAACAAACAAGAATTGAACACAATGTGGCCTAAACTAATAACAAAACAATGATGCATGAATTTCACAAAAATCCTAAGCATTTTAAATGAAACAAGATTGGAGTAGATAGGATTAAGTGAAACCAATTCAGTAGCAAACTTATTTTTGCATGTATATGCACAACAATGCATGAAATTTGTGAATGGGATGTGACACAAAACAAAGGACTCAACATACCTCCTTAAAAGGCTGAATTTAAAACCAGAATTTTCACTCAAAATAAAAACTTTCAGGTTTGGACATAAAGCAAAAAGATCAATGCTCAAAAGTTTGTGTAATGCATGTGTCAAGGTAAAGAAATGCTTGCTGGAAATTAAAGATTGACTCACAAAAATGGGCTGAACATGAATGGCAATCAAAGAAGTATGTAATGCATGTGTATGAACTAATTTATGCATGAAAAATTCCAAAGAAGTAGATTTAACTTGAGACAGAACAAAACAATGTGAAATGGATGCAAAACAAACAAATTCAAAAACAAAAGACTCCAAAACAGATTTTTCTTTAGAGAAACTCAAGCAATTCCAAAGAGGATTTGACAAAACCGAAGAATTAGAAGCTCTAAAACCATATTTTGTCAACGTTTCATGCTTACTTCCTTCTCTTAATCTAGTTTCATGAAAACCATTCTTCAAAATAACATTGCAAGCAAACACACATCGTTTGAGATTTTCATGCAAAACTACATCATATCTAGGTGTTAGGAAGAAATACATTACAGTGGTTGGACTTAGTCTCCAAGTATCTTCCTTTGGAACCACAAAATTTTCACCTTTGCAGTCAATCACTTTGGGTGGAGTTGCAACAATTTCATCCCCTTGAACCATAGGATAAGAAACAATGTTAGGCAAACTTTTACATATGAAATCACTTGGACTTACCTCAAATTGTTCCTTCTCAACCTCCTTTGTTGGTTTGATGCATGGGACATAACTTGGAATATTGTGAACACCAACTTCTTCGATGGGCAGCAACTCACTTGATTCTTGTAGTTTATCTCCACTTAAGTCCTGAAAAGAAGACAACACAACACTAGAAAAAGACTTTGTTATGTTAGATGAAAGTATGGCTTCTCTGTAGGTCTTTCTCTCTTCACTCGGCTTGGGTTCATTGCACTCTTGTCTTCTCTCAACTTCACACTCAATTTCTTCTCTCGGGAACTCTTCACTCTTCTTCCCCTCATGTTCACTCTTCTCACATAATCTCTTGGTTGTTCTCTCGGCTTTCCCCTCATCACTCATGCCCTCAACTTTCCCCTCTTTTTCTTTTCCCTCAACCTCACTTTGAATTTTTCTTTGATCCTCCAAGACTTGTTGTGGTGAAAGTGGTACAAGCATGATTGACTTTTCTTGTTGAGGTTGAGACAAGTCTCCTTTTGTGGCCTCCACTTTTGGCTTGGGTACTTCTCTCACATCCTTGCTCCATGCTCCTCTCCATGTGGAAATTCCTCCTTGACACATCTTGGATGCCTTTGCTCTCTTGATGATCCTCTCAGCCTCGGTGGCATGGTGAAGCAAGTCCTCCATATTGAAATAAGGCACCATTTCCACTTTGTTGGCAATCTCAGGATTGAGACCATTAATGAATCTAGCAATGGTGGTCTCCTCATCCTCCATGATGTTGGCTCGGGTCAAGGTCATCTCCAAGTCTTTATGGTAGTCCTCCACACTCCTTTGGCCTTGCACTAGCTTTTGAAGCTTGAGGCGTTGATCTTTAGTGTAGTAGCTAGGAACAAATCTCCTCCTCATCAAGGCTTTAAGGGCTCTCCATGTGTGTATGGGCTCCTCCTCATTCCTTCTCCTAGAAATAACATCCTGATTCCACCATACAAGAGCATAATTAGTGAACTTTATGGTAGCCAATTTAACCTTCTTTTCCTCGGAGTAATGATGGCAATCAAACACCATCTCAATCTTTTGCTCCCACTCCCAATATGCATCGGGATCACTCCTCCCTTGGAAAGATGGAATGGTAAGCTTGATGGAGTTTAGATTGTTGTCCTCTCTTGGCTCACACCTCCTTGGAAGCCCATGGTCATGCCAAACTCTTTCTTCCTCCTCGGGTTCTTCTCTCCTTGGACCTCTCCTTGGTTGCAAGATGGGATTAGGTCTCCTTGGCAACCTCAAATCAATGTCCTCAATCCTCCCCACAAGTCTATTGAGAGTTTCTTGAAATTCTCTCATGGTTGGCTCCTCATTGTGTCTCACTTCCATCCTCCTATCCTCCTGGCCCTCCATACTCCTGAAAATAACAAAGATCCTCACAAACACTCACCTCACGTGTTTCACTCAAAAGATGAACACTCAAACACTCAATTTGTTAGTGAGATATTGCTATTCAAAGAGTTCTCAAAAGTTCTAAGAAAACTGTCCTCAAAGCACACAAGAAAACTTGAATTCTTAAAGAACTATTTTGACTCCAAAAGAGGTGGGCTAAACAAGCTTTAAAAGACTCTAGGAAGCTCTTGCAATTGATGATCACAAGAACCACAAAGAAAGCTTTTTGGCTGGAAAAACAATGGGATAGGTTTTGGGCACAAAAACTTTCAACACTTAGTGAAAAACTTCCTTTTTGCAAGCTCTTTCCTTTTCCTTTCTTTTTCTTTTTCTTCCTTTTTTTTTTCCTTTTTTTTTTTTCTTTTTTTGCTTGCTGTTTTGATGCTAAACAAATGTTCTCCTTGAAATTCCTTGCTGCCAAAGACAAAAAGTCAGTTTTCTATTCGGCCAAGACAAGAAACTATTGAAAACTTGCACAATTTCGAACAACTTTTTGATACCGAAACTTCCTGAAGTTGGATCCTTCTTTTTTTGGTGTTTTCTTGACTCTAGGATGCTGGAAACAATGAAAACAAGAGAGATTAATATGGCTGGACACGAAACAGAAAGATAAGAAATAATCAGGAACAAACAATTTGAAACCGAGAACACAAGGTGACACGGATTGACTTTTTTTTGTTGTTTTTGGTTGTTTGATTGGAAACAAGGCTGGAAACAAAGGACACAGACCTGAAACAAGACAAAAAAGGATTAAAACAGATAATCAAAACATGAATTTCCTGAACAAAATTGAAAGAAAGATGAAGAGAAACAAGAACACAAAGATATGTCCTTCAATGGAACTTGTGGCTCTGATACCAACTGATGCGAACCCCGATGGTATAAAGATCATGAAACGTGCCCAAGATGTTTTTCAAGCTCCACAAGACATCAAAGAGACTGGATTTGAAGATCCCCACCCCTAATCAACCTGTGACTAGAAACGAGAAGTATAAGAACACCAAGAACACAAGCACACTTGTGCACCAAGGTAGTCCACAAAGAACCAAAGAGAAAACCTCTCCAAAGAGCAATATTATTTCGGCAATAATCTGTGTGTTTACATCCAGAATATGTGCCTTTATATAGGCCTAAACTAGGGTAAAAATCTGGGCAAAATTCGCAGCCCAAGTCACCTAGGAAACCTAGTTACAAAGGACTCAAGAAAACCTAGTCAAACTAGGATTCCTACACCCTTTTAACACATGTTTAAGGTGTGCAGCGAATTCCATTTATCCTAAGTGACCTAAATCACTTCCATGGCCTAAATAACATCCTAAATAATGTAAATAAATAGGAAACTAAAATAAAATACGTTACAACACAAGATTGGCCATAAAAACCCCAAAATAGTCTTCTCAGGTGGTTCCTGCTTGTGTCTTCAACTTCAAGCTGAAATTTGAACTTGATGCAGCCATGATTTCTCAAAATGTAAAGCATGAAAGTTATAGATCTCTTTATTATATTTTAAATGATACCTTAACCACACAAAATGGGCATCTAAAGCCAAAGATATGCCTAAAATACTGCAACTGCTTCTGAACCAGCGATAACTCGTAAATCGCGACTTTGAAGCTAAATTGGACCTCCTTAACGTGCAAACTGGGTTTCATGATATTCATATGATTTGTAGCTCCAGATGTTATATTTCCAATGAATCAAGAATCACTCAATTGTGATCTGTTTAGCTCAAGATATGATTTTTCCACCAGAACATCGCCAATCTGTCAACATCCGAGCTTGAAGTGCACTAGTGAGCTCCTTAGCCTTCTTCCTTGTCAATTGTCTGCTAGTTATCTTCAATGGATTCTTGCTATCCTTGGTTGTGCCTTCTTTGATCATATCAGGGTGGTTGTTGATAGGTTAACAAAATCAGCTCACTTTATACCTATCAAAGTGACCTATACTACGGATAAGCTAGCACAAATGTACCTTAAAAAGGTCATTAGGTTACATGGTATACCTGATCAAATTGTATCTAATAGAGACCCGAGGTTTGTCTCTAAGTTTTGGGCAACCTTTCAAAGGGCATTAGGTAGTACAGTGAGCCTTAGACAAATGGGCAATCAGAAAAGGTGATCCAAACCTTAGAGGACATGCTAAGAGGGTGTGCCATGGATTTTAAAGGTAAGTGGGATAAGCATTTTCCATTGGTGTAGTTCCCCTATAATAACAGTTATCAAGCCGCAATAGGCATGCCACCCTATAAAGTCCTTTTATGGCAGAAGGTGTATGACTCCACATTGTTGGGCAAGCCCTACAGACAGGGTTGAGTTAGGCCCAGAAATGATAGTTGAAACCACAGCTAAAATAAAACAGATCCAAACAAGAATCAAGACAGCTTCTGATAGGCGAGAGAAGTATACCAATATTAGAAGGAGAGAATTGGAGTTTGACATAGTAGATAAAGTACTCTTGAGGGTTTGACATAGGAGAGAATTGGACCATTTGAAATCTTGGAGAAAGTGGGTAAGGCAGCTTATAGATTGGCATCACCACCTAACTTGTCTCACATTTATAATGTTTTTCATGTAAGTCAACTCCGAAAATGTATCTTAGACTTGAGACAAGTATTGACCACTTCTAATGTGCCTATTAATAAGGACTTGACCTATGTGGAAAGACCTGTACAAATCTTAGATAAAGAAGTCAGGAAATTGAGAATCAAGTGGATCCCTATGTTTAAGATCTTGTGTTCTAACCATACAGAAGAAAAGGCTACTTGGGAGACAAAGTAGGATTTATTGACCCAGTATCCTGATGATTTTGCTAAACTTAAGCAAGATTTGGGGGACCAAATAGCTTAAGAGGGGGAGAATGTGACGGCCCTGAGAGCTATAAGTCTAATCAGCCAGGTAATTGCTTAATTTAATAAATTATACTTTAGATAATTTATTTGCAAGCTAAGTTTCGGTAATTTAGGGTCAAGTAGTTAAAAATGAATAAAATTAATCATTTAAGCAAGCCGGGCTTAAAAGAGTATTTTGGTCATTTCATATAGTGACCCATTTTTTTTGCACGGTTGGGTAGAGCAGAAGAAAATATTACATTTGAGGTATCACGGTTTTTCATGATTTCCGCTCTATCATCGTGAAATTTTGGATTAACTAGATTGTTCATAAATGGTTTAAATGTAACCTTGATAAAGGTAGGGAAAAATTGAATATAAGTGAGAGTCTGAGACTGGTCGTGTAATTATATCTGTGAAGAAACCATTCACGGTGTAATACCAACTTTGGTCCTGAATGTTTAATCATGTTACGAATAAACCTAAATTTACTAGAGAGTACAAAGAGGGCACTTAGCACATGATTTTTAAAGTGAGGCAGTGGCATTTTAATTAAGTCAACTGGGTCATTTCTTCAGCGTTTAACCACCCAAAACTTCACCCCATTTCCCAGAAACACCATGGATGAACTTGCTTAAGCTCCCAACATCCAAATTCTCTTAAATTAAACACAAACTAGCAAGCATTTGGGGTTGAAATCATATATTCTTGCATAAGGAGCTAGAGCTGAGCTCAATTGTTTTTTTCAAGTAAGTAACAAATTATTTTTCCCCTAATTTTTCTAGTTTTGTTCCAGACCTGGGTTGCTAGAAACTGTGTTCCATGTATGTTTATTGAATAAACTAAATATGGGAAGTTGATAAATAACTTAAATTACAAAGAAATGGTGTTTGGTTAGGAGGCCATGGATTGAAGTGTTATACGTAGCTTTTCCTATATAGTTTTGATGTTTGTGGCTAGAGGAAAAAGCTGGAATTAATATTGCTTGACTATTGCTAAGTATAAAAGGCTAACAAGTAAGTAAAAGGAAAATATTGGGTCTAAATTTTATTAAGGGCCAATTATGTGGAGACCAATGTAAAAGTTAATTTAGTCATTTAAACCATATGGGGCTTTGTTAATTATAAACCTAAATATGGGTTATTTATGTGTTAAATGTTCAATATAGGTCTTGAGAATAAGCTACTAAGAAGAGACCTACGTTTGGCTTGAAACCAAGGCAAAAAGAATCAAGTGCCTTGAGCTTGCAAACTAAGTTATCTAAGGTAAGGGTTATTTAATTTGTATGCTTACGTGTTAAATAAATTTGGCTATGATACTTGTATATCAAGTGGCCGAATTATTGATAAATTTAACAAGCATATAATTTGAGTACTAATGACTATTTCAGAAGCTTATATGATTGGGTTTGGTAAGAAGCTAAACTATGAAGTGCATGTGAAGTGTGTAAGTGCATATTTGTAAACTTGTATCTATAGGCAAAAAAGACCTTAATATGGTCTAATTTACGGTGAGTATGATGGGTTAGGAACCTACGATACCTAAGGTCACACTGATGGGCTAAGAGTTGGATGGACCTAAGAGGGGGAGGTGTCCTTAACCACTCACAAAACCTTATAAAGGTAGCACTAACACATGCCCTAAATAAGCAAATAGTTCACTCTTGTATATAAAATAAGGGATATTGGCAAATACTAAGAAGCTTTCAAAGCAATATTTGAATGGACAAGTTAGACTTGTCAATTGCAGGACAAATGGGTAAAGGAATTGTGGGAACTAGGTACTCCCATAGTTATTAACCAATAATATGAGTTCCTAGCACTATGGTTTGAGCTCAAGTGCATGAGGCATACATATATAGATATCCTTATGGATATTATGCAGGATCCTGTATTTTTGTTTTTCTTGTAGGTTATAACCCTTACTAGGAACTTTTGGTTCTCACATCCCTTACATATTTTGTGTACAGATACAGGTGGACCTATGGCTAATAACCAGTAAAAGAACTGGTTGTTTGTATTTTGTTACAAGGTGTGCAAAAGTTAATTAATATTGTACATTGTTGTTGAGTTTCTTTCTTGTAGGTTCCTAATTACTAGAATACTAACTTACTGGCCTTTGTTGTACAGAGGCAAGGAATAGGGAATACCTGAACACTGTAGTGAACTTTTTTTGGCAGTGTAACTCAGTTGGGATCGAATTCCCAGATTCTCAGTGTGTAGCATATGTATAACACTTTTGTGTAAGATGTATATATATGTGTGTGGAACTTATGCCTCTGGTAAATGCTATATAACTAGTGGTTGTGTTCCCTAGTAGCTTGTATGCATTCACAATGCATAATAGTATGTTTTATATAAATGCGTGTTTGAAGTGTTGGCCAGCTACATCGATTATATATTATTTTTATGGCCATTGACCTATAGCCATAGTAAGGCATAGTATAAAATAGTATTGCATTAAGGATTTAATCAATTAGCAGGCCCACTAAGGACAAATTTACATAGGCCTAACACTGAATGAGTGTAAGGTTCTTGGGGTCCTATATGACTAAGATGGGATTAAGGTTCAAGGCCTGTGACAACTTCAACATCCCTGACCTTGGAATCACTGAGGTTAAGAACCTTGGCAGGAACCTCCTTCCATTTTTGTTTTCTCATGACATCGGCCTCCTCGGCTGAAAGAACTCCCAAAAAAGTCCTCAATGTCTCTGCGGGTGAAGAAGGGCTGACTGGGACAGAAAGAACAGCCATGTCAAGCAATTGCTTGATGACTTCAGTCGTACCCTTCGGCAGAGGGGAAGGTCATCCCCTTTAGACTTCTTTTGCTTGATCTCCCTCGAAGGTTGCCCTTTTTTCCTCTTTGGGGCCTTATTCTTTTATTCTCCTTTCTCTACTTGGCTGAGGAACAGACTTGTCACCCATTTTTGAAAAATAAAAAATATCAGCGTAAGTACAAAAATTCACTACGTAATACTTGAAAACTGACTTACTCTTTACAAGGGCTGGATAGGACAGTTTGCCTTAAATAAGTAGAACCAGGCAGGACTTCTTTCCATCTATCACTGGCTTATGCATATCCAAGTGAGTGAGATGTTCCTTAATGGCATCCAACTCCCGAAGGACCTCTTCAGCCATTAAGTTCCATCTAACTGGAAACATGTAGAGTGGCCATGAAGGTGCCTGACCCTACTAGTCGGCTACCACCCATATACAACTATCAAACTCCTCGAACTGGGGCTTCAATTTAAGGGTCAACAACTTTGACGAGTCCATCATGTCAATTGTTAAGGTACTAGAAGCCTACTTGGCTGGTAGATCCTTCCACTTCTCATCTACTCCATAAAAAAGTACTTCTTCCACCACCCTCACCAGCTATCCATGGTGCCGAACGTAAAAGTGATCCTTTTGCTCCCAAATCCCTGATGGAGCAAAAAATAGAATCCCCCCTTCGGGATTGGGTGGATTTTTTAGTATTGCATGAAGAAAATAAACTGGGGAACTATTTTAAAAACCCAACACATGCATAACTAAGTGTTAGAATAAGAGAACGCGTTTGAGGGGAGTTGGTTGATAACTATGCCATGAAACTAGCAAAACTGGAAATCAGTTTTTAGGGAGGATACCAAAGGCCTATTTTTAGCTGGCTCCTAAATAGGGTTACCTCTTTTTCCCAAGGGTGGTAGCTCGACTCATTATGCTTTGGAACTCTTGTCTTAGCATACGAAGGAAGAAAAAATTTCATGTGCCACTTCCCTACCTTCTCTGAAGTCGCATAGCTCAGTTGGGTATGTAGTGAACTCCAACCATATTCGGAAACAAGAACTTTGGTTCTTGAAGATGCCATGGATTCTAGTGATCTATCCTAAAAAAGAAAGGAATATGAAAAATGTATAGGAAAAGAAACCTCGGTGGAGACCCACCTGTTTGGAATTCAAGGACACAACTAGAACTACCACTTAAGGATGTTTGTAATTGCTCCACCGCTAAGAACAACTATAGAAAAGGAAAGGAAAATTAGAGATCCAAAGGTTAAGAGCAGGAAGTAAAAGTGAGAAGTAAGGAATTTTTGAGCCAAATGGAGGATTATATAGCCCAAAGAGGGCACATGAAAGGATTCCATAATGACCCTCTATAGGCAAAGAGACAGAACCGATGTAATGGATGGGAAATATGGCCATTGATCTGGCAACACATGTCATGAAGAGTGTAAAATGAGGGCACACCTCTTGATCCATCAGGTCTATGTAACACACAAATCGAGATGATAGGCCTATTCACCGGTGAAGATGAAATGTTCTTTGGGAATATGTACCTTACGGATGGAGGGAAATAAAAACCCTTAGAAGGAAAAATAGCTCATTTCCACCAAAGATATAACTTTAGCAAGAAAAAAGTTTTGCTTGAAGTAAAACATCCCTCCCAAAGGTACAACTTCACCAAAATAGAATATTGAAGTACAAACCAGCCCAAAGCATGTTGAGAGTATAACCTCTACAAACGAAGGGAGTTCAGACTTAGAATGTTGGAATTCTTGGCGCACCAAGATCCTTTTAAGATAGGATTTGAGCTCATTGAGCTAACTCTAGCTTGAACAGCTATCTAAGGCAGTTAAAAGTAGCTCCCTTTAGCTCAAGTCAGCTCACTTCAGCTTCTAGTAGCTGAATGTAGCTGGACTTCAGCTCAAGTCAGCTCATTTCAGCTATAAGTAGCTCAAAGTAGCTGGACTTCAGCTCAAGTTAGCTCAAGTCAGCTCAAGTCAGCTTAAGTCAGCTCACTTCAGCTTTTGGTAGCTGAATGTAGCTGGACTTCAGTTCACTTCAGCTGAGAGCAGCTAACTCCAGCTCAAGGTCAGCTCTAGGAGTTAGACCTCAGTTCATGTGCTTGGTTGGAGCTCAAAGGAGCTCAATGGTGCATAAGTAGTATAGTGAGCTAGCTTTGTGCCAGCTTACCTTGCTTTTAGCGCAAAACCACCAAGAGACACATCTTTTGTGTAAAGGTATGTCTCTTCATTAAAAGAGATGACTATTGGCTAAAAGAACATGTCCTTTCATCCAAAGGGAGTGTTCCTTGAGTGAATAGACATGTATATTCGGCCATGGGGTGGTTGGGGTGGTTATTGCACCAAGAATGATGTCCTTTGACATCAAGAGACATGTATATTCGGCCATGAGGTGGTTGGGATGGTTATTGCACCAAGAATGATGTCCTTTGACATCAAGAGACATGTATATTCGGCCATGGGTTGGTTATATCACCAAGAGTTGTCTCTTGACCAAAGGGACATGTCTTCTAGGCCAAAGAAAGTGTTCCTTGGCCAAAGAGACATGTATTTTCGCCGCCATAGATGACCCTTGGCCAAAGGAAGTGTTCTTTGGCTTAAAGGACACCTTGCTTGGTGTAAAGGTGTGCCTTTTGGTCATCTATAAATAGCCTTTAGTGGCCGGCCATTTCAAGTATTCCAAGACATTCCATTTGCTCCATTTTCTTGAGAGAAAAGTCTCCTTCTTCCTTTCTTTTAGTAGCTAAAATATTAGACACCATTTTAGAGCATTGTGGGTGGAATTACATTGAGATTATTCATCTTAATTCAAGCTTCAAGGTGCCCTTCTAAGATCAAGTCCTCCCTCAGGTTTTCACCAAAGATAACCAAGAAGAAAGGTGCACATTCTCCCTTGGTTTAGTAGCATGCTAGGATTTATTTATTATTTACATGAATGTTCTTAGTAGCATGCTAGGATTTGTTTGACACAATATGTATGTAAAACCTGTTGGGTTTCGGGAGCCAAATATCGCAGCAGAATTTAACCGAAACCCTCCAGGATCCAAGTGAAACGGGGTAAACCGGGTGTTCAAAAATTTCATACCTAATTTTCGGTTGAGATCTCTCACTCAACTGTAGAGTCGAATCACAAAACCTAAACAGTTGACGTGTTCAGGCTCTCTATGGTATCCACACGAGCCTCTCGGGATCACCACACTTCCACCGCGTCCTGGCAGATGCGTTTCTCTTGCGCTCGCAGTGCTAGCTTGCGTCCTCCAAGGAACTGCAAGAGAAGTGTGTGGCTGTCCTTTTGGGATGCTAGGGCAAGGAGACCTACGAATTTCTCACTAGAAGTTGTATTTATAGTGAGACTCAACTTCCAGGCCTAATGTGTTTCAAAGCCCTAATCCAATAAGGATTTAATTTTGGGCTTAATAATGGCTCAACTCTTGGGCCCAGTATTAATATGAAATTAAAGTGAAACCATAACCCAAATAATTAGCCCATGTACTCTAATGATCCAAATAGCTCTATGTGTGCGACCCAATAGGCTCTTGCCATGTTGGCAATGATCATAAATCACATTTATGATCATAAGCAATGAGCGATATCTAGCAACACATCATTGCTACCCAAGTGACAAGATTGTCGATGAATTGACTAAACCTTTATGATCATCACCAATATATGCTATTGTCCCTTTGTCCAGGATATCAAGACTAAGCACGAGACATTGTGTCACTCTCGTATAGCCCAATCTTTGGTTTCTTGATTACCGAGTAAACCAACTTAAACTGATGACATTGATATCGTATATCAACTCATCCGAGCATGGCCATGCATTTTTCTAAGTCTTACTCTATCAAGGGGCCCAAAGATATCACTCCTGTTACATAGGAGGGACAAATCCCATCTTGATCATACAAATCCCTCCGCATGATATGTGACATACCCAATGACCTCCTTCAAGTTCACTCAGTTACGAGCAACAAAGGAAAGTATCAAAGTATGTGACTCACATGTAGGGAACCTTGATGATCTTAGGTCGAAGGACTACATATACCATGATCACTATGAGAATCACTTATGACACTCAAATAACGATCCATGTAGTGTTCTCATGGTGGGTCGGTCCAGTACACAAGTTCTCCAACTTGTACCCATATGTAGACTACATATCTCATATTAGTCTCCACATATGCTAGTCATTATGTATTATTGCAACCCGCTCCACAATAATACTAGACTAGGGACGTTTAAGAATATCATTATTCTAGGGTTATAATTATGTTTTTTACGTTACGCAGAAACAAAACAACAAACAAAATTTCTGGATTAATGCCTAAATAAAATATCATGACTCAATGTGCAAAAATACAATCATCTCATGATTTTGGGCACAACACTAACAAAACCAATATGCTATATCAAATGCATAAAATATAGAATGATGCATGCTTGTACTTATGTTGAACTCAAATGATCAAAATGCATGTGGCATGTACATGAGTAGATAACATAAGGATATGTTATAATGAGATCCTGAAATCTTCATATAAGGCCTAACCTTGCAAAAGGTACAACTTCACCAATAGATGAAGGCTTTTTGCTAAAAACAGCCCAAGCTTGCCAAAAGCATATCTTTGCCAAAGAGAATTGACCTTTGGCTAGAAGTAACCCATGTATGCCAAAGGTGTAATTTCGAGGGTGCAACCTCAGCAAAAGAAGGGTAAAACATGGACTAAAAGTAGTCCTGCTTGATCGGAGGTGTAACTTTGGCATCATATTTTTGACTAATTAACAAAATGAAAGAACTAAAGATACAACTTCGCATCTTCCAGATGGGGCATATGCTAGCTGAAGGGCTATCACCCATAGGACCTTTGTATTGGTGGACCTGACACCACCCTCAAGAATGCTCTATGACCAACCTTTGTATATTTCTAGGCCCCACCCTCAAATGATCACAAAACCAACCTCGGAGACAGAAGCCTACCACCTTGGGTAGGGGAAATGCCTCCTAAACACGACTTATACCTCCGATAGGCTTTCCCCAACCACCTTCGGAGATGATTCTACTCCCAAATTGGGTCTCAAGTCCCCGAGGGGTCCAGATGGAAGATGAAAAACACACAGTTTTGAGGGACCACTGATAGGAACCTTGCACACACCCCTACCCTCTAAGCATAACCACCTACGAACAGTTGGAGACACCGCTACCCGAGGTACAAATCGAATGTCCAGTAAATTTGGTTGACCATATGTCCTAATCTGCTCAACTCGTGTTCAATGGCCTTATCCTCCAAGCCTCCTATAAATACTTGGGAGGCTCCTAGGTCAAACACAAAAGAGAAGCACCCTCTTTCTGCTCTCTACTCTTGGCAACCTTTCCCTCATATACCAACTTGGGTATCAGAGATCCCATTGCCAAAAAATGCTCCGGGGAGCTCCTAATCTACATTCTTGAAGTGTTGGAGATATCGTTAAGGTGAAGTGCTACCAAAGGTCTAATATGTCCCACATCAAAGATGTCCTTCAGCATTAGATCTCATATGATATGTAGCCCTTAGGCCTCTACACATTTCTACCCCTTCATCCCTTGGCAACTTTACCTGAGGATTCTGTTGTTCTACATCCTCTTGATGCCTTTCTTCTTTCCATATCTTCCTATACAAGTAACACAATTTCTTACTGCTTGAAACTATTACTACTGTAGAAAACTGCTTTACTAAATTTTGATTTCTTAAACCTGCTCTAATACCAAATTGTCATAGCCTAATCTACCTCGGTGTCATAGCCCTCCTAGCAGGATGCTCAGTGGGTAAGGTAAGTTCATAAATCTCTAGTTTAAATGCCTTGATTAAAAGTGAATTAGCAAGATCAAGTAAGTTATCTAAAGTATAGATGGTTCCTTGTTTAATTTGGCACATAAATGTCAGTAAGGGCAAAATGGTCATTTTGTACCCCGACGTGATGAGTTTGGTATTTAAGCTCATAAGTTGATCTTTTGGACCTAAGTGACGAGAAACCAAAGAGTTGGATGAAATTGCCAAGTTTTAAGACACTATTTGAACATGGGGTCTTTTTGTCAAAACTAAAGAATTTGAAGGGCTTAAGTGAGAAGTTGGCTATTTAAGCCATTTTGGAACCATTTTCATCCACTATTCATCTTTTTCCTCCTTATGAACCCATAGCTCTCCTCCTCCTCTCAAATTCCATAGCCAAATCTCGCCCAAAACCTCAATTCGTGGTGGAAATTGAAGTTTCATGAAGAACCCAAGTGGAAAAGAGTTTGTTTTTGCATGGGTTACTTGGTTTGAGCTCAAAATCACATTTTTGAGCTAGGTAAGCTCTAAATTTGGCTAGGACTTGTTGTTCTTTGAGTTGTTCTTGGTTTCTTGAGCTTCCATGAGCTTGGTTCTAGTTAGAATGAGCTTGAATTGGTGCCTTATAAGTTGAATTTGCTTGGAACCATAGGAAACATTAGTGGAGCTTGGCGCTCGAAGCTTGAAGCTTTTGGTGCTTGATTCTTGCTAGTTCGTATGTAATTGAGGTAAGGG
Organism: Aquilaria sinensis; assembly: GCA_005392925.1. Classification (NCBI taxonomy): domain Eukaryota; kingdom Viridiplantae; phylum Streptophyta; class Magnoliopsida; order Malvales; family Thymelaeaceae; genus Aquilaria; species Aquilaria sinensis. The sequence continues at coordinate 23,941 of SMDT01002316.1, forward strand.
ATTTATGATTCAAGCATAATTGATGCCATTCCTAGCTTGTTTGCTTGTTAAATTCAAGTAATTTCATGAATGGCATTAGTTGGTGGATGGTAATGAACATGTTGGACTAGGGAGTTTCTAAGGATTTGTGTCGTGTTGATGGACACTATAGGATTGGTTTGAATGGTACATTGTGGTCTCTACAACGTGTACTACATGTATGTGAAGTTTGAAGGCAATCCATGCATGTTTGATATGTTTGGAAAGTATTCAAAGTTCATAGCAGCAAAATGGGAAGTTTTCTAGGCATTTCGCAGGTTTGGTGATGCATCGCCAATCCATATGAGTTCCCACAGTGGAATTGACAGAACCTCGACAAATTGGCAGAACGTCGACAACTGTGGCGATGCAGACGCATCGCCGGAGACAGCATTGACACCCAGTTTTGTTTTCATCATAACTTGTCACTCGGTTGTCTGATAGAGGTGATTCAAGATTCCACACGAAACTAAGAGGGAGTACTATCACCTCAATGCCTGCACTACACTTAAAATGGCCTAGTTTTAAAGTTATTTTAACTTAAAATGGATGAAATTTTTAAAGGAAAATATGGCCACAATAAAGCACGATAACTGGGTGCAAGGTTCAGTACCATTAGAAGCCTAGTTAAGACTTTGGATTTGAGGCTTCAATGTGGAAACCTTAGTGCACCTAGTTGGGGTTCCAAAGAACCCAGTAAATGAGTCCAACCATGATCATTGCCACTCCACTAGTGTGAACCAAGTAATGAAGGGTTTGGGTTTCGGGAGCCAAACAGCGCAGCGGAATTTAACCGAAACCCTCCAAGTGAAAGGTAAACCGGGTGTTCGAAAATTTTCATACCTAATTGTCGGTTTAGATCTCTCACTCAACTGTAGAGTCGAATCACAAAACTTGAATAGTTGACGTGTTCAACCTGTCTATGGTATCTACACAAGCCTCTCGGGATCACCGTGCTTCCACCATGTCCCGGCAGATACGTTTCTCTTGCGGTCTGAGTGCTAGCTTGCGTCCTCCAAGGAATTGCAAGAGAATAGTGCGGCTATCCTTTCGGGAGGCTAGGGCAAGGAGACCTGCGAATTTCTCACTAGAAGTTGTATTTATAGTGAGACTCAACTTCCAGGCCTAATGGGTTTCAAAGCCTTAATCCAATTAGGCTTTAATTTCGGGCTTAATAATGGCTCAACTATTGGGCCCATTATTAATACAAAATTATTGTGAAACCAAAACCCAAATTTTTAGCCCATGCACTTTAATGATCCAAATAGCTCTAGGTGTGCAACCCAATATGCTCTAACCACGTTGGCAATGATCATAAATCACATTTATGATCATAAGCAGTGAGCTGTGTCTAGCAACACATCATTGCTACCCAAGTGACAAGATCGTCAATGATTTGACTAAACCTTTATGATCATCACTGATATATGCCATTGTCCCTTTGTCCAAGATATCAAGACTAAGCATGAGACATGGAATGTGTCACTCTTGTATAGCCCAATCTTTGGTTTCTTGATTACCGAGTAGACCAACTTAAATTGATGACATTGATATCGTTTATCAACTCATCGGAGCATGGCCATGCATTTTCTAAGTCTCACTCTATCAAGGGGCCCGAAGATATCATTCCTGTTACATAGGAGGGACAAATCCCATCTTGATCATACAAATCCCTCCGCATGATATGTGGCATACCCATTGACCTCCTTCAAGTTCACTCAGTTACGAGCAACAAAGGAAAGTGTCAAAGTATGTGACTCACATGTAGGGAACCTTGATGATCTTAGGTCGAAGGACTACATATACCATGATCAGTATGAGAATCACTTATGACACTCACATAACGATCCATGTAGTGTTCTCATGGTGGGTTGGTCCAGTACACAAGTTCTCCAACTTGTACCTATATGTAGACTACATATCTCTATTAGTCTCCACATATGCTAGTCGTTATGTATTATTGCAACCCGCTCCACAAAAATACTAGACCAGGGACATTTAAGAATATTATTATTCTAGGGTTACAATTATTTTTATTATGTTACGCAGAAATAGAACAACAAACATAATTGCTGGATTAATGCCTTAATAAAATATCATGACTCAATGTGCAAAAATACAATCATCTCATGATTGGCTTTTTGGGCACAATACTAACAGTAATGCTGGATAGGGGAGCGCCATGGAAGAAGGCTTTGTGCACATGTTGCCTAGCCAAGTCATGCCTTGAGGCACAAGTGAAAGCCTAGTACATCCTTGGTAGGTTAAATGGGTGGAGGCAAAGTACAGAAGTGACGTAGTCAAGTCTAAGGACTTGAGGCACTATGTGGAGGCCTAGTAACACCTAATGGATTTCTTACAGCACAAGCAAAGCATCCACCATGCTAAGGGAAGGCTACATTATTGTGTCACAGTAAGCTAAGGCTAGGAGCGAGTTAGTGGCCTAGAACTCGCTAGGCATGGAGTGACGCCCCGTGAGGAGGATTTAGGATGAGGAGAGGTCCCAAGGGACCTAGGTATAGGTACATATATCAGACCCTCAGGCTACAAGCACATGTCAGCAGGTTTCATATCCTTGTATATGAGGAGTCCTCAGGATTTTTCTTGCAGGTTGAAGACCCCTTATTGAGAATCTTTGATTCTCACTCCCTTACTTTTTGTTGTGCAGATTTAGGCGTCGTTGAGCCAGCAACCGTTGAGGGTTGTTGAGCTAGGCTTGTGAGCAGGTATTTAGTTTATTTGAATCTTTATGATTCTAGTTTATGGGTTGCTTGTTGGTTAAGTTATGGTACTAACTACAGTTGTCTTTTTGGCCTACAGAGGCTAGTGAAGCACAAGGGAGGGCTTACAAAGCTTGCCACTGGGAGTTTGCTCTAAGGTGGAAGCTTGGTCCTGGATCTCAGTACAGTCATTCAGTGTATAGTTTTAATACACTAGTTTGCCTCCAATGGTCATGTTGAGTAGTCTACTCTAGAGTCACTCTTGGGTGCGAGCATAGTCTACTCTTGTTTGGATGCTTGCACACAATTGATTACGTGTAGTTAATTCTGCTTAATTGATTTGAATGCTTTAACAGTTTTGATATTTTTTTTTATTAAATTATGCCATGGCAATGTTTTAAGTATTGTTTCTTTATTTAACTGATTAGTCAAAGCATAAACTCATGCATGATTGCATGGTAGGATTAAATAACTAGAAGCATAAAGGTTTTAACTAGTGCGCACATAATGAATTAGCCAGTTGTGACTAGCGTGGGACAAGATCCCATAGGCTTCCTGGACAGGCCCACAAGGGCTCATGTCAGTTTTTGGTATCAAATCTCGGTCATGGTCATTGGAGGCTAGTTACTGAGATCTAGTGGTTTGTCCTTGTGCTAAGGTAGTTGGTACTAACCAACATCTGTGAGTTGTCGTTTGGCTTTGGCTGCAGGTTGTAGTGGTGAAACTAGGTCAGGTTTGCTTTCGGATGCTAAGGTCTAGGAATGGATCCTAGCAATCTAGTGTGGCAATGTTGGGGTAGTTGGTTTGGCTTTCTACAAGGTAAGGCAACACATTGGTGCAGGTAGTCAGGATGTGACCACCATCCTAGGAAGTTGTTTTGGACCTCATTCATGAGGTAGGCTATGAAAAAGGATAGGGATTCTCCCAAGGTAGGGAGTACCAACGAGACAGGTGGATTACTCCATAGGTCCCAGAACTTGAACCCACCAACTTGAATGGGTTAGGGTATGCCAAAGTGACTTGAGGATGAGTTGAAGACGTGAAACTATGAGGTAGAGGTTGGCTCATTCGACCTAGTAAGAGTAAAAGTAACATGCCTATAGTGTAAAAGTTGACTTGAGATCGAGGAATAAGAGTAGATTGTGAGGTGAAGGGCAAGGTCTAGAAGTGTAAATAGTGTATCACTTTTAGCTTATACCTAAGAAGTGTTGCCAGCGGTCCGAGTGGTGATCAAACTAGTTTTGTATTTGGGCTTGGTTAAGTTAAGACCAGCATAGGAAGGTTATCCCCAACAATTGTTGCCACAAGGGGTTGACCTAGTGCACCAGAGCAAAACTTGAGGTTGTTTGGCCAGTCAAGTGGTCGAAGTTGGCAGCCACTTGCCAGATGTGAAAGGTAGCCATAGTGAACTCGCGAGTAGTCCATAGCTAGTGTGAGGTAAGTTTTTAACCTTTCACTAGTAGTTTAGTTACTTTGCTGGAGTTATGGCATCAGTTTATTGGAATAGTTTTGTTTTGCATGTTGGGAAGTTGTTTCGAGCAGGGTTATGGGCTAACCCAAGTGCATTAAGAACCTAATGATATACCAAGTATTGGGTTAGTACCCGATAGCCTAGGAACCACTTGCTAGTGCGTGGAATCACAAAAGTGGAGGCCTAAATGGCATAGATTGGAAAAGGTTCCAGCATTCCATAGGTTATCTTATTGCATGAGTTTGTTTAGTGGCCTAGTTGTTAGCGACTGACTAGCTAGTCAAACAAATGAGTTCCTTAAAGTCATCAACTAAAGCAGTAGTTTAGTTTGATGTCGCAAAGGTAAGTAGATAAGTTTTTATTTAGTTTCTAAGCAGCAAATATAGGAAGGGACCATACAAAGAAGAAAGGAACAAGGAATTCATCCAGAGTAAATGGATGGATAGGCTTGTTCGTCTGTTGGCTATGTACCCTAGGGTTGAGCCAGTAGGAGTAGAACCTTTGCTAAGGTTCAGCTTGACTACCTGAAGGCAATGAGAGGACCTAAGCAATAGGAAGGACTGCCATGGACCAGGGGATAGTAGATGACTTGAGCTCATCACCCCAAGGTTAAGTGGAGTCAAGGGCCACTATGTTGATTTATGGAAGAAGAGAGACTTGACTAGTGAAACTAGCTGAGTAGGTAAGGGACTAAATCCTAAATGGAACCAAAACACTATGGTGATCGGTTGATGTTTATGTTAGTGCCAGAAAGCTAATGGAACATTGAAGAATCAGTTTGGGATGACCAAGAGATGCCAGAAAGATGATACTTTGCCTTAACCCTATGGGGTAGTATCCGAGGAGTGCTCGTGAGAGAGAGAGAAAGAGTTCACTATGTCTAGTCATGAGGTGACTCACAAGTAACCACAAGGTGAATTAATCTCCCACCTAGTTGAGTGTTATACTTAGTAATCAAAGTGCCAAGTATAGTATAGGAACAGTTGCGCTCAAGTATCTGTTTTGTGGCTCTGGTAGTTGTCGTGACTACCAGAGTAGAGAGAAGCTAACGGTTTGAAGCCTAGTCGATGAGGTTATTGGTTGAGCTATTAAAGCCCAGAGTTATAGCATTTCATGTGACAGTTGTTACCCACCTCGGGGTATTCCAATTATGGTGCCAAAACTGTGCATTTAGACTCCCAGGATTGGTAATGTTATGTAGGCCATCAGAACACTACCCTTAGTGTGCATACCCAATTAGGCCTCTTGGGCACTATGTAAATACATGCGTATTGGTCCAACCATCACACATATATTCACATTTCATGCACACCATGGCAGCAAAGAAGGAAAACACTAGCACAAGTCTTAGTTTTGGCTTCCACACATTACGCAATCTTGTTAAGTTCTAGTGGCCAGCTACTGCACCTGTAACTTCCACTAATAAACTATATCATTCTAGCCCCATACCCCCATGTTTTCTTTGCTCCATTATTAAGTAGAGACTTATAGAAAACCAAGGAATTTTTTTTTACACCAATAGCCCACCTATGGACCAAGTTATGGATTTTTGAACTTGGTTACAAAATTCTGACCAAATGAACAGTAACTCAGCCAACTTTGCAACATCATATCTTTGGCTACAGGGATCTAAATCCATAAATTCCAAATCCCAGTTAACCATCTAGATGTCCTCTAGGTGTGGTCAAAATTTCATAGCAAGATTCATTCTACACAGGGAGATATTAAACTTTAAGTCCAGAGTCAAAATTCTGGCAACTTTTGGACCATTTTGCCCATACAATTTTTCCAAACCATGCAAACACTTCATTCACAAGGGGAAAGCCCTCCAAGGCTATCCCATATATGTCCATTACACATAGGAATTACATTCCCTTTCTTTTAACAACTTTATGTGGCCAAAACAGAATTTACAAGTAAGCAGCCCATCATTCACACTTAGGCAGCTTTGCACCACATCACTTACATAGCCAAAACATTACTCAAATGTTCACATACTTGTCTCATTTTACATACAATACATGTACATGCATACATGCACTACAATATGGTCTTAACTCAGCTAAATACACACCCTAGGTTACAGGAGTGCCTGAGACACAATGGACTCCAAAAACAGGATGCTGGACAGCTGCTGCACAACACAATAAGTACCACCATTAAAAATACCAAATGTGCTCCTAAAATCACCAAAATTTCCAGATCATAACTAGACATATGGAAGTTCATGTACCTGAAATTTCAGATCAAAACTCAAACCAAAAAGGTTAGTTTGAAGGTGATCTTTCTGCTGGACCTGAAATGACAGAATTGAGGGGAGTAAGTTTCATTGAGAAACTTAGTAAGGGTAACACTTGGATTCAGTAGGCAATGTGACCCTCATTAAAACCTGCATCCAAAGACACTAAAACACAAAAAACCACAATGCATATATACAAGATATAGCAACCAAATGCAGCAGCCAAACACAAACAACAAACACATGAAATGTGGCAGCAACATATACCATAGGTTAGTCCATAAAACACATAATAAACATAACCAAATCACTATGGCAGCCCTCCTCAAGCTAATGCTTGGTCTTAGGAGGATTTTAAAAGTAGTTAGTACTAACTTTGGGCTCTAGAAACCCTCACTTTACTGCCATCATTGTGCACTTCACACTAGGTCACAAAACCTTCAATAAGTGCACTCCCCTCACTAAGCTTGGTTCATCAAGCTCATGGCTCTCTTCCAAGCTTAGCCCTAGCTCCATGGATGTTTGAAAATATAGAAAACAACCCATGAGAGCAAGAGAACCCTTACCAAAGTGAGTAGGCCGAAAATCAAGCTTGATCCTTGAAGTATGCAAGAAATAGCTCTAGTTTGCTTCCAATTGCTTCCTTTTGCCTTCAATTTCAATCAATTGCAAGTTTGAAGGTGTGGTGGCTATGGAGGAAGTATGGCTGTGTTCTTGGGCTGGGGGAGGACGAAAATGAGAGAGGGATAAGTGATTTGGCCACTTAAATGGCCTTAAATGAGCTTAAGGGCACCAAAACACACTTAAACAAGCTTAACCTTGCTTTATGTCATTTTCCTTTTCACTAATTATGGTTTCTTTGTCTTAAACTCATTGGTACACATGTGCCCAACATTTTTGACTAATTATCAAGTCATGGCTGCCTCCCCCATGGTGGGATAACCCCAAAATTCCACCCTTAGACTTAAGTCAAAAGCTTGAACACCTTAAGGTTTACACTAGGACATTTAGGTCCTTATTGCCTTTAGTGTTTCCTTTGTTCAAACTTGTCTTCCGTGAGTAATTTGGTCCTCCAATAGCACTTTCAAACCATTTATATCCTTCCCATAACTCTCCAAGTCTCTTTCTTGAGAGTTTTGCAATTGAGTACCCGAATTTCCAAAACCTTACAAAAAAGTTTATAGGTTGCTTGACAAACAAGCAATCCTTAAGGCTTTTCTTGGGGGCCAAGTTACCAACTTGGAACACTTTTAAGGAGGTATTGATCATGCCTTTTACCCCCCACACTTTAAACACTATGGTGAGAATTACACAATATAATGGTTTTTAGCCATTATGACACTTGTAATTCTCCCATTTTATGAGGTGGTAACAACCCTAGTGCCTTTAAAAGGAAGGGCTCATGATCTATGAGATTAGTTAAGGGCTAGTGGATGTGCTAAGCAAATTTATCACTTTGACACATGGTTGACATAGTGTTGTCATGGTATGGCAGCTGAACATTGATGGTGGAGATGGTTCTTTGTAACCACAGTTAAGTGATCAAGGAGATGAGTAAGAATGAGAGGCACATTGGAGCCTAGTGAATGGGTTAAGGTGTCTAGTCGACTACTAACTGAAGGACACACCCGAAGAACTAATCTGGCATGTGTATAGTGTTGTGCTTAAAGTACAGGAAAGTGAAGGGACTGAGTGTGTAGGCTTCAAGCACCTAGAATGCTTTAATTGGAGTAGCTGAAGCATCAATACCTTCAACTTGGGTATCCTCGTGATAGTTAAATTGCTGAGTGCTGGGTGGCATGAGCTGAAAAGATAAGGATAAGGCCCAAAGGCTGCTAGCTGCTTGAAGGTCTTAACACTCATGCCAGAGAGATTTTCAATTGTAGGCATGTGGATGTAAGAGGCTCCAGAGTAGTGAAAGCGGTAGGATGATGATGCTCGGGTGGTGTATGGGTTTCCTGCCCAGTGTATCGGTATACCTGATGCATAGGGGCAATCGAAAGGGAGCATTTGAAGAATCGTACTCTTGGGTGGGCAGGGACTTGCAACTCTCGGTAGTTCACTCATTCAAAATAGCCCTAGAGCATAGTGGAGCTTGGAGTGGAGTATGTCTTAAGGATGCTAGTGGAATATATGCCAAGGCTATAGAACACTAGTGAGACACTTAGCCTAGTAAATGTTAAGAGTTGTCGGGTACCAATCCTAGAGTAAGGAATTAACAATGTAAGAGTTAGTGGACAAGTTACATACTTGTTAAGCTAGCTTACACTAAGGTGTTTGGTATCTGGCATTCGACATTGAACCTAGGATGAAACTTTTTCTAGTGTGAGTATTAACGGACAAGTTTAACTTGTTAAGTTAGCTTACACTAGTGGGTTCTGGCACAGATGAGTGAATGAAGGAACTTTGTTGATGTTGAACTTTCTGAAAAACCTTAACAGTGTTAGGGTAGTGGATAGGCTTTCAAAAGCATGTTAAGCTATCTTACACTAGAGGACTCAACATAGAGGTTGTGGTGGAGGATTCATGATTCACTGGATTTGTTAGGACAGCTTGGAGTAGTCAATTGTGCTTTAGTAGTACTGTGTCCTGAAGGTATGGAGAGGCCATGCCATAGTCTTCAAGAGCAACATTGTATTAATGTGTTTCAGACTGAGTAACCTCAGTCAAGGTGGAGAGGATAATGAACAACAACCAGACTATAGTTAGGAGTGAGCACAAAGAATGGAAATAGCCATAGTACCTATACGAGACAGGGCCCAACTCAAGTGCTCTGAGGGCATTAGCTAAATGGGTCAACTAGTTTGTCACCAAGTGGGTTGTTGTATGACTAACATCCCATGGTAGGTTTGATTGGGATATGCTGGCACCGCATCCTAGCATAGTGACTTAAGGTGGGGAGATTGAATTTGGAGGACCAAATTCTCCAACGTAGGGAGAATGTTATAGCCCTCACAGTGGAATGCTCAGTGGGTAAGGTAAGTTCATAAATCTCTAGTTTAAATGCCTTGATTAAAGGTGAATTAGCAAGATCAAGTAAGTTATCCAAAGGATAGATGGTTCCTAGTTTAATTTGGCACCTAAGTGTCACTAGGGTCAAATGGTCATTTTGTAGCCTGACGTGATGAGTTTGGTATTTAAGCTCATAAGTTGATCTTTTGGACCTAAGTGACAAGAAACCAAAGAGTTGGAAGAAATTGCCAAGTTTTAAGACACTATTTGAACATGGGGTCTTTTTGGCAAAACAAAAGAACTTGAAAGGCTTAAGTGAGAAGTTGGCTATTTAAGCCATTTTGGAAGCATTTTTAGCCACTATTCATTTTCTTCCTCCTTAAGAACCTGTAGCTCTCCACTTCTCTCAAATTCCATAGCCAAATCTTGCCCAAAACCTCAATTCTTGGTGGAAATTGAAGTTTCATGAAGTACCCAAGTGGAAAAGAGTTTGTTTTTGCATGGGTTACTTGGTTTGAGCTCAAAATCACGTTTTTGAGCTAGGTAAGCTCTAAATTCGACCAGGACTTGTTCTTTCAATTGCTCTTGGTTTCTTGAGCTTCCATAAGCTTGGTTCTAGTTAGAATGTGCTTGAATTGGTGCCTTATAAGTTGAATTTGCTTGGAATCATAGGAAACATTATTGGAGCTTGGCGCTTGAAGCTTGAAGCTTTTGGTGCTTGATTCTTGCTTGTTCGTATGTAATTGAGGTTAGGGATTTATGACTCAAGCAGTGTCCGATTGAGGTGATTCAAGATTCAACACAAAGCTAAGAGGGAGTACTATCACCTCAATGCCTTCACTACACTTAAAATGGCCTAGTTTTCAAGTTATTTTAACTCAAAATGGAGGAAAGTTTTAAAGGAAAATATGGCCACAATAAAGCACCATAAGTGGGTGCAAGGTTTAGTCCCATTAGAAGCCTAGTTAAGACTTTGGATTTGAGGCTTCGATGTGAAAACCTTAGTGGACCTAGTTGGGGTTCCAAAGAACCTAGTAAATGAGTCCAACCATGATCATTCCCACTTCACTAGAGTCAACCAAGTAATAGTGGATAGGGGAGCACCTTGAATGAAGGCTTAGTGCACTTATTGCCTAGCCATGCCGTGCCTTGAGGTGTAAGTGAAAGCCTAGTGCATCCTTGGTAGGTTAAATGGGTGAAGGCAGAGTACAGAAGTGACGTAGTCAAGTATAGGGACTTGAGGCACTATGTGGAGGCCTAATACACCTAATGGATTTCTTATAGTGCAGGCAAGGGGCATCCACCATGTTCACCTACACAACAACTAAGGGAAGGCTACATTATTGCATCTGGTAGTAAGCTAAGGATTATTAGGAGCGAGTTAGTGGCCATAACTCACTAGGCACAGAGTGACGCCCCGTGAGGAGGACGAGGATGAGGTGAGGTCCCAAGGGACCTAAGTATATGCATATATCAGAACTTCAGGTTGCAAGCACATGCAGCAGGTTTCATATCCTTGTATATGTACAGTCCTTAAGATTTTTCTTGCAAGTGGAAGTCCCCTTACTAAGAATCTTTGATTCTTACTCCCTTACTTTTTGTTGTGTAGATTTAGGTGTCATTGAGCCAACAACCGTTGAGAGTTGTTGAGCTAGGCTTGTGAGCGGGTATTTAGTTTATTTGAATCTTTATGATTCTAGTTTCTGGGTTGCTTGTTGGTTAAGTTATGGTACTAACTACAGTTGTCTTTTGGCCTACAGAGGTATGTGAAGCACAAGGGAGGGCTTACAAAGCTTTGCCACTAGAGTTTGCTGTAAGGTGGAAGCTTGGTCCTGGATCTCAGTACAGTCATTCAGTGTATAGTTTTAATACACTAGTTTGCCTCCAATAGTCATGTTGAGTAGTCTACTCTAGAGTCGCTCTTGGGTGCGAGCATAATCTACTCTTGTTTGGATGCGATAGCCGAAAGGCTATTGTTCTCCGAATGACTTTGCATGTGCGCACCACCCTTGGCCAGCGCACCACCTTCGCTCAAAACAGACATGACAAAACCCTGGCAAAGAGAGGGCCTCAGCACCCTCGGACAAGCCGGATAGGTTCTACCCTTCGGAAACCCATGGGACCAACTTCGGACAGCAAGGGTCACCGCCCTTTCCGTGGGTGACCTTGCGCCGACCTCACGTGCCCAAAACCACCTTCGGATAACTCTTTGGGCCACCCTCGGAGCGCTCACAAAGCGCCATCATCAGGTACCTGAGCCTGACCTTGGGAGAGCCCAACCGAAGATGCCTCGTACAAACAAAGGACCTCTCTCCAAAAGAGCTCACCTCCCCGAATGAGCTCTGTACTCCGAAGGAGTTCGGTCCCCCGAAAAGGCCACGTGGACATACGACAAAAAGGCTGAGGAGCCCTCTGACATGCCACCCCGTACTCCCTGACACGCCACCCTGGACACGCTCTGACACGCCGCCCTCGAACACGCCCCGACACGCCGCCCTCAGACAGGTTGCCGCCCTGACCAGGCGGCCTGTGGTCAGCTAGAGGCCCCCACTCCCGAAGGTACGGACCACATCCGACCGAACATGTGTCACGATCTGGGCAGGCTGTGGCAAACGGACTTCTCCTGTACACCTCCCTATAAATATTCGGGAAACACCCCAGGTAAAAGGATCCGACTCCAAGGGAAAAATCTTTCCACTCCTTACTTATTCTCCATTTCCAAACACTGACTTAGGCGTCGGAGGCTCCTCCCCCGGAAAAACATTCCGAGGACCTCCTAACCCTTGTTTTCTGAGTGTTTCAGGCAGTCTCTCCCAGCAAGGCCCCTCATCCAGGCGTTCCCTCACCGGAAGTTTCTGCTCCAGGCTCACCATGTTTCACAACGAAGATGCGAAAGGGCATCATTTGGCACCGTTTGTGGGAACCCTTTCCCAGGTCGCCGTCGTGGAGACTCGGCATTCCAAAGACAAGGGGCTCCTGAAGTCCCCATTTGCGCCGAAGGCTCAACCGGCGACCGAGCAGCCCACTGCAGAGACTTCCACGCCGGAGGACGACCGCCCTCTAACAGTGACGTTAGGCTTCTTACGAGACTTCCAGCGCTCCATCGTCACTGAAATGACTCAGCAACTCGACCAGAGGTGGCCCCAGCCTCCTCCGGTCCGAAGGGCCTCCCCCTCGGCAGCGCACCGGGAGAGAAGCTCGAGGTCCACCCACCAGAGTTCCAGGAGTGAGGACTCTCTTGACGCATCTTCTATGGAGGACGTGCCCCCTAGGGCACGACCCACCAGAGAAAGGGCCCCAAAAGAAACTAGGACCTCCTATCGGCGGAGTCCATCCCCGTACCGAAGGTCCCAGTCTCCTCTCCGCCGAAGTTACTCTCCGAGAAGGAGAAGAAGTTCGCCATTGCCGGCGACCACCAGGCAGCAAGGGGAAGCTAACACAGCTACCCTCATGGAGAAGATCCTTGGAAGACTGGAAAAGGTTGAGAGGCAGATCTCCCGAAAACCAGTCTGGTCAAGATTGTCCGACACTTATACCGGAGAAGAGTCACCCTTTGTACGGGAAGTGGTGGAGGCGCCCATGCCTAGTGACTTCAGGGTGCCACGCTTGGAAACCTACGATGGGCGTAGTGACCCCCAGGCGCACCTGACAAAGTACAAGCGAAGCATGGTGCTCCACGGCGCAGATGACGCTACCCTCTGCAAATGTTTCGAGGTGACCCTCTCCGGTCCAGCAATGGCATGGTATAACTCCCTGGCCCACGGAACCTTGCTGAGTTTCCAGGAGCTGTCTACTGCCTTCACCCAACAGTTCATTGGCAGCAGGCCAACGGCCAAGATGCCGGTACAGATGTTCGACATAGCACAGCGAAGTGGGGAAACCATTCGCGACTACATCGAAAGGTTCAACCGAGAAGCACTAAGCGTGCCCGACTTTCGGCCCGAGATTCGCATCCTCGCAATGATAAGAGGACTTCGGAGAGACTCCCAACTCTTTTATGAGTTCTCCAAGGACCCCCCAGACACTCTCGGGGAGTTCTATAGAAGGGCCGAACAGCATATGACGGCCGAAGAACTCAGAATGGGGGGACCTAAGGTGGAACACCCTCGGCCCGAAGGACCAAGCCACCAGCCTCGTCACCAGAATGAGGTTGGAGGAAGGCCCCGAAAACAAAGGGGTAAAAGGCCAATGACGTTCACTCCCCTGAACGCCACGAGGGCCAGCATTCTCATGGCCTTAGAAAGGCAAGGGACTACAGTTCCAAGGCCAAAGGCCATGACTTCGGAAAACAAGAAGAACATGAAGAAGTTCTGCCAATTCCACCGAGATCATGGCCATGACACTGAAGACTGCTTCCAGCTAAGGAAGTACATCGAGTCTCTGACAAAGCAGGGCCAACTTCGCCGGTACTTGCAGATGCCTTCTCCAAAAGGGAGAAAGAAGGAACAAATAAGGGGGGATGAAGAGGACTATGATTTCGACAGACGTCGAGACCGAAGTCCTCGAAAGAATCCGCCACCATCAGCAGGGGTCATCCAAACCATCACTACAGGGATACCCTCGGCTGAAAGGAAAAGAAAGATAAGAGAAATCTCCATAATGGAGTATGGGAACTCGCCGAACAGGCTTGTTCGCAAAGACGGGTCCACTGTGAAGTTCCCCCACGATGACCCACTCCTTGTCATGGCAAGGATAGGGAGTTGGGACGTCAAAAGAGTACTTCTGGACGACGGCTCCAACACCGACGTCATCTTCTCGCACCTACTGCCTAACTTAGGCATTTCAAAAGGCGACCTCAACACAGTCAATTCCCCCACCTTTGGGGTTGGGCCATCCGAGCTCCCAGTCCTCGGATACATCGATCTGCCCCTAATGTTGAAAGGGACCTCACCTCAGAGTCAGGAGGAACTGTTCGCCTCCGTTATGATGAGATTCATTGTCATTGATGTTCCCTCATCATACAACGCCATCCTCGGAAGGCAAACTCAAGGCAATCTCCACATCCGCCCGGATGTAAAGTACTTAACAGTCACCTTCGCAACTAAAGAAGGAGATGCAGAGATCTTCATTGACCAAGCCGAAGTCAGGAGGGTCTTCACCAAGGCTAGACAAAGCCCGGCGAAGGTCCAAGTACAGACTTCGGCTACTGAAAGAGCCGTCATGACAGGCGAAGAGACAGCAAAGGAGGGAGTAGAAGAGTTGGAAAAAGTAGAAACAGAAGATGTAGAGCTGGTCCCCGGCCGGAACACCCGAGTGGGGAAAAAATTGGCCAAGGGTGACAAAGATAGGCTTGTATCTTTCTTGTTAATGAACAAAGATCTATTCGCCTACTCTCCGAAAGACATGCCTGGGGTCGACCTCGGCATAATCCACCATAGTCTCAAAGTACGCCCTGACGCAAGGCCGGTTCGGCAGAAAAAACGGAACCTATCGGCTCATAAGAACTCCTTCGTTAAAGCCGAGGTTAAGCACCTGATTGAGGCAGGGGTAATAAGAGAAGTTAAATACCCCGAATGGCTCAGCAACGTGGTTATCGCCACAAAAGAAGGGAGTGAAAAGCTCCGAATGTGCATCGATTTTCGGAACCTGAATGATGCCTGTCCAAAGGACTCCTACCCTTTGCCAGCCATAGACCAATTGGTGGATTCAACCGCCGAATACGGTCTTCTCAGTTTCCTCGATGCCTTCAGCGGGTATCATCAAATTCGGATGAACCCTGAAGATGAAGAAAAAACCGCCTTCATCACCGAAGTTGGTACCTACTACTACGTCAGAATGCCCTTCGGCCTTAAGAACGCAGGGGCTACCTATCAGAGGTTGATGAATAAAGTGTTCGACTCCCAGATCGGGAGGAACATGGAAGCGTATGTCGATGATATGATAGTTAAGAGCAGAATGCCTAGTAATCATATCTTGGACTTAGACGAAACCTTCCAACGACTTCGGGAGTTTGGCATTCACCTTAACCCCGAGAAGTGCGTGTTTGGAGTAAGCGCAGGAAAGTTCCTCAGGTTCATGGTGTCAGAAAGGGGAATAGATGCCAACCCCGAAAAGGTCAAAGCCTTGTTAGGATTCCAAACACCTACAACCACTAAAGATATACAAAGGCTTACCGGAAGAATCACTTCCCTTAGTAGATTCATTTCCAGGTACGGCGACCGATGTCGACCATTCTTCAAGGTGCTTACCAAAGCAACCAAAAGCGAAGGCAATTCCGGCACCAAGGAGCACCCTTGGAACCAAGAATGTCAGAAAGCTTGGGATGAGCTTAAAAGCTACCTAACCCGATTACCAACACTTCGGCAACCTCGGGAAGGAGAGCTTCTCATCCTCTACCTTGCCGTTACTGAAAAAGCTGTGGGTTCAGTCCTAGTGAAAAAAGAGGGTGGGAAGCAGTGCCCGGTACATTATGTAAGCAAGTCCCTACACGGCACCGAGGTTAGGTACCCATTGCTCCAAAAAGCCGTTTTTGCCTTAGTACTCGCAGGTAGAAGGCTACGGCCCTACTTTCATGGACACGCCATCATTGTCCGAGGTAACCTACCTCTTCGTGACATAATGAAGAAGGTAGAACATTCGAGAAGGCTGTCAAAATGGTGTATCGAGCTTGGAGAATATGACATCACTTACGAGCCAATAAGGGCAATAAAAGCCCAGGCATTGGCAGATTTCGTCGCCGAAGTTCCAGAAATCGAGAATGGTGAAATCACCTCGAAAAACCTGATAAGGATGGAACCAGAGTGGAAACTCTTTGTCGATGGAGCCTCAGGCGCCGAACACCAAGGCACTGGAGTGGTTCTTCGGGGGCCCGAAGGTATGGAAGCCACCAAAGCCATCAAATTCGGTTTTGATGTCACCAATAACATCGCCGAATATGAGGCCATCATAGCAGGACTAAAACTGGCCAGAAAAGTTGGTGTGAGAAACCTTAAGGCCCACAGCGACTCGCAGCTAGTAGTCCGACAAATGACAGGAGATTACGCTGCAAAAGATCCAACCTTGGCAAAATATCATGACCTCGTCAAGAAACTCATTAAAGAGTTTGACTCGGGACATATAGAAAACGTGCCTCGCAGAGACAATGCTGAAGCTGACACCTTGGCCAAGTCCAAAGAACCTACCGAGGTACTGAGTCAACCCAGCA
The DNA here is from genome assembly GCA_005392925.1 of Aquilaria sinensis. NCBI lineage: Eukaryota > Viridiplantae > Streptophyta > Magnoliopsida > Malvales > Thymelaeaceae > Aquilaria > Aquilaria sinensis. The sequence goes on from SMDT01002316.1 coordinate 40,485, forward strand.
TAGAGCTAATGTGCGTAGCAACCTCGGGAGAAGGATGGCAAGATTCCATCAAGAAATATCTTGCAACTTCGGCACTCCCCGAAGACCCTGTCGAGGCATCAAAAATGCGAAAATGCTCTGGGAGATACTTCCTCATCAGGGAGGAACTATACAGACAAAGGTATGCAAGCCCCTAGCAGAGGTGCATAAGTAAAGGGGATGTCAGAACAATCCTCAAAGAAGTTCACGAGGGGGCCTGTGGTTCCCACATAGGAACAGACGCCCTCGCCAGAGTACTACTTCGCCAAGGTTACTTTTGGCCTATCATAAGGAAGGATGCAAGGCAATTTGTTCAAAAATGTGACAATTGCCAAAGATACGCCAACATCCAGAGGTTACCCTCGGAAACAATAACTTCGGCAAATTACCCTTGCCCCTTTGCCGTCTGGGGTATTGACCTCATCGGACCTCTCCCAAGCACCCCCGGTGGAGTGAAATATTGCATAGTTGCAGTAGACTACTTCACTAAGTGGATCGAGGCAAAGCCTTTGGCATCGATCTCAGTGAAGGATACCCAGAAGTTCGTCTGGAAGAACATCATATGCCGATTTGGCATACCAAGGGTAATAGTGGCCGACAATGGTACCCAGTTTACTGACAAAGGGTTCCGAGAATTCGTGACCAACCTCGGCGTAAAACTACACTTCACCCCAGTAGCCCATCCTCAAAGTAATGGGCAAGTCTAGGTGTCCAATAGGACAATAAAAGATGGCCTGAAGAAAAGGCTAAAAGAGGCAAAAGGGAAATGGCTAGGGGAACTCCCAAGTGTACTATGGAGCTATCACACAACTCCCCACAGGAGAAAGTCCTTCCTCGCTCGTGTTTGGTACAGAAGCCATTATTCCCATTGAGGTTATACAGCCTTCAGTAAGAATACATGTGTTCAATGAAGAAAGAAAGAACCTTGGTTTAAGGACAAAATTAGACCTCACCGAATAACACCGGGAAATGGCCGAACTCAAGAGGAAGGCTTTTCAACAAAGAATAGCTGATGCTACTAACTTGCATTTAAAGAAAAAAGGAATCAAGAAAGGGGACCTCGTCCTCCGAAAAGCTGAATTCGAGCCGTGAAGACCATCAGATGGGGTACTTCGGGCAAACTGGGACGGACCTTATCTGGTCCTCGATGAAATCCGCCCAAGGGTCTATAAATTAGGCGACACCAAAGGAGTAGAGTTGAGAAACACTTGGCATTCAGATTCTTTGAAAAAATTCTACATTTAGACATTTTTTTTCTAAAGAAAAGCTTGTGGTTACTCATCTTCGAAATCGCCAGTAAATAAAAGCATACGAATATGATCACATTGCTGGAAAGGGATCCTAGCGAACCCTAAGGCTCGGCAGAATACGTTCGGAAAAGAGAAAATGGTTCACGTATTGGAAAAATTTTACTAAAAAAGGAACAATACGAAGCCTCCCGAAGGCATAATTTCGAACATTGATGTTTGCCGAAAACGCACACATAAAATCATACAACCTCCCGAAGGATGGTGATCAAAGGAAAAGAGCGGAAACTTAGCCAAACCTTTGAAAAAAAAATTTCATTCATAGCTCGGAGGCAGTGGTACAAGATAGCATATTACAAGAAAAAGAAAGAAGAAAAAAGACTATTGCTGAGCCTGGGCGTCCACTGCCTCCTCGGCATTGGCATCTTTTTCTTGAACGGGAGCATTTGAAGGCGCAAGCGCAACAAGCGGGAGGTTGAGATACTCCAACTTCGACCACGTCCACCTGGGCTCTTTAGGAAAATCCAAAGTGGCCATGAAGGAGAGGTCGAGCTCGGGGTGTCGAGAAAGGACTTGATGACGAGCCAGACAAAAACCATCTTGGAAAGACACTTTCGTCATCTGGTCGGACTGGTCCTTCTCGGCACTCAGAGTCGCTAGTTCGGAAGTAAGCTCAGCAACCTCCCTCTCGAGCTTCTTCTTCTTCTTCTTCTTGGCCTCCTTCTTCAACAAATCGACCTCGGCTTGGAGATCGGCGTTCAAAGCAAGCGCCTTCGTAAGGTTTTCAGCATCATCTGCCTTTTCCTTCCGAAGGGCCTCATTCTCTGAAGAGAGAACGACACACTTTGCGCCGAGGTCCTCAACCTTGGCCGAAAAGTCGAGAAGGAGCTCCTTCTTACTCTCCCGGAGCTCGGCCCGAAGATTCTCCACCTCCTCCTTGGCGATTTTATTCAGTTCACCATACTTGAGGACGTATTTGGAGCAAAATTCCTTCGCCTTCCTCAGAGAATTCTCAGACCGAGAACGAGCCTCAGTCTGCTTTGCCGCCCAAGCTCGGAAATATCCATTGTACGCCAGGAGCTGTAGAAAAGAAAGCTCCGAGTAAGGGTCAAAGGGCAACGAAAACTTAGAAGAAAATTTTTCTAAGTCCCCAAAGAAGAAAAGAAGAAATCTACCTGGG
>SMDT01002317.1:0-42583 GCA_005392925.1 Aquilaria sinensis
TTTGGGTTTAGGATGGAGAGAACTTGACAAAAGAACAAATAGAGGATGATATTAAAAGACTCAAAGAGAAACATGCTGAAGATGAGGGTATCTTTATTTTTCTTCTTGTTTTAACAATTGTCAATTTTTAGCAGCACTGTTGGTGTTAGTGGTCAAAACATTTCCCTGACTTGGTCTAGTATGCTGCTCGTACTAGTGGTTTAGTTCCATCTGTATGCTTAAATTTTGTCAACCTGATTTAGTTGATATTAATGATCATGATGACATGTGAATTTGTGAATATCTTGAATACTAAAGAGAGGCTTCATAGTTCTCTTTAGAATCCTTTTGATGAAATAATGTGAGCAGGTTTATTTGTCTGTTAGAAAGTAGGATGCAAATACATCTTAACTTCTGTAGATACCATTAATTTAGCCCTAAACTCAGAACTTTGAGTCTTTGACACCCTTTTGATCTGCCTCTAATATAGCTTCCTCAATCAAATTGTTGATGGATTCATTATGCCATTTCATCTTGTACTGCGACAAAGAGAGTAAGAATAGTGAATGTCTGCAATAATTAGTTTAGGGGGCTTAAGTTATTTAGTGTTTTTTTCAATCGGGTTATGAATAAATGATGCTGGCTTACTTGGAGTTTATACTTTGGAATTGCCCAAATCTACAGTCTGAGTTGATCAAAACGGTGACAGGGCACATGAGCCTGTATTCGAGCCTCGAGCATTTTCGAGCTGAGCTCGAGCCTGACTCGAGCCGAGCTCGAGCCCAAAAAACGGGGCTCGAGCAACTCGAGCTCGAGCCCGAGTAGTGCCGAATCGTGATAGGGCCGAGCTCGAGCTTGGCGAGCTCGGGCTCGGCCCGGCCCATTTTCAGCCCTAGTCACAACCCACCTTAGTTGTGATTTCGCAACACATGCCACACAAAAACACAAAAATTATACTGGTGCAACTATGTAACCGAAGTAGCTTACAGATTTAGGTATGAATAGGTAATTTGACACTAGCATTTTTGAGCAAGTCAAATCTTTGCAGGCAAAACTCAATCACTAATAGAAACTTGTTGACTTATCGTTAATTTATTTTAACTTAAGTTAACTTAATTTAAAATATATATTTTTTAATTTTTTTTACCTGAAACCAGTTTTATTTAGTTCAATATTATGTAAATGTAAGAATCTATTTGAAAGTAAATTTTTAAGGTATTATTATTATTTTTTTGAATTTTTATTTTTAATGCCTAAAAATAGAAAAAATCATAAAAATTTAGTAAGATTATAAAAATTATATTTTTAATAGATTATTACACCTCCATAATATTTAATTTTAAATAAAATTAATTTCAGGTAAAAACATGAAAAATAAAAATAAATTATTTTATATTAAGTTAACTTAAGTTAAAACAAATTGGCTTGAAAGTTTAAACAAAAATGAAGGCCACAAAACAAAACTTATTTTCTTAATTACTTCCTTTGATGAAACTTGGCTCCATTATTATTCACAGCAATTAATTCATTGGTTTTTTTATTTAAAATCTTTTTATAGAAACATAAACTTTTTATATGAAAATGGTACCTTAAAGACTCTAATTTATAAATATAATTTTTTAAAATTTTTTATAATAGAAATTACTATAAATATATTTAAGTCAAACTTTAGTCAAAAAAGGTAAAAAGGTCATCCTTTGTGAAATGGAGGAAATACCAAAGTTATAGTAAAAACACAATGCAATTCGGTTCTTAAATCCATCTTTTTTATAGGTGTTCTCAATATTCTACTTAGAAAACACAACCGTTAACAAGACATAAAACCTTAAAAGATGCTATTTTAACAAAAGAAACAAATCCAACTTCTTTGGAATCATGTTTGGCCTTTGAAACCAAAATCTGATAAATTTCTGTAGGCAAATAAAACTAGTAGCTTAGGTTTGAAGAGGAAAATTAATACTAGCTTGTCTTACCACTTCTAAGCCTTACAAACCTAAACATAATACCAACACAAACTTACAAATTGGTTTAAAAACAGGAACTTTAGGTTAAAAAACCAATTTGGACACTCAAACTCCAAAATCTATCAACAAAATCTATAATAATTGGAGTGTCGCATTTTCCGTAGTGCACCTGCCCCTTTTGCTACAGAATCACTTCAACCTAAACCCAAATATAATCAGTAACACTGCCACAAAGTTTCAGTCGAAAACAATCTCTATCAAAAGTGAAATGTGAAGTCAAATGGTTCCACAAAGAACACGTTTCTGTAGAAAATGAAACTAATGCATTTTCTCCTGTAAAAACCTTCTTTACAGCAAAAACTTACCAACGCATCCACTACTAGAAAAACCGCATTTAGCGACGGCCATTAGCGACGGCTGGCCGTCGCTAAATATGATATAGCGATGGCACATCGTCGCTAAAACGCCTGTCGCTAATTCACTCGCCGCTAATTTTCTAGCGACGGTAACCGTCGCTAATTAGCGACAGCTAAACGTCGCAAAACAGGCCGTCACAAATTTGTGGAGAGACTTCTAGGAGGAAGAACGCCTGGAGGATGGTTCGCCCAAGGGAGTGTGCCTGAAAGTCCAGAAACAAAGGGTTAGGAGGCCCCCGGAATGTGTTTCCGGGGGGGGAGCCTCCGACGCCCAAGTCAGTGGTGGCTGAGAAAAGGCAGAGGAAATAGCACACAAGAGCTGAAGAGTCTCGCCTGGTGATTTTCTCAGAGTCTGGGAGTGAGATCTCTGCCAACCAACCTCCTGCCAAGTATTTATTTCCTGGTATTTATAGGAGTGCCTAGCCCGTTCAGATCGCGACACGTGTTCGGTCGGATGTTTCCTGAATTTCTGGGCGTAGGGGACAGATAGCTGGTAGCAGGTTGCCTTGAGCCTTGTGCTGAGATGGGCCATGATGTGATTCTGATGGCGTTAGCGTGTCAGAGCGCCTTTTGAGGCGGCTTATGACGTCTGTGAAAGGACGTGTCAGAGGCTTCCTTAAATGCTTCCATAAATGCTCCTGCCGTACTCCCGAGGTCCCTAGGTGAGGTCGTCCTTTGGTACGGACAGAGCCTCTTCGGGAAACAAGCCCTCAGTTCGGGGGTTCCCAGTTTCAGGGAGTTCCGCCTTCGGGGATATCATGTTCGGCTCGCTATGTCTGGTGCCTTTTTTCCGAAGGCGATCTGTTCACAACCTTGGGGGGGCAAGTAGTGTCCTCAGGTTTTCCTGGCGTGCCGGGCTCGGAGCTCTTCGGCTATCTCCCGAGGTGCATGATCATACCTTTTCTCGGGTAGCGCCAGCTTCTTTTGGCCATTCTTGTGGCAGGGAGTTCGGCCAGATAGAGGCGATAGCGTTTGGCTATCACATGCCCCCATTTGGAAAGCCGAAGTGAAGACTTCGATTTTGCATCTTTTTCCGAGGTTGTTTATGGGAGTCTCTTTGGAAGCTCAACCTGTTCCGAGGATGCACCTTTTGCCCGAAGATCATCGGCTCTTCGGCCTTGGCCTGTTCTTTGGTGTCTTCGAGGCGGAGCCTGTGCCGAAGATACACCTCTTGCCCAAAGGTCATGAGCTGTTCGGCCATAGCCTGTCTCTTGGCGTCCTCGAGTTGGCCTGCTCTTTGTTTCTGCAGGTCTGTTTGGCCAAGCATGTCAGTCTGAGCGGCGCGTCCCAGTTTTCCAGGGATGTCAGAAGATGTGTCCCAGTTTTCAAGGGACGTTTGGAGGACGTGTCCCCCATTTTTGTGCAGCGGTTGACACATGGCGCTTTGCCATTGGAGGAGAGTCACGTCGGTTACAGAGGGCGCGCCTTTTCAGGTGCAGAGAGCAGTTACGGCGACGGTTCGCCTCCAAAGGGTACTTATGACGATGTTTCGGTTACCCACCTCTGGCTTATAAATAGCCCATTCCATCATAAGTTCCTTTTGCTTTTTCTTCTGCTCTTTTCTCTGCTTTGCCCCTGTTCTTGCACTTTCTTGCTTTCTGTGGCGGAGCTACCTTAATCAGAGCTTTTTTCCAGCCAACTTTCACGACGGCGTCCTCAGATTTTGGCAAATCTTTCGGTGGGTTTTTGTTTTCCAGAGCGTTTTGATCCCTCTGTTCTTTTGAGTTTTTCTCTGGAAACTGTTTTCTTCCATTTTCAAACTCGTTTTCATGTCGAAAATGCCCATTCCTGAGAGCTGGCAGCCTCTTTTAGCCCATCCTCGTTGCACGACGCCCGCAAAACTAGAGATGTGGAAGAAAAAGTTCTTTCTTCCCTCTTACGCCAAGACAAGGCTGCCTCGCTCTAGCCATTTTGCTTTTTCAAACCATAGTAACGAGGTTACCATTTTTCGAGCCTAGCTGAAGGCCGGACTTCGGTATCCTTCCCCGAAGATGGTTTGCGAGTTCTGCCAATTTCATGGCATTGCTGTGAACCAGCTTCCCCCGAACTCGTTCTGCTATTTTAACGCCTACCTCTGCACGTGTGGCGTGTTCGGGATAAAACCCCATTTTACAATCTTCATGCAGTACTACAAGCTCTTGGTGGTCCCGAAGGGTGGCTTCTATTTCTTGCTACCTCGGGGATCCGGGAGCAAAAAATTCATGTTCACCTTCGCCACCAAGGACAGTTGGCGGGGGTGGCAATAGAAATTCTTTTTCCTGAAGATGGAGGAGGCCTGGTCGTATGTTCCGACCAAGTGGGCTCAGGGAAAGTTAGATGCGGACGTCGTTGATCCGAGGTTGTTGCTGACTCCAGAGTTGGCTTCCACTTTCGCAGACTTCGACGGCCGTATTCGGGCTGTCTCTGACTGGGCTCCCGAGGTCGCTCCGCGCGCCCTTTACCCTTTTCCCATCAACTGGAAGTTGATGACCAAAGAGGTCCTTCGGGAGCTAAAGGTGGTGAAGGAGCACGAGACTGACCTCGAGATGCCAGCTCCTGCCATCACCGGGAAGGATTCCTGGTTGGTCCAGCTTCTTAAGGAGGAAATTTCTTTCGAAACGCTTGTCGAAAGTGAGTTGTCTTCTACTCCCTTGCTGTTTTTTCCTCGGACTTACGCTGATATTTTTCCTCTTTTTCAGAGATGGGCGACGGGACTGCCGCGTATTACAAGTTTCTTTTCTCTGGCCAAGTGGAGAAGGGCGATCAGACAAAGAAGGCGGCTTCCCGAAGGCGGAAGTCTACTGGTGCGGGGCCTTCGGGGAAACGGGCAAAGAGAATTGCCCAGGTTCCTCTAGAAGAAATTCCCGAGGAGACTGCCGAGGGGCCTGGGACAGCTGAGATTCCGGCGTCTGAGGCTGCTGCTTCCGAGGTCCCTTCTGCCGACGTCCCTCCCCAGGGCCCCTCCGTGCCGCAGGCTCTCTTAGAGGCCGTGGTAGAGGCTCCTTCTGCTGAGGAGCGGCGCAAGGAGAAGGGCAAGGGGATTTCGACCGAGGAGTCTCAGGACTCCGAGGACGTCGTGGTCGAAGTGCCGCCAGGTTTGTTATTTTTCAGAACAAGTATGGCTCTTTTGTTTTTTCTGAAATTTCCTTTGTCTCTGACCTGCTTCTCTTTTTTGCCCTGCAGGGGAGTTACTTACCCCGAACTGGGCGGCCGAACACGCGAAGGCACGGGCCCGTCGCGACGCCAAAGTCCCGCAACGGAAGATACCAAAGGAGCCTTTCTGGACGTTCACGGAGGACATGAATTTGTACTCCGAGGACTGTCCTCAAATGGCGAAGGAAATTTCGAAGGGGGTGCTTACTGAGGCCTCCTTCAAGGCTATTGCGGCGACCTATCCGGAGGACAACGATCTTGCCGCGAAAGTTACCGAGCATGCTGCTCAGGTATACTCTTCAGACCTATTTCCTTCAATTTTTTCCTAAGTGTTTGGCTCTTACTGACCTTGCGTTTATCTTCTTCGCAGCTGCTGGGGTATGCTGGCTACCTCCGAGTTCGGGTGGCCAGGGAGGCTGTGTTCCGAACTACGGCCTTAGATACTTTAGAAAAGGCGAAGGCCACACGCCTGGAGTTGATCGCCAAAAACCAGCAGCTAGCGGATGCTGTGAAGGAGAAAGTTGCTGCCCTTCGGGAGGAGTTCTGGAAGTAGAAAGAAGAACTTGAGAAGGACTCCTCCCAGAAGATTGCTGACCTCGGCGAGCAGATAAATGGAATGCTGGCCGCCAACGAGGAGCTTCTAAAGGATAAGTCAGAATCTGACAAGATCATACTGGCGCTGACAGCTGAGAAAAACATCCTTGTAGCCGAGGTCGTGTCCTTGAAGAAGGATCCGAAGGGGAAGGAGCAGATAAAGGCGCTGGAAGAGGAGATCGCAGATCTGAAGGACGAGCTTGACGACCTCGAGCTTGAGAAGAACAAGTCTGATCAAATGGCCAAGGTTGCCTTTCAGGACGGCTTCTGCCTTGCTCGGCACCAAGTCCTCCAGAGGTTCCCAGATCTGGACCTCTCTTTTCTAGAGGCTCTAAACATTCCTGGGGGACCTCGGTGGGAATGGTCCAAGGTCGAACATTTGAACCTTCCTCCTTCAATTCCAGCGCCAAAGGTGGTGGAAAAGGGCGGGCAAGCGAGTGGCTCTCGGGACGCCGCGAACCCTTAGGCTATTTTAGGGCCCCTTTTCCTTCCCTTCTATTTTGTATTCCTTCTTCGGGCACTTCTTTATTGTAAAGCAGCTTACTCCTTAATGAAGACTTTTTTGGCTAAGTGTTTCTTCAAGTTTCTTTATTTCCATTGCCCCGAACACATTTGCTCAAGAGACTTCGGAAAACCTGCGATCAAAGAAACTTGACTAAGTATGAGAGATCTTTCCATTGGCCGAGCCTGTTCGCTCAAGAGGCTTTTTTGGAAAGTCTGAAGAATTTGACTAAGTCTTTTTGCAGGTTTTTGCATTTCCATTTTGTCCCGAACACATTCGCTCGAGGGACCTCGGAAACCTTTTAGTCAAAAATTTTCATTTCCCCTTGTCCCGAGCATGTTCGCTCAAAAGACTTAAGAAACCTTTTGCGAGATTTTTTATTTTCCATCCTTCCCGAGCTTGAAGGCTCAAGGGACTTTGGAAAACTGTCTCTGCGCTTATTACGGCGAGTACCGCTGAGAGATTTTTCCCATCTTTCCCGAGCGTGATGGCTCAAGGGACTTCGGAAAGTCATATCTGCGTTCGTCGCGAGCATCTTCGCGGAATTCTGTACAATTCTGCACTTAAGAAATTTTCTCAAGATACTTCTGTACTTAGAATATTTTTCGTACAGTATGATTCCTTCGCTCAAGCTTAGGCGTAGAATTTTTTCAAGGCGTCTGAATGCCAAGTGTTTTTCAATTCTACGCCTTCGGCATCGCCAAGTTTGTACACGCCTTTTCGTACTTCGGCGAGGACCAGATAAGGTCCTTCCCAGTTTGCGCGAAGTACTCCGTGGGATGGCCTTCGAGGCGCAAAGTCAGCCTTTCGGAGAACGAGGTCTCCTTTCTTGATTTCTTTTGGCCTGGCCCGTAAGTTTATACCCGCGGCCACTCTTTGCTGAAAAGCTTTTCTTCTCAACTCGGCTATTTCTCTGTGTTCGCCGACGAGGTCGAGCTTGGTTCTGAGGCCGAGGTCCTTTCCACCTTCATCAAATACTTACACCCGTACTGAAGGTTGAACTATCTCTATTGGGATAATAGCCTCTGTACCGAAGACGAGTGAGAAGGGAGTCTCCCCTGTGGCTTTTCGGGGCGTCGTTCGGTAACTCCATAATACGCTTTGGAGTTCTCCTGGCCATTTCCCTTTTGCTTCCCCCAGTCTCTTTTTCAGGCCATCTTTTATGGTCCTATTAGATACTTCCACCTGCCCGTTGCTTTGGGGGTGAGCTACTGGGGCGAAGTGCATTTTTATTCCGAGGTCGCTGATAAATTCCTGGAATCCTTTGTCTATGAATTGGGATCCATTATCAACCACTAGTACCCTCGGTATGCCGAATCTGCATACTATGTTCTTCCACACAAACGTTTGCACTTCTTTTGCCGAGATAGTTGCTAGGGGTTCTGCCTCGACCCATTTGGAGAAATAGTCTACTGCTACCACGCAGAATTTCACGCCTCCGGGGGCTGAGGGGAGTGGCCCAATAAGGTCTATACCCCAGACAGCGAAGGGCCAAGGATAGTCTGCCGAGGTTACCATTTCCGAGGGTGCCCTCTGGATGTTCGCATGTCTCTGGCAACTTCCGCATTTTCGGACGAACTGCCTTGCATCCTTTCTCAGGGTAGGCCAGAAGTATCCTTGGTGAAGTATCACCGCCGCAAGGGCATCAGTTCCAATATGTGAACCACACATGCCTTCGTGGACCTCTTCAAGGACCATTTCAGTATCCTCTTCATCCACGCATCTTTGCAGCGGGTTTGCATATCCCTGTCGGTATAACTCTTCGCCAATCAGGAAGAATCGGCCAGAGCGTCTTCGCAATCTTGCAGCGTCGCCGAGGTCTTCGGGTAGCACATTTTCTGCGAGGTATCTCTTTATGGGATCTTTCCATCCTTTTCCCGAGGTCACTATGCTCAGCACTGAGATGCTCGGGTGATCTAGCACCTCGGTGTATGTTTTAGACTTCGCCAAGCAATCTGCCTCAGTGTTATTCCGCCGAGGTACATTTTCGATCCGTACGGCGTCAAACTCTTGGATGAGCTTTGCTACCAGCTCGTGGTATTTTGCCAAGGTTGGGTCCTTCGCCCCATAATCTCCTGCCGTCTGCCGAACTACCAGCTGGGAATCGCTGTGAGCTTTTAAGTTTCTCACGCCAATCCTTTTGGCCAAGCGTAATCCCGCTATGAGGGCTTCATACTCAGCCACATTGTTAGTGACGCTGAAGCTGAAGTTGATAGCCTTCTTTACCGCTAGGCCTTCGGGTCCTCTGATAATTACTCCAGCTCCCTGGTGTTCGGATCCTGAGGCTCTGTCAACATGCAAGGTCCACTCTGGCTCACCTCCATTTGGATCCAAATGGCTTTCCTTAGTGGTGGGTATTCTGATAATTACTCCAGCTCCCTGGTGTTCGGATCCCGAGGCTCCGTCAACATGCAAGGTCCACTCCAGCTTACCTCCGTTTGGATCCAAATGGCTTTCCTTAGTGGTGGGTATTTCGGCGATAAAATCTGCTAGTGCTTGAGCTTTTATGGCCTTCTGAGGTTCATATATGATTTCGTGTTCGCCAAGCTCTATGCACCACTTAGAGAGCCTTCCCGAATGATCAACTTTTTTCATAACATCCCGTAGTGGTAGACTACTTCGGACGATGATGGGGTGAGCCTGAAAGTATGGTCGCAGCCTTCTCCCTGCAAGCACCAAGGCGTATATAGCTTTTTGAAGCAGAGGGTACCTGACTTCGGCGCCATGCAGGGATTTGCTGACGTAGTAGACTGGCCATTGCTTTGGCCCTTCTTCTTTCACGAGGACCGAGCTTACAGCTTTCTCCGTGACGGCGAGGTACAAAACGAGGGGCTCTCCCTCCCGAGGTTGTCGCAGAGTCGGCAGGCTAGCCAAGTAGACTTTGAGTTCTTCCCAGGCCTTTTGGCAATCTTCGTCCCAAGGACGATCATTCCTTCCGAGGTCGCCTTCCATCTTTGCTGCCTTTGTGAGGACTTTGAAGAAGGGTCGACACCTATCTCCGTACCTGGAAATAAACCTGCTCAGAGAGGTTATTCTTCCGGTGAGCCTCTGCACGTCTTTAACTGTGGCAAGAGTTCGGAACTCAAGCAGCGTCTTAATCTTCTCGGGATTAGCGTCAATGCCTCTTTCGGATACCATGTATCCAAGGAATTTTCCTGAGGTTACCCCGAAGATGCATTTTTCAGGATTGAGCCGAATCCCGAAGGCTCTGAGCTTTTGGAAGGTTTCCTCTAGGTCTGCAACGTGATAGCTAGGCAGTTTGCTCTTAACTATCATATCATCAACATACACCTCCATGTTTCTCCCCATTTGGTCTTTAAAGACCTTGTTCATCAACCTTTCGTAGGTGGCTCCTGCATTTTTTAGCCCGAAGGGCATTCTGACATAGCAGTATGTTCCTCCCTCCGTGATGAAGGCGGTTTTTTCTTCATCTTCGGGGTCCATCCTTATTTGATGGTAGCCACCGAAGGCGTCTAGGAAACTAAGGAGCCCATACTCAGTAGTTAAATCTACCAGTTGATCTATTGGCGGCAGAGGGTATGAGTCTTTTGGGCAAGCATCGTTCAGGTTTCTGAAGTCGATGCACATCCGAAGTTTGCTGCTACCTTCTTTTGTGGCAATGACCACGTTGCTTAACCATTCGGGGTACTTCACCTCCCTGATGACTTCGGCGTCTAACAGACGCTGGACCTCGGTTTTGACAAAGTTGCTCTTGTGGGTCGAGATGCTTCGTTTCTTTTGCCGGACAGGTTTTGCTTTCAGGCTTACTTTGAGGCTGTGCTGTATTAGGCCGAGGTTTACCCCTGGCATATCTTTTGGCGAGTAGGCAAACAGATCTTTATTTTTCAGCAGAAAGGATACAAGGTTTTCCTTCTCATCTTCGGCCAAGCTCTTCCCTATTCGGGTAGATTGTCCTGGGATAAGTTCTACTGTTTCCATTTCCGCTTTTGCGAGATCTTCTTCTTTCCCTTTTTCTGGCGCCTTAGCCTCCATTGTTTGTGCAAAGTTGCTCGCCGGGGCCTTTCGTGCTTTCACAAACACCTTTCTCACCTTGGCCTGGTCTATGAAGATCTCTGCATCTCCATCCTTGGTGGCGAATGTGACGGTCAAGTACTTCACATCAGGGCGAATGTGCAGGCTTCCCTGTGTCTGCCTTCCAAGGATGGCGTTGTACGAGGACGGGACATCCATGACGATGAACCTTGCCATTGTGGAGGCGTACAACTCAGCTGCTCCGTCTACCGAAGTCCCTTTCATCATCAGTGGGAGGTCGATCCATCCGAGGACAGGGAGTTCGGATGGTCCGACCCCGAAGGTGGGCGAGGTGACTGGCTTAAGTTCGCTGCTGGAGATGCCCAAGTTCGGCAGTAAGTGCGAGAATAGGACGTCCGCATTTGATCCATCATCAAGTAGCACCCTTTTGACGTCCCAGTTCCCTATCCTTGCCATGATCAGCAGTGGATCGTCGTGGGGGAAGACGATGGTGAATCCATTTTTGCGGGCCAGCTTTTTTGCTGGATTTTGATATTCCGTGATTGCAATTTCTCTAACCTTTCGCTTTCTTTCCGAGGATGGGAGCCCTGTGGTGATTGTTTGGATAACCCCTGCCGGAGGTGGAGGGCGCCTTTTTGGACTTCGGTTTCTCCGCCTGTCGGAGTCATAGTCATCATCTTCGGCCCTTTCTTCCTCCATTTTTCTGCCTTTCGGGGATGGCATCCTCAGGTATTTCCAAAGTTGGCCTTGTTTTATCAGCGACTCTATGTACTTCTTCAGCTGGAAGCAGTCTTCGGTGTCATGACCGTGGTCGCGATGAAACTGGCAGAACTTTTTTGCATTCTTCTTATTATCGGCGGTCATGGCCCTTGGTCGCCGAATCTGCGTCCCTTGCCTTTCCAGCGCCATGAGAATGTTGGTCCGTGTAGTGCTCAATGGTGTGAAACTTTGGGGTTTCCTTCCCCGCATCCTCCGAGGTCGTCCTGCTTGTTCGGTCGGATGCCGAGCTTGCTGATTGGACCCATCGGCGCGGTGGTGATCAGACTTCGGCCCTGCCATTCTTAGTTCCTCGGCGGTCATGTGCTGTTCTGCCCTTCGGTAAAATTCTCCGAGGGTCTCCGGGGGGTCCTTTGAGAACTCGTAGAATAGCTGTGAGTCTCGCCGAAGGCCCCGTGTCATGGCAAGAATGCGGATTTCGGGCCGGAAGTCTGGGACGCTCAGAGCTTCCCTATTGAATCTTTCGACATAGTCTCGGATGGTTTCTCCGTTCCTCTGCTCTATGTCGAACATCTGGACAGGCATCTTCGCAGTAGGTCGGCTCCCAATGAATTGCTGCGTGAAGGCCGTGGACAACTCCTGGAACTCAGTAATGGTCCCTGAAGGCAATGAATTGTACCATGCAGTTGCTGGCCCTGTGAGGGTGACTCAGCGGCCGGCTTCGAAGCACTTGCACATGGTAGCGTCATCAGCACCGTGCATTATCATGCTGCGTCTGTACTTCGTCAGATGGGCCTGTGGATCAGTACGGCCATCATAAATCTCCAACCGAGGTACTCTGAAGTCACCTGGCATGGCTGCCTCAACAACGGCCTGAATGAATGGGGAGTCATCTTCGCAGCATGTTCCCGAGAGTCTGGCCCAAACGGGTTTTCTGGCCACTTGTTTCTCCACCCTATCTATCCGTGCTAATATCCTCTCCATAAGCACTGTGGCACTAGGCCCTTCTTCAGGGAAGCGAGGTTGCCGGCGCCTTTTCGGGGGGCGAGTTCGGCACTGAGGGGACAGGGACCTCGCCTCAGGCAGCGAACTTCTTTGCTGCAAGACCCTCGGTCGCTCAGACCTCTTCTGCCCCACAGGCTGTTTCCCGAGGGGAGTATTTTCTGTGGACGATTCTTCGCGCGGATCTCCGCTTCCCAAACTGCAATGAGTGGACTTCGGGCTTCTCTCCCGAGGGCGTGCTGGTGAGGGAAGTCTCTGGGCCTGTGCTTGCTGTGGCCATCTTCGGTCGATCTGCTGTGTCATTTCAGACACGACCGAACGCTGAAAGTCTTTCAGGAAGCTCATAGTGATTACTAGAGGGCGGTCTTCCTCGGGCACAGAAGTCTCTGGGAGTGTTTGCTCAGCAGCCGGTTGTGTCTCAGGCGCGGACGGGGACTTTGGGAGCCCCTTGTCCTTAGAACGCCGAGTTTCAACGACGGCGATCTCAGAGCGGGTTCCCACAGACGGCGCCAAATGATGGCGTGGAGCCTCATCGTTTATAGTCATGGTGACTGGTGGAGAGACTTCTGGGAGGAAGAACGCCTGGAGGATGGATCGCCCAAGGGAGTGTGCCTGAAAGCTCAGAAACAAAGGGTTAGGAGGCCCCCGGAGTGTTTTTCCGGGGGGGGAGCCTCCGACGCCCAAGTCAGTGGTTGGCTGAGAAAAAGGCAAAGGTAATAGCACACAGGGCTGAAGAGTCTCGCCTGGTAATTTTCTCAGAGTGTGGGAGCAGTGTTTTGCCAACCAACCTCCTGCCAAGTATTAATTCCTGGTATTTATAGGAGTGCCTAGCCCGTTCAGATCGCGACACGTGTTCGGTCGGATGTTCCTGAATTTCTGGGCGTAGGAGACAGATAGCTGGTAGCAGGTTGCCTTGAGCCATGTGCTGAGATGGGCCATGATGTGATTCTGATGGCATCCGTGTGTCAGAGCGCCTTTTGAGGCGGCTTGTGACGTCTGTGAAAGGACGTGTCAGAGGCTTCCTTAAATGCTTCCATAAATGCTCCTGCCGTACTCCCGAGGTCCCTGGGTGAGGTCGTCCTTTGGTACGGACAGAGCCTCTTCGGGAAACAAGCCCTCAGTTCGGGGGTTCCCAGTTTCAGGGAGTTCCGCCTTCAGGGATATCATGTTCGGCTCGCTATGTCTGGTGCCGCTTTTCCGAAGGCGACCTATTCACAACCTTTGGGGGGGCAAGTAGTGTTCTCGGGTTTTCCTGGTGTGCCGGGCTCGGAGCTCTTCGGCTATCTCCCGAGGTGCATGATCACACCTTTTCTCGGGTAGCGCCAGCTTCTTCTGGCCATTCTTGTGGCAGGGAGTTCGGCCAGATAGAGGCGATAGCGTTTGGCTATCAAATAGGCATACCATTTAGGTAAATGTTACCTCTTAGTGGTCCTCCCTACTGTGGTGTTTTTAGTTTCTACACTTTCAACACTTTGTGAACTCTCTGCACTAGAGGCCGTGACACTGGAGGAACTGGTCTTTGCTGTCCCTCCCTAGGCATTCTCTCTCTTGGTCTTGCTCCAATAGGCCTCTCTAGACCTTGGTCTTCTAGCCTTCTTCCTTGAGCATATGGGCAGTCCTTGATCCAATGATCCATGGCACCATATCTCAAACACTCCTTGGTGTCAAAGTAGCAAGGTTTCTTTCCATGAAAATTTTTACACTTAGGGCACCTAGGGCAGGGAACTTCCCCTTATCCTTGCCTTTACCACTCAGATGGTAACTCTTGGCAATTCCCTTACCATGTGGAGGCTTCTACCACTTGCCTCCTATGTGGCTACTTTCCCCAAGTACACTAGGAAAGTATCTACTCTCATACTCCTCTTGCTCTACTAATAGAGCCTCTACACTACCTCATAATATGTCACTACTCCAAATGGCCTGACAGCCTTTCTGATATCTGACTTTAGGCCTCTGACAAATCTTTTGCCTTTCAACTCTTCCTGTCCATGATACTGGGTAGGATACCTCACTAATTGATTGAATTTGTGCTCATACTCTAGGACACTTAGGTTGTTTTCCCTTAGGGCATCAAATTCAGTTTGCTTCATGTATTTGATTACTTCACTAATATGCTGCTCTTGGAAAAGTTTAGTAAACTCTAGCCATGCCATCTCTATTTCTTCTCCTGGCCTTTTACCCCTTTCGACAGCATATCTATCTCTGGTGTTTATCTACCACATCTCTGCACTACCTATCGAATTGTAGGTAGCCAGTGATACTTTCTTGGTGGAGCTGAGTGGCATCCTCTCAAACATCTTTTGTATGAAAATCAACCACTCCTCATCCCTCTCTGGCCCAGCTTTTCCATCAAACTGTGGAGGCCTTAGTCCTTGGAACCTCATCAACGGTTTGACTTCATCTAGGCCTTCCAGATCCTCAGCTCTCTATTCTTAGATCTTTGAGACTCCTCACCATGGTGATGCTCTCTACAGTGTCTATGCCTTCTCCTGCCTCTTCTCTCATGGGCTTCCTCAATCTCATTCCTGGTGAAGGAATGGTCATAGACTGAGGGATTGGTCCTAGACACCTGAACAATCTCAAAATCTTACTTTCTTTCCTCTCAGATTTCTCATATCCTTATCTTCCACCTCATCAGCTTCATCAATTCTATTTTCCAATCTTCTAAAAGAAACATGCTTGGATGTGTTCGTAGCCTCCTCTTCTAATTGTTGTTGAACATTCTACACTACTTTTGCTGGTGCTACCTGGACTCATTGTTTTTGTTCTTGTATTAGCCTTACTAAGTTTTCATTCATTAGAGCTAAGTTCCTCTGAAGCTCTAAGCAAATTTAAGGCACTTCAGGGTTTGGTGCCCCTTGTTGGCCTTGATTTCTACTTTCCTGTATGTCTCTTTATTGCCTAGGTTCAGTAGAATGACTTAAGCATGGTTCCCCTCTTCATGTGGTAACTATGTTTACTTCCTACTCATGATTCATCATAGAGCATATATAAAGATCGTAGGTATTTTAATGGTACTTGACACTAGCAGCTGACGAAACTGAGTTCCTGTATGTAGCTAGAATGCATAATGTAGCTATATACTATGTACATATGCAAACCATGGTCTGATACCAACAGACCAACATCTGTTACCCACCTTGGGGTAAACCAGCTATAGTGCCAAAATTGTGCATTTAAACCCTCAAGATCAGTATATGTTGTAGGCCATTAGAACAATACCATTAGTGTGCATACCCAAATGACCCTTTTGGGCTCTATGTAAATACAGGCATATTGGTCCAACCATTACACATATATTGACATTTTATGCATACCATGGCGGCAAGGAAGGAAAACACTAGCATAAGTCTTAATCTTGGCTACCACACAATAGGCATTCTAACTAGGTTTAAGCTTCCAGCCACTACACCCGATTCTTCCTCCAAAAAAATGTATTAATCTAGCTATGTACCCCCTATGTTTTCTTGATTCCATTATCGATTAGAGTCTTGGAACAAACTAAGGAAATTGGTTTTACATCAATAGCCCACCTATGGACCAAGTTATAGATTTTTTTAAGTTGGCTACAAAATTCTAACCAAATGAACAGTAACTTAGCCAAATTTGCAACATCATATCTTTGGCTACAGAGCTCCAAATGTAGAAATTCCAAATCCCGTTCAAACCTATAGATTTTTGTAGGTGTGGTCAAAATTTCATACTAGGATCAATTCTACATAGGGATTTGTAGTGCTTAGAGTGCAGGGTCAAAATTCTAATCACTTTATGACCATTTTGCCCATAAGAAATTTTGTAAGCATGCAAACAATTCATTCACAAAGGGTAAGCCCTTTAAATCTATTCCATAAATCTCCAACACACCTAGGAATCACATTCCCTTGTAGCTAGCATCTTTACATAGCGAATACAAAATTTTCAAACAAGCAGCCCATTTTGCACACTTAGGCAGCCTCTGCATACCATCCACATGCATAGCAAAATAGCCCATAATTGTTCACATACTTGTCCAAACTTTACATGCCTCACATGTACATGCATCCATGCACTACATAATGTTCTTAACTTATCTAAAACACACACATTATTTACAGGAGAGCTTTGGACACAATACACTCCAGAAACAGGATGCTAGACAATTGCTGGATAGTATAGTGAGCAACTTCACTAAAAATACCAAATGTGCCACTAAAATCACCAAGAAACTCCATATCAAAACTAGATACATGGAAGTTTAATTGCCTAAAATTTTAGATTAAAACTCAAACAAAAATGGTCAGTTTGAATGAGATCGATCCATAACACCTGAAATGGACAGATTTGAGGGGACGTAAGATCCACTTGGAAAGCTGGTAAGGAGCACACTTAGATGCTTAAGGTCATATTAGCCTTGATATTAACTACAATGAAAGACACTAAAACACAAGAAACACAATGCATATATCCAACAAAAAGCAACCAAACGTAGCAGCCAAAGACAAACATGAAACATATGTATGTGGGAACAACAAGTATCATTGGTTAGTCCATAAAACATGCAATAAACATATGCAAATCACTATGGCAGCCCTCCTCAAGTTTAAAGCTTGGACTTATGAGAGTTTTAACACTAGTTAGTACTAACTTTGGGCTCTAGAAACCGCAATTTTCACTACCATCACTAGGCACTTCACACTAAGGCCGAAACCTTCACTAAGCGCACCACCCCTCACTAAGCTTAGTTCATCAAGCACTTCGCTCTCTTCAAAACTTAGACCTACCTCTATGGATGTTTGAATAATATAGTAAATAGTCCATGAGAGTAAGAGAACTCCTTACCTTGTTGTTGATGCCCATCTCCATCATCTCCATTGTGTGTCATGGTGAATGCGGCAGGGACTTTAGGAGGTGTAGGCGAGTCCCGAAAGAAGGTGCTCTGTGTGGATCACCTGTGATGGCCAGCAGCCTCTTCGTGTGGCAGGCACGATGAGGCCGAGAAGGACTTCCAGTGTGGGAGAAAGCCCGAAAAGGGGATTCCTCAGGAGGACCTGCCTGAAACACTCAGAAAACAGGGGTTAGGAGGTCCCCGGAGTCTTTTTCTGGGGAGCAGCCTCCGATGCCCAAGTTAGTGCTTTGAGAGGTGGAGAGGGGGTAGTAAGAACAAGATACTCTTGCCTACCGTGTTTCGTAGGGGGCTGAAAGGAGAGGATTCAGGGCGGAGCCAAAGAAGAGATCCAACCCTTGACCCATGATGTATATAAGAGAGGGTGAGCCCTTCTGATTATGACACGTGTATGGACGGATGTCATCCGTACTTTTGGGCGTGGGGGCCCCTAGCCACCTGCAAGCTCCTCGGGCCACGAGCTGCGACAAGCGTAGCCCTACATGACAGGACGTGGGCAGTGGCGGCGTGTCAGAGTGCATATGAGGGTGGCGTCCAGGGTGTGCGGGCGGAATGTCAGAGACTCCTTGATGGCTCCTGCCATACCTCCAAGGTCCCCTTGGTTGATGTCTCCCTTCGGAGTGAGGGGCATTTTCCTGTTGTCAGACTGGTACTTCGGGGTATTCCCTGGCTCCGAAGTTAGTCCTTCGGGGGATTTTCTCCTGCAGAAGGTGGCTGGTTCTTATCCCCCAAAGTTGGTTCGGTCGCCTTCCTGAGGGAGGCGATACGCTAGTTTCTCGATGTTGGAATTGGTGGGCTACCGAGGTCGTGTACCTCAGGTGTCTTGCTCCCTCCTTTCCGTGGTCGTCAGGTGACCAGGGCGATAGCACTTCGGCTATCACATGCCCCTCCTCGGAAAGCCGGAGTGGAGGCTTTGGCTAGTGGTCCTTTTGGGGGCGCTCTTCAGGACTTGGAGCGTGACATTCGCAGGGGAGGCACTTCACCACCTAGGGGATATGCTTTGTTCGGACAGGTGTCACCTATCTGCCCTTTGGTGTTCTTGAGATACCCAACCTCTTTACTTTTCCTGCCAAAGGCTAGTGGACCGTCATGTCTTGAAACTAGGCGTGTTAGTCTGGAGCGGTGTGCCCGGGGTTTCAGGATGTCAGAAAATGTGTCCTAGTTTCTCGTGATGGGTGACATTTGGCAGGTGCTGGTTGGGATGGGTACGTCTTTTCATGCGCGAGGGGCAATTATGGTGATGTTTCGCCTTTGTGCAGCCATTATGACGCCCTTCCGGCTACCCTTCGTCGATCTATATAAGCCTCCTCCTGTCATACTCTTCATTTTTTTTTCTTTGCTCTCGTCTGCTCTTGTGCCTTCTTTTCCTTCTTTGCGGCGATGTTTACGGCGGCGCTTCTTCCTACCATCTTTCACAACGGCATCCACAAATCCTGATTTCGGTGAAACTTTTGGTAGGTTCCAACTTTGGTTTCTGCTTTTCTTCTAGCTTCCCGAAGTCATTTTTCTTCTTTCCGAAGTCTCTTTTTTGGCCAACCATGTATTTGGTTATTCCTGAGAGCTGGCAACCTCTTATGTCTTACCCTTGCTGCTCCACTTCGGAGAAATTAGAGAAGTGGATAGCCAAATTTTTCCTTCCTTCCTACGCGACCACAAGGTTACCCCCATCGATCACTTTAGCTTTATGAACTAGGATGATGAGGTTACCATTTTTCGAGCCCAACTGAAGGCCGAACTTTGGTTTCCTCCGCCGAAGATGATTTGCGACTTCTGCCAATTTCATGGCATAGCCGTGAATCAACTTCCTCCCAACTCTTACTGCTATTTCAATGCCTTTCTCTGTATGTGCGGGTCTTCGGGGTAAAACCCCATTTTATCCTGTTCATGCAGTATTACAAGCTCTATCCGGTTCTGAAGGGTGGCTTTTATTTCATGCTACCTCGGGGATTTGGGAGCAAAAAATTCATGTTCACCTTCGCTACCAAAGATAGCTGGCGGGGGTGGCGAAGGAAGTTCTTCTTCCTAAAGGTGGTGGAGGCCTGGTCGCATGTTCCGACTAAGTGGGCTCGGGGAAAGCTGGAGATGAATGTCGTGGATCCCAAGAAGTTGCTAACTCCCGAGTTGGCGGCGAGGTTTGAGGACTTTGACAAACGTATCCGGGTTGTCGCCAACTGGGATACCGAGGTTCCTGCCGGGGTGGTTACTGTTGCTGTTGCTTTGAGTCCCACCACGTTAGTGGATCTTTTGGGCTCTTTGGCAGAGGGTTCCTCTGCCGAGGAGTTGGAAAAACGCCGAAGGGATAAAGGCAAAGATATTCCTGCCGATGTGGAGGAGGTCCGGGACTCCGATGACGATGTGGCTGAGGTTGCGCCTGGTTTGTCTCTTACCCCTTTTTAATATTCGTATCCTCATGACTTACATAGTTAAGGAGCTTTGTCTGGCTTACGCTTTCAACATTTCAGAGGATCTAGCGCCCTCAGCTTGGATGGTTGAGCATGCTCGAAGGCGGGCTCTGCGGGATTACCACATCCCGAAGGACAAAGTCCTAAGGGATCCATTCTAGTCTTTTATGGAAGACATGAACTTGTTCTCCGAGGATTGCCAGGAAATGGCTACCCAGATGGCGAGGGGCGTGCTCACTCAAGCTTGCTTCAAGACAGTTGCCGAGGAGTGTGCCTCCGAGGATACCCTTGCCGCTAAAGTTTTCGAGCATGCTGCCCAGGTAGTTCTTCAGGCCTTTTCATTTTTCCTCCCACTTTTTTGTCAAGTGTTTTAGCCTTTATTGTGTAAATTTCATTAAGTACCTTCTTTTTTTTGTAGCTCCTGGGGTATAGTGGATACCTTAGAGCTTGGGCAGCAAATCAGTCTTCAGTCCGAGCTTAGGCCGAAGATAAATTAGCAAAGGCCATGGTTTTCTGTGCTAACTCGGTTATGACGAACACCGAGTTGAGCCGAATAGCCAAGGAGAGGGTTGCCAAGCTTCGGGAGGAATTCTTGAAGGGCCAAGAAGAGCTATTGAAGGATTTCTCCAAGAAGATGTCCATCCTAGGTGAGAAGGTTGTGAGCTTCTCCTCGGCCAATGAGGCCATTCAGAAGGAGAAAGAAGAAGAGGTGGCTCTCCTGACGAAGGCTCTTACTGACAACGCCGAACTTCAAACCAAGGTCGAGTCGCTAAAGAAGGATTCAAAGAAGAAGAAGAAGATAAAGGAGTTAGAGAAGGAGGTTGCAGATCTTTGGAATGAGGTTTCAGATCTTCAGAATGAGGTGGACAACTTGGACATAGAAAAGGACAAAGCCGTTCAGGCGACCAAGCTTGCCTTTCAGGACGGCTTCTGCCTAGCTCGTCACCAATTTCTGAAGAAATATCCAGACCTCGACCTTTCCTTCTTGGCTAGCCTGGATATTCCTGAGGGACCTCGGTGGACTTGGTCGAAAGTCAAGCTCCTTAACTTGCCATTTGCCCCTCCTCCTCCACCGAAGGCGGTTGCCAAAGACACAGGAGCCGGAGCTTCCCATGACGTCAGGGTTCCTTAAATATTCTAGGGCCTTTGCCTTCTTCTTTTTTCTTTGTGTTTTTCTTCTTGTAACCTTCTCCTTGTACCAAGACCTTCTTCAATAAATTTTCCTTCATAATTTGGTTAAGTCTTTTGAGCAATTTTTGGTTTCCTAGTTGCCCCGACCACTTTCGGTCAGGGGACTTCGGAGAGGTACACTTTGCTCGTTTCATCGACCAACCTTCGGGTAAATGTTCGTTGTTGGCGAAGCTCCCTTAGGCAAATGTTAGCTTGCCCTGGTCGGCCGTATTCGATAGACTTGACCTTTTTTTGTTTTGGGCAGATAACCCAACCAACTTCGGAAGGAAAACGTGACCTTCGGGAGCGTGTGCTTCAGCTTTGTTCGGCGAGCACTTTTAGATAGGGGAAAACTTCTGTACTTAGAGAAATTTCTCACTTGTACAATTTCTCATCTAAAATTCTAAGTATAGAATTCCTTTTAGGCATCCGAGTGCCATGCATTCTTCAGTTTTCCTCCTTCGGTGTCGCCAAGCTTGTATACTCCCTTTCGGACCTCGTCTAGGACCAAATAAGGCGTTTTCCTGTTTGGCCGAAGTACCCCATGGGATGGTTTTCGGGTTCGAACTCAGCCTTTCGGAGAACGAGGTCTCCTTTCCTTGTTCCTTTTGGCCTAACATGCAGGTTTGAGCTCATGGCCACCTTTTGTTGAAAGGCCTTTCTTCTGAGCTTGGCCATTTCTCAACCCGAGGTCATTTCCTCTTTCATCGAACACTTGTATTCTAACTAATGGTCATACTTTTTCAACAGGGATAATGGCCTTCGTACTGGAGACAAGTGAGAAAGGTGTTTCCCCTATGGCCCCTCGGGGAGTTGTCTGATAACTCCTTAGTACAGTAGGAAGTTCCCCTGGCTATTTTCCCTTTGCTTCTTTTATAGTCCTTCTTTTATAGTTATGTTGGCTACCTCCACTTGTCTGTTGCTCTGGGGCTGAGCTAGAGGGACGAAGTGCGTTTTCATTCTGAAATTGGTGACGAATTCTTGGAATCCCTTGTCCATAGACTGGGAACCATTATCGGCCACTATCACCGTCGGTATCCCAAATCTGCATATCATGTTCTTCCAGATGAACTTTTGTATATCTTTTGCCAGAATGGTCGCTAGAGGTCCTGCCTCATTTCACTTAGTGAAGTAATCCACTGCTACTACGCAGAACTTCACTTCTTCGGGTGCTGTCGGGGTGGCCCGGTGAGGTCTATGCCCCATACTGCAAAGGGGAAAAAGTAATCTTCCAGGGTTACTCATTCCGAAGGTAGCCTCTAGATGCTGGCGTGTCTTCGGCCCTTTTTACACCTCCTGGACGAATTGTCTTGCACCCTTTTTACCGATACATCTCTGTAACGGACTTGTGTACCCTTGCCGGTATAATTATTCTTTAATTAGGGAATATCGTTAAGAACATCTTCACACTTTTCACCACTTCATGAGGATTTTCGGGACTCTTTGGTCGCAAGATACCTCTTTGTAGGATCTTTCCTCCCTTTGTTCAAGGTTGCTGTACGTAGTGTTGCCATGCTCGGATGGCCCAACACTTTGGTAATCAAGTTTGATGGCTTTGGTGGCCTCCCTGCCCTCGGGCCCCCGAGGGGCTGCTCTAGCGCCCTGCTGTTTTGTGCTTGAGATTTCTTCAACAGGGAGTTTCCACTTTGGATCTACCTTCGCTCGGTCTCCCCGTTGGTTTCAGCATTTTCCATTTCTGGGGTTTCAGCAATGAAGTCTGCCAGTGCCTAGGCCTTTATTTCGCTTCTAGGCTTACAGGTGATGTAGTACTCTCCGAGTTCGATGCACCATTTTGATAGTCTTCCCGAATGCTCTACTCTTTTTCATCACGTCGTGCAGAGACGGGTCACTTCGGACAGTGATAGCGTGTCCTTGGAAGTAGAGTCGCATCTTTCTGCCTGTAAGTACCAAGGCGTAGACGGCCTTTTGGGGCAATGGGTATCTGACTTTGTTGCCGAGGAGACGGTGATTTTTCTTCAGGTGTAGAACTCCTTCGACAAGGAGGTCTGGGTCATCTTGACCCTATTTTTCCTATAGGTCGCGTTTCGAGGGGTATGCTTCCCGTCGATGACTCATCTCGTTAATCTCTTCTTCCCCAAACTCCTATGAGTTGACATGGGACTTTTCTCCCGATGAGGTATTGATGAGGAAGGACTTCGGTCCAATTTTGGCTGTGACCATATTCGGTCTCACTGTTGCGTCATTTCGGTCACAACAGAGCGTGGGAACTCGCACAGGAAGTCCATGGTAATAGTTAGAGGATGTTGGTCCTCGAGCAGGGAAGTCCCTACTACAGTCATTTGGTTGCCAGTTGAACCTCTAGCGCAGACGGGACCTCGAAAGTCCCTTGTCCTTAGAACGCCAACTTTCAGTGACGACGATCTGGGAGTATTTCCCACAGACAGCGCCAAATGATGCCCATCAGCATCATCTCCATTGTGTGTCATGGTGAATGCGGCAGGGACTTCAGGAGGTGCAGGCGCGTCCCAAAAGAAGGTGCTCTGTGTAGATCACTGTGATGGCCGACAAGCACGGTGAGGCCGAGTAGGATTTCTGGTATGGGAGAGAGCCCAAAAAGAGGATTCTTCAGGAGCACCTATCTGAAACACTCAGAAAACAGGGGTTAGGAGGTCCCCAGAGTCTTTTTCCGGGGAGGAGCCTCCGACGCCCAAGTCAGTGCTTTGAGAGGTGGAGAGGGGATAGTAAGCACAAGAGACTCTTACCTACCGTGTTTCCTAGGGGGCTGAAAGGAGAGGATTCAGGGCAGAGCCAGAGTAGAGATCCAGTCCTTGACCCATGATGTATATAAGAGGGGGTGAGCCCTTCAGTTTGTGACACGTGTGTGGCGGATGTCATCCGTACTTCTAGGCGTGGGGACCCCTAGCCGCCTGCAGGCTCCTCAGGCCATGAGCTGTGACAAGTGTAGCCCTACATGATAGGAGGTAGGCAGTGGTGGCGTGTCAGAGTGCATATGAGGGCGGCATGCAGGGTGTTCGGGCGGAATGTCAGAGACTCCTTGATGGCTCCTGCCGTACCTCCAAGGTCCCCTTGGTTGATGTCTCCCTTCGGAGTGAGGGGCTTTTTCCCGAAGTCAGACTGGTACTTCGGGGTATTCCTTGGCTCCGAAGTTAGTCCTTCGGGGGACTTTCTCCTGCAGAAGGTGGCTGGTTCTTATCCCCCGAAGCTGGTTCGGTCGCTTTCCCAAGGGAGGCGATACGCTAGTTTCCTGAAGTTGGAATTGGCGGGCCACCGAGGTCATGTACCTCAGGTGTCTGGCTCCCTCCTTTCTAGGGTCATCAGGTGACCAGTGCGATAGCACTTTGGCTATCAATTGTGTGGGACAAAATTTCAACTTGATCCTAGGTGCAACCAAACAATAGCACCAATAAGCTTCCAATTGTGCTTCCTTGACTTCAATTGCAAGTATTTGCAAGTTTGAAGGTATGGTGGCAATGGAAGAACTATGGAAGTGAAGGAAAGAATTTATTTTGACTAAAAAGGTTTGAATGTGGAAGGAAAAGAAGAGAATGCCTACTTAAATGAGCTTAAGTGCACAAAATACACTTAATGAGCTTTAACCATGCTTTATGTCATTTTCCTTGCTCCAAGACCATGGTTTCTTAGTCTTAATTTCTTGGCTCGCATTTGGCTTCCTTGCCATGCTTTGGTTGTCCCTCCCATGGTGGGATAACCCCAAAATGTGTCCATTTGACTTAAGCCAAAAGCATGGACATCGAAAGGCCTACACTAGGACACTTAGGTTCTTAAAGCCTTTTGTGTTTTCCTCATGCAAACTTGTCTTTCACAAGAAATTTGGTTCTCCAATTGTATTTTCATACCATCCTTATTCCTCGCATAACTATCCTTAGCTCTCTTTTTGGAGTTTTGCAATTAAATACCTGAATTTCCAAAACCTTATAATGAAGTCCATAGGTTGCTTGACAAACAAGCAATCCTTAAGGTTTTTCTTGGGGGCCAAGTTACCAACTTGGAACACTTTTAAGGTGGTGTTGATCATACCGTTTACCCTTCACACTTCAATCACTATAGTGAGAATTACACAATATAATGGTTTTTGACCATTATGCCATACTTTGTAATTCTCCCTTTTTTGTGTGGTGGTAACAGGGGTCCTGGGTGCTGCAGCAGCACCTGGCACCATGGGTCTAGGCACTTGACGCTAGAACCTTGTTCAACATGCCTAAGACTCTTTGATGGCTTCTAATGCCTCCCCATGGCCCTAGTAATGGCTCCACTTGCCTTAGACTTGCATGTACACATAAACTAGGCCATAATGCACCATTTCAACCAATCCTATGGTGTCCATAAAAACCCCACAAACCAACCAAACCTCACTAGTCAAACATGGTTAATATCATTCAGCAACAATACCATTCACTAATTCACATTAATTATACTTCAGGCAAACAATGAATGGCAATGATCAAGCATAAATCATAAATCCCTTACCTAAATTCTGAGCTACAACAACGATCAAGCATTCCAACAGCTAGTAAATGGCTCCACCAGATTTTTCCTAAGCTCCAAGACAGTCCAAAGTAAATGGCACCAAATTAACACAGCCCAATTGAAACCCAAGTAGCCAGGGGCCAAACAAACAAGGAAATAGCAAGAAAATAAAGTTACATCTTGCACAAAATAAGGCCCTGGTTTGAAAACACGGTTTAAATCTCCAAGAACCCAAAATCTCCTTGAAATGTTTTACTCACCCATGGAACCTTCAAATTTCACCAAGAAATCAATAATTTGGGAAAAAGATTGAATGAGAAAAGAAGGGGGAAAGGATGAGCTCAAGTTTTTGGAATAAAATAGATAAACAATGGCCGCCAAACCCCCACCAAAACAAGTTATGAAGCCTTAACACATTAAGCCATTAAAATTTTATTAAGTTGTCAAAAAGAACCCCTTGCCAAAATGGTAACCTTTGGTCAAATCTTGGTCAAAACTTCAACACTTAATGAAATTTTTGGCTAGTAAGCAAGGGGTAGGTTTTAAAACATGTTTCTAACTCCTAGGACTTGGCACGAGACCTCTGGATGCAAAATTACCATTTTACCCACAATGCTCTTTTGATGCCATAATCTCCTCATAACCTAGTAAACCTCATCCAACTTGCTTGACCTTGTTAAAAGAACTTAGGAAGAGCTACTAAACTAGGGATTTATCAATTTATATTTCTTAAATGAGCTTCTAGCTAGGAGGGTCACAACATCTCAACAAGGGTTCTCTTAGCCTTCACAAAATTTTCCTCAATCTAGCTTTGGATACTTGTTTGTTTCAAGATGAAGTCATGATAATACCCAAAAATGATGACGAACTACAAATGAAGAAAAAAGAAATGAAGTGTTAGTAATAAAAAATGATAAGAATGATAAATTCAACCCATAAGGTGAATGCCAGTACCTTAGAGGCATGGTCCGTAAAAATGAAGGCTATCATCTCTTCCTTTGGGAGCTTTTTGGAGAGCCCCAGGAATGTCACATTTGTAGTAAGCCCCCGATAAAGCTGGGGAATTGAAAGCTGAAGGACTATCACCCACATAACCTTCTTATTGACAGACCTGACACCACCCTTGGGGATTTATATGACCAACTTTGGGAGAAGTATCTATACCACCATCGGAAATGTGTATGACCAACTCTGGGAAAAAGACTGTTATGGCTCTCCTAGCTGAAGGCTTGTTTGAAGAAGGTAAAGTGCTTTCAATTAAGTTTGAAACCTTCATTCAAGTTCACGTAGCAAGAATGAGTAAGTATATCAAAGTTCACTAAGTTCCAAGGAGATAAAGGCAGTAAATATGGTTCGGGGGCAAAATGCTAATTTTTTCATTCTGAATATTCAGGCTAGGTCCCAAGTGTTGAACATGAGTTTTTCTAACCTAACTTTTAACTCTAACCCAAACATAGTTGAAATAAACAAGATTTGACCAAGTTTGACTAAGGTTAACTAAAGGAGGGGACTTATTTGTAACTTTTTAAATTCTTGGATGGGTTCATGGTTAAGTGGCAAATAAAATTGGTAAATGAAGGGAGGGTTGTCATTTTCACCTTCAAACTTGAGCTCACCCTTTTCTCTACCAATTTTATGTGATTCCAAGCCCAAAACCAAGAGTTTTTTTATAGGAATTGAAGCCACCAAGTATAAACAAGCTATGGAAGGCTTGCTTCAAGCATGATTTCAAGTTCTTGAAGCTTGGAATCGAGTTTTCCGCTATCCCCTATTTTTGATGCAAGGTAACACTTGAGTTCTTAGTGAATTCTTGTTTATTGGATGTTTGGAAACTTGGGTTTTAGTTAGAAGGTAGAAATTATGTAATCTGTGTTACCACCACACAAAAATGAGAGAATTACAAGTGTGGCATAATGGTCAAAAAGCCATTATATTGTGCAATTCTCTTCATAGTGATTGAAGTGTAAGGGGTAAAAGGTATAATGAACATGTTGGGTTTCAGGAGCCAAACAGCATAGCGGAATTTAACCGAAACCCTCCAGGATCCAAGTGAAACGAGGTAAACCGGGTGTTCGAAAATTTTCATACCTAATTTTCGGTTGAGATCTCTCACTCAACTGTAGAGTCGAATCACAAAACCTGAACAGTTGACGTGTTCAAGCT
This sequence comes from Aquilaria sinensis, assembly GCA_005392925.1. Lineage (NCBI taxonomy): Eukaryota > Viridiplantae > Streptophyta > Magnoliopsida > Malvales > Thymelaeaceae > Aquilaria > Aquilaria sinensis. Next base: position 27,387 of record SMDT01002317.1, read on the forward strand.
CTCTATGGTATCCACACGAGCCTCTCGGGATCACCACGCTTCCACCACGTCCCGGCAGATGCGTTTCTCTTGCGCTCGCAGTGCTAGCTTGCGTCCTCCAAGGAATTGCAAGAGAAGAGTGCGACTGTCCTTTTGGGAGGCTAGGGCAAGGAGACCTTCGAATTTCTCACTTAAAAGTTGTATTTATAGTGAGACTCAACTTCCAGGCCTAATGGGTTTCAAAGCCCTAATCCAATTAGGATTTAATTTCGGGCTTAATAATGGCTCAACTCTTGGGCCCATTATTAATACGAAATTAAAGTGAAACCATAACCCAAATAATTAGCCCATGCACTCTAATGATCCAAATTGCTCTATGTGTGCGACCCAATAGGCTCTTGTCACGTTGGAAATGATCATAAATCACATTTATGATCATAAGCAATGAGCAGTGTCTAGCAACACATCATTGCTACCCAAGTGACAAGATTGTCGATGATTCGACTATACCTTTATGATCATCACCGATATATGTCATTGTCCCTTTGTCCAAGATATCAAGACTAAGCACGAGACATGGAATGTGTCACTCTCATATAGCCCAATCTTTGGTTTCTTGATTACCGAGTAGACTAACTTAAACTGATGACATTGATATCGCATATCAACTCATCCGAGCATGGCCATGCATTTTCTAAGTCTCACTCTATCAAGGGGCCCGAAGATATCGCTCCCGTTACATAGGAGGGACAAATCCCATCTTGATCATACAAATCCCTCCGCATGATATGTGACATACCCAATGACCTCCTTCAAGTTCACTTAGTTACGAGCAACAAAGGAAAGTATCAAAGTATGTGACTCACATGTAGGGAACCTTGATGATCTTAGGTCGAAGGACTACATATACCCTGATCACTATGGGAATCACTTATGACACTCATATAACGATCCATGTAGTGTTCTCATGGTGGGTCGGTCCAGTACACAAGTTCTCCAACTTGTACCCATATGTAGACTACATATCTCATATTAGTCTCCACATATGCTAGTCGTTATGTATTATTGCAACCCGCTCCACAATAATACTAGACCAGGGAGTTTTAAGAATATCATTATTCTAGGGTTACAATTATGTTTGTTAAGTTACGCAGGAACAAAACAACAAACATAATTGCTGGATTAATGCCTTAATAAAATATCATGACTCAATTTACAAAAATACAATCATCTCATGATTGGCTTTTGGGCACAACACTAACAGAACACATCCTTAAAAGTGTTCCATGTTGGTAACTTGGGTCCAAAGAAAAGCTTTAAGGATTGCTTGTTTGTTAAGCAACCTACGGACTTTTTTGTAAGGTTTTGGAAATTCGGGTACTCAAATGTAAAACTTTCACAAAAGAGCTTTGGAAAGTTATGGAAAGGATATGAATGGTATAAAAGTGCTATTGGAGGACCAAATTGCTCATGGAAGACAAGTATGGACAAGGGAAACAGTAAAGGCATTTGGGACCTAAATGTCCTAGTGTAAACCTAACGGTGTTCAAGCTTTTGACTTAAGTCAAAGGGTGGAATTATGCGGTTATTCCACCATAGTGGAGGTAGCCAAGCCTTGATAAATGGGTCAAAAATGTTGGGCACATGTCTATCAATGAGTTTAGGACAAAGAAACCATTTTTATGGGCAAAGAAAATGATATAAAGCATGATTAAGGCTAAAAAGGGTATTTAGTGCCCTAAAGCTCATTTAAGAAGCCTAACTTGAATTTTCTTCTCCCATATTCGACCCACACAGCCACCACCCTCCTCCACACTTCTTCCATAGCTTCTCCATAGCCACCATACCTCCATGATTGAAATTGAAGGCAAAAGGAAGGAATTGGAAGCAAACTAGAGTTATTGCTTGGATACTTCAAGGATCAAGCTCAATTTTCAGCCTACCAACTTTGGTAAGGGTTCTCTTGCTCTCATGGGTTGTTTTCTGTATTTTCAAGCAACCATGGTGCTAGGGCTAAGCTTGGAAGAGAGCCATGAGCTTGATGAACCAAGCTTAGTGAGGGGAGTGCACTTATTGAAGTTTTTGTGACCTAGTGTGAAGTGCACAAAGATAGTAGTGAGATGAGGGTTTCTAGAGCCTAAAGTTAGCACTAACTAGTGTTAAAATCCTCATAAGACCAAGCATTAGCTTGAGGAGGGCCGACATAGTGATTTGGTTATGTTTATTATGCCTTTTATGGACTAACATACGGTATATGTTGCTGCCACATTTCATGTGTTTGTTGGTTGTGAATGGATGCTGCATTTGGTTGCTATATCTTGTATATATGCATTGTGGTTTTTCTATTTTAGTGTCTTTGGATGCAGGTTCTAATGATGGTTACATTGCCTATTGAATGCATGTGCTACCTTTACTAAGTTTCTCAAAGAAACTTACTCCCCTCAATTCTGTCATTTCATGTCCACAGAAAGCTCTCACTCAAACTAACATTTGTGCTTTGATTTTTTATCTAAAATTTCAGGTACATGAACTTCCATATTTCTAGTTATGATCTGGAAAGTTTGGTGATTTTAGGAGCACATTTGGTATTTTTAGTAATGGTACTTATTATGTTGTCCAGTAGCTGTCCAGCATCTTATTCTTGAGTCCATTGTGTCTCAGGCACTCCTATAACCTAGGGGGCGTATTTATCCAAGTTGAGACCATTTTATAGTGCATGTATGCATGTACATCTAGTGTATGTAAAATGAGACAAGTATGCGAACATTTGAGTAATGCTTTGGCTATGTAAGTGATGTGGTGCAAAGCTGCCTAAGTGTGAATGATGGGCTGCTTACTTGTAAATTCTATTTTAGCCATATATGGTTGTTAAATGTGAGGGAATATATTTCCTATATGTAATGGACATATATGGGGTAGCCTTGGAGGGCTTTCCCCTTGTGAATGAAGTGGTTGCACACTTATGAAATTTTGTATGGGCAAAATGGTCATAAATTGACCAGAATTTTGATTCTGCACTTAAAGTTCTATATCTCCCTATCTAGAAAGACTATTAGTATGAAATTTTGAAAAAACCGAGAGAAAATCAAGAGGTTCAACTGGAATTTGGAATTTCTGAATTTGAATCTCTGTAGTCAAAGATATGACATTACAAAATTGGCTTAGTTACTGTTCATTCGGTCAAAGTTTTGTAACCAACTTCAAAAATCCATAACATGGTCCATAGGTGGGCTACTGATGTGAAAAAAAAGTTTTCTTGGCTTTATCTAAGTCTCTACTTGATAATGGAGTGAAGAAAACAGGGGGGTACATGGCTAGAGTGATACAGTTTATTAATGGAAGTTACAGGTGTAGTTGATGGTCACTAGAACTTAACAAGATTGCCTAATGTGTGGTAGCCAAGATTAAGACTTGTGCTAGTGCTTTCCTTCTTTGATGCCATGGTGTGCATGAAATGTGAATATGTGTGTGATGGTTGGACAAATATGCATGTGTTTACATAGTGCCCAAGATGGCCACTTAAGTATGCACACTAAGGGTAGTGTTCTGATGGCCTACAGAACATTACCAATCTTGGGAGTATAAAATTGGACTACCCTGGAATGGTTAACAATCTGTGCCTTTGTTTGCTTTGAACTAGGTGCAGTTTTGTAGGACTTCATTTTTTGTGGGAGAGTTGCTTGTTTGTTGCTTGTGAAGTGAAGTTAAGGTAAGGGAGTTGTGTTTCCATGTTCAATTGATGCTATTGGAATGAGTTTGCTTGATTAATTCAAGTAGTTCTAGCAATAGCATTAGTTAGTGGGCAAGGTTGAATCATGGTGGACTACGAGGTTTGTGATGATTGGACTGATGTTATAATGCGTCATAGGTTGGCTTGTAATAGTTGGTTGTGATCTATGAAACATGTTTTACATGTATGTGATGTTTGGAGGCTATCCACGCATGTTTGATATGTTTGGAAAGTGTCCAAAGTTCATAGCAACGAAATTGGAAATTTTCTAGGTTGTCACAGGTATTGGCGATGCATCGCCAATCATTTCTAGCACCTGCAACGCGTCAATGTTACCACGAAAATTGGCAGCTTATTACCAATTGTTGCGACACATCGCCACGGTTGGCAATGTTACCACCTCTTATTTTTCAAGTTCCTGAAGCTTGGAACTGAGTTTTCCACTATCCCCAATTTTTGATGTGAGGTAACACTTGTGTTCTTGGTGAATTCTTGTTTATTAGACGTTTAGAAACTTGGGTTTTAGTTAGAAGGTAGAAATTATATAATCTGTGTTACCACCACACAAACATGGGAGAATCACAAGTGTGGCATAATGGTCAAAAAACCATTATATTGTGTAATTATCCTCATAGTGATTTAAGTGTAAGGGGTAAAAGGTATAATGAATACCACCTTAAAAGTGTTCTAAGTTGGTAATTTAGCCCCCAAGAAAAGCCTTAAAGATTGCTTGTTTTTCAAGTAACCTGTGGACCTTTTTGTAAGGTTTTACAAATTTTGGTACTTAATTGTAAAACTCCCAAGAAATAGCCTTGGAGAGTTATGAGAAGGATGTGAATGGTATGAAAGTGCTATTGGAGGACCAAATTACTCATGGAAGACTAGTTTGGACAAAGGAAACACTAAAGGCAATAAGGACCTAAATGTCTTAGTGTAAACCTTAAGGTGTTCAGGCTTTTGACTTAAGTCAAAGGGTGGAATCGTGGGGTTATCCCACCATAGGGGAGGCTGGCTATGGCTTGATAAATAGTAAAAAAATGGCCAAAATGTGGACCATATAGTTTAGGTATTAGGTTCATTAACCTAAGTGCTTAGCTCAGGCCAAGGAAATACAGAAAAACACTATAAAAGATGGTGCATGCAAAGCACAGTGGTATATGCGCTAAGTTGGGGACTTTTGGGTCCTATTTGCACAAAGAAAGTGGCCATGGCAAGATTGCAAGAAAATAAAGCAGGAGAGCTAAAATGCACACTTAAACTAATGATGCTAATGAAACTACAACTTTAGAGTAGGATTTTTCGGCCATGCAAAATTATGTGGTGACTAGTGCATTACTAGGCCAACTTTAGTGGATTTTAATGATGGCTAGTCAAATCATGTTCCCTACTAAGGTGATAGGCATCATTACTTTGGTTTACTTAACTAGTACTTGTACAAGTACTTGGCCAGTTATTGCATGGGATTAATGGTCATATTAGACACTTGTGATTTGTGCTTGGCAAATTGAGCCATGAATTGATGATTAAGGCCGAAAGTGTTTATGTTTTAATGACTAAAACAAGACCATGGAGTCTTGGAGGACTAAAAGGCGCCATGCAAGAATGGTGATGGACGAGAGCTAGCATTAGTGCCACTTTTATTACATGTGGCTTGTATCCGGACATGCATGTTTCCATTAACTCATTGCCTTCATTTCGGGCTTACCTCCCCTTGGCTGAAACTAGTCTTTGCTTGTGTTCTTGAGTTCTCCCAAAATTGGTTTTGGATTCAAGCATCAAAGGAGGCAATTGAAGGTTGAAAGGAAGGAATCAAGCTTGGGATTCTTGTTTTTGGCACTAGGCAACTTAATTTGAGCTTTTGATTTGGAGAAACAATCGAGGCCGAGGCAATTCAAGCTTGGGATTAAGGTAATCCTTTGTGTTTTCCTTGAATACATGGTATTAGTTCCATGAACAAGGAGTATTGATGCTTAATTGGTAATGTATTAGGTCAATTGTTTGAAGAACATTTCGGTTTAGACGTTGAGCTTTGACCAAGAGTAACTCAAGGTTGGAATTTGAGGTAGGGTTCACTAGTTGCTTGATTGCTTGGTAGTATAACATGATTCAAGTGTTAAAGTGGCTAAGTGATGGTTAAATTTGCTAAATGACCTTAGTTGCTTAATGGGCTATTGTGATGCTTCGGTTATGGTTGTTGATTAGCTAATTAACTATGGACATGTGCTAGAAATCCTAGTGAATGTGGCCATTTTGCTCGGCATTTTGGAGCTCTAGTGGAAGTGGACTTTATGGTGAAGTTTTGTGTGCAAAAGTGAACAATGGCACATGTTATGGTACTTGGCCGAATGGTCATTGTGGTGTGTGTGTGTGTTCATTCTGTGCTTGAGTGATTCTTTGTGCTTGCTAACCAATTACTTGTTTTTGTGGCTTATATGTCTCGGGTATACTAGAATGTGCATATATATGTTATGGTTTTCTTGTCTTTGTGTCTTATTTTGCAGGGTATATTGAGCTTAAGGAGGTTAAGCCTTGAGTTATACACTCTGCTTAACTAAATAAACTCTTATTGAGTTGGTATTTATGGTGAACTCTACTGAGTATTGTACTCATTGCCCATACTTTGTTTTTCAGGAAAGGATATTCGGCTTGAGTTATAATAGCTTGAGTTTTGCTTTTGTGCTGGGCTAGTTTGCTTGTGTACTAAGGTATGTGCCAATGTGTGCTTGGCTTGGTTAATTATGTGCATTACAAGTCTTATTTTGAAGTATGGCCGAGACTTATGTCTTGAGTTGTGCAGGATTGTGTAGAGCGGGACTTGTCTAGGTGGGCAGCATGGATATGTGGACACTTGCTCTGATCATAGTTTTCACTTTTATGACCATGAACATGGCCATAAGACTTGTACTACAGTGTGTGCTGCTTTATGGTATACTTAAGGTTATGTTTGAGCACTAGATGCTTGGGTTGTAACATAACTTGGTATTGAAAACTTTGGAATCATGGCATGGAGCCATGTATGTGTACTAGGTAGACTACTTTTGTTTGTACATATTTCTGTAGTCTTGGTTGCCTAGTTATTTTATGGTACATGGAGTACCTTGGCTGGCTAAGTTATGTTTGCACTTATGGTATGGTTTTGGACTTGTAAATTGAATGCTTATGGGTTTGTGTATGTTCTGGTATCAATGTGAAGTATGTTCATCTTGTGAACCTCCCTTGTACTTTTATGGCCGAGATGTACATGTGCATTCAAACATGAGTTTTCAAACTAAATGATACCTGGGGCTTCTTGGTTGCCATTCTAAACTAGCTCACTTTATTTGCACACATCTTGAACACTTAAACTTCATTGAGTGTTTGCCTTGCTTGTACTGCAAGTTACCTATTAAAGCCTTGCTTGTCATGCAAGTTATTAAATTTCAGCGTTGCTTGTTTTGCAAGTTAGTGGTATTAGGCCTTACTTCTGCTACAAGTAACTATTTGGGTTTACTGATAAGCCTCCTGGGCCACCTCCCAGGCTAATTACCTTAAGAAAATAAGACTTAAGGATTAGTTACATTGTTTGGCTAAATTGAAAGTTCTAAAAACACTTCAAAATAACCTTAGTTGGGTGAGTGTAGTACTGAGTGTTTGGGCTATGGCCTATGTGAGGTGTGACATTAGGAAAAAGAAATCATGCTTATGGGCAAAGAAAACGACATAAAGCATGATTAAGGCTAATAAGGATATTTAGTGCCCTAAAGCTAATTTAAGAAGCCAAACTCAAATTTTCTTCTCTCATATTCAACCCAACCATCCACCACCCTCCTCCACACTTCTTCATAGCTCCTCCATAGCCACCATATCTCCAAGATTGAAATTGAAGGCAAAAGGAAGCAATTGGAAGCAAACTAGAGCTATTGCTTGAATACTTCAAACATCAAGCTTCAAATTTAGTCTTTGTAAGTATTCTCTTACTCTCATTGATTTTTTACTGTATTCTCAAGCATCCATGGAGCTAGGGCTAATCTTGGAAGAGAGCCATGAGCTTGATGAGCCAAGCTTAGTGGGGGGAGTGCACTTATTGAAGGTTTTTGTGACCTAGTGTGAAGTGCATAATGATGGTAGTAAAATGTAAGCGTTTCCTAGAGCCCAAAGTTAGTACAAACTACTTGTTAAAATCCTCCTAAGACCAAGCATTAGCCTGAAAGGGGGCTGCCATAGTGATTTAATTAAGTTTATTGCATGTTTTTTATGGACTAACCTACTAGTTTTACATATGCTGCCACATTTCATATGTTTGGTGGTTGTGAATGGCTGTTGCATTTGGTTGCCATATCTTGTATGTATGCATTATGGTTTTCTCTTTTAGTATCTTTCAATGTAGATTTTAATGAGGGTCACATGTCCTTAAAAAATGAAGTTTTTCCCGTACTAAGTTTCAAAATGAAGCTTACTCCCCTCAATTCAGCCATTTCAGGTCCCGTAGAAAGATCGCATTCAAACTAACATTTTTTATTTGAGTTTTGATCTTCAATTTTAGGTACTTGAACTTCCATGTGTCTAGTTATGATCTGGAAAGTTTGGTGGCTTTAGGAGCACATTTGGTATTTTTTAGTGATGGTAGTTATTGTGTTATTGAAGCAGCTGTCAATGCATCTTGTTTTGGAGTCCATTGTGTCTCAGGCACTCTTGTAACTTAAGGTTAGGGTGCGTATTTAGCTGTTTTAAGACCATCCTGTAGTGCATGTATGTATGTACATGTAGTATATGTAAAATCAGACAAGTATGTGAACATTTGAGTAATATTTTGGCTATATATGTGATGTGGTGCAAAGCTGCCTAAGTGTGAATGATAGGTTGCTTAGCTTGTAAATTCTGTTTTGGCCACATAAAGTTGCTAGATGCAATAGCATAAAATTTCTATGTGTATTAGACATGTGTTGGATACTCTTAGAGGGCTTACCCCTTGCCAATGAAGTGTTTGCACACTTATGAAAAAATTGTATGGGCAAAAAGGTCATAAAGTGACAAGAATTTTGACTCTATACTGAAAGTTTAATATCTTCCCTGTACGGAATGAATCTTGGTATCAAATTTTGACCACACCTAGAGCACATCTAGATATTTTAACCAGGATTTGAAAATTTCTAAAATTGGAGCCACTTTAGCCAAAGATATGACATTGCAAATTTGGCTCAGTTACTGTTCATTTGGCCAAAATTTTCTAACGAACTTAAAAAATCCATAACTTGGTCCATAGGTGGGCGGATTGATTTAAAAACCAAATTCCTTGCTTTGCGTAAAGACTCTACTTGATAATGAAGTTAAGAAAAAACATGGGGTTACATGGCTATATTAATGTAGTTGTTTGGAAGAAGTTTCAGGTGTAGTGGCTGGTCACTTACCACTTAATAAAATTGCCCTAATGTGTTACCCACTCCGGGGTAGTCCAGTTATGGTGCCAAAACTGTGCATTTAGACTCCCAGGATTGGTAATGTTCTGTAGGCCATCAGAACACTACCCTTAGTGTGCATACCCAAGTGGCCCTCTTGGGCACTATGTAAATACATGCCTATTGGTCCAACCATCACACACATATTCACATTTCATGCACACCATGGCAGCAAAGAAGGAAAACACTAGCACAAGTCTTAGTTTTGGCTTCCACACATTAGGCAATCTTGTTAAATTCTAGTGATCAACCACTGCGCCTGTAACTTCCACTAATAAACTGTATCATTCTAGCCTCATACCCCCCTTTTTTCTTTGCTCCATTATGAATTAGAGACTTACAGAAAACCAAGGAATTTTTTTTTACACCAATAGCCCACCCATGGACCAAGTTATGGATTTTTGAAGTTGGTTACAAAATTCTGACCAAATGAACAGTAACTCAGACAATTTTCCAACGTCATATCTTTGGCTACAAGGATCCAAATCCAGAAATTCTAAATTCTAGTTCAACTTCTAGATGTTCTCTAGGTGTGGTAAAAATTTCATACCAAGATTCATTTTACACAGGGAGATATTAAACTTTAGGTACATGGTCGAAATTCTGGCAACTTTTGGACCATTTTGCCCATACAATTTTTCCAAACCATGCAAACACTTCATTCACAAGGGGAAAGCCCTCCAAGGCTATCCCATATATTTCCATTACACATAGGAATTACATTCCCTTTCTTTTAACAACTTTATGTGGGCAAAACAGAATTTACAAGTAAGCAGCCCATCATTCACACTTAGGCAGCTTTGCACCACATCACTTACATAGCCAAAACATTACTCAAATGTTCACATACTTGTCTCATTTTACATACAATACATGTAAATGAATACATGCACTACAATATGGTCTTAACTCAGCTAAATACACACCCTAGGTTACAGGAGGTCCTGAGACACAATGGACTCCAAAAACAGGATGCTGGACAGCTGCTGCACAACACAGTAAGTACCACCATTAAAAATACCAAATGTGCTCCTAAAATCACCAAAATTTCCAGATCACAACTAGACATATGGAAGTTCATGTACCTGAAATTTCAGATCAAAACTCAAACCAAAAAGGTTAGTTTGAAGGTGATCTTTCTGCTGGACCTGAAATGACAGAATTGAGGGGAGTAAGTTTCATTGAGAAACTTAGTAAGGGTAGCACTTGGATTCAATAGGTAATGTAACCATCATTAAAACCTGCATCCAAAGACACTAAAACAAAAAAACCACAATGCATATATACAAGATATAGCAACCAAATGCAGCATCCAAACACAAACAACAAACACATGAAATGTGCCAGCAACATATACCATAGGTTAGTCGATAAAACACATAATAAACATAACCAAATCACTATGGCAGCCCTCCTCAAGCTAATTCTTGGTCTTAGGAGGATTTTAACACTAGTTAGTACTAACTTTGGGCTCTAGAAACCCAGAAATTCGCTGCCATCTTTGTACACTTCACACTAGGTCACAAAACCTTCAATAAGTGCACTCCCCTCACTAAGCTTGGTTCATCAAGCTCATGGCTCTCTTCCAAGCTTAGCCCTAGCTCCATGGTTGCTTGCAAAATACAGAAAACAACCCATGAGAGCAAGAGAACCCTTACCTTGATGGGTATGCTGAAATTGGAGCTTGATCCTAGGTGCACTCAAGCAATAGCACCAAATAGCTTCCAATTGTGCTTCCTTGACTTCAATTGCAAGTAGTTTTGAGTTTGAAGGTATGGTGGCTATGGAGGAAGTGTGGAGGAGAGGGCTGGATTTCTTTTTGCTGGTGGAGGCCGAAATTTAGAGAGCAAAGGTGGTCTTGACTACTTAAATAGTCAGAAGTACACTAAACACACTTAAGTAGTCTTAACCTTGTCTTATGCCATTTTCCTTGCTACAAGACTATGGTTTCTTAGTCTTAATCTCTTGGCCCACATTTGACCATCCTTATCTTTCTTTAGCAGCCCTCCTTATGTGGGATAACCCAACAAAACTTCCGTTTGACTTAAGTCATAGACATACACATCTTAAGGCCTACATTAGGACACTTAGGTCCTTTATGCCTTTTTGTGTTTTCTTTGTCCTTAGTTGTCTTCCATAAGCAATTTGGTCCTCCAATAGCACTTTCATACCATTCATATCCTTCCCATAACTCTCCAAATCTCTTTTGTGAAAGTTTTGCAATTGAGTACCCAAATTTTCAAAATCTTACAAAAAAGTCCATAGGTTGCTTGACAAACAAGCAATCCTTAAGGCTTTTCTTGGGGACCAAGTTACCAACTTGGAACACTTTTAAGGAGGTGTTTATCATGCCTTTTACCCCCCACACTTCATTCACTATGGTGAGAATTACACAATATAGTGGTTTTTAGCCATTATGACACACTTGTAATTCTCTCATTTTTTGTGAGGTGGTAACATAATGTGTGATAGCCAAGATTAAGACTTGTGCTAGTGTTTTCCTTCCTTGCTGCCATGGTGTGCACAAAATGTGAATATGTGTGTAATGGTTGGACCAATATGTATTCATTTACATAGTGCCAAAGAGGGCCACTTGGGTATGGACACTAACGGTATTGTTCTATTGGCCTACAGAACATACCAATCCTGAGAGTTTTAAATGCACAATTTTGGCACCATAACTAGACTACCCCGGAGTGGGTAGTAGATGTTGGTATTAGAGCATTGTCAGAGCATGGTTTACACATGTACATAGCATATAGTTGCATTGCATGCTAGCTACATACATGAACTCAGTGTGGTCAGCTGCTAGTGTTAAGTACCAGTCAAATACCTATGATCTTTATATGTGCTCTATGATGAATCATCAATTGAGGAAGTAAACATGGTTGCCCCAAGGAGAGGGGAACCACCCCAAAGGCCTTCTACTGAATCTAGGCAACAAAGAAATGGATAGAGTAGAGGGAATTAGGGCCAATAAAGGGCACTAAACCCTGAAGTGCCACAGGTTTGGTTAGAGCTTCAGATGAATTTAGCTCTAATCAATGAAAACTTAGTACGGCTAATTGAAGCAAAACATCAAGGAGTCCCAGTAACACAAGTAAAAGCAGTTAAGGATCCACAGCAACAACAAGGAGGGGAAGCTAGGAACACATCTAAACATGTTCCTTCTAGAAGAACAAGAAACAGAAAAGATGAAGTTGATTAGGTGATGAGGATAGGAGGAATTCCAGAGGCAAAAGAATAAGATCTGAGATTGGTCAGGTGTCCAGGACCAATCCCTCAGTCTATCACCATTCCTCCACTAAGAATGAGATTGAGGAAGATCATGAAAGGAAGGGCAGGAGAAGCCATAGAGAGCATCACCATGCTGAGGAGTCTCACAGATCTAGGAGATAGAGAGCAGAGGATCTAAAAAGCCTAGATAAGGTCAGACTATAGGAGAGGTTCCAAGGACTGAGGCCTCCATAGTTTGACAGAACAGCTGGACTAGAAAGAGCTGAGGAGTGGTCAATCTTCATAGAAAAAATGTTTGAGAGGATACCACTTAGCTCTACCAAAAAGGTGTCACTGGCTACTTACAACTTGGTAGGCAGTTCAGAGATGTGGTAGAGAAACACCAGAGATAGGTATGCTGTCCAGAAAGGTAGAAGACCAGGAAGAGATATTAAGATGAGCTGGCCAAAGTTCACTCAGCTGTTTTAGGAGTAGTACATAAGTGATGCCATCAAGGATAAGAAGCAAGCTAAATTTGCTGCTCTAAGGTAGGACAACATCAATGTCCTAGAGTATGAGCACAAATTCAATTAGTTGGTAACATATGCTCTTCAGTATCATTGATTGGAGGAGTTAAAGGCCAAAAAATTTGTCAAAGGCCTAAGGTCAGACATCAAAAAAGCTGTAAGACCTTTTGGAGCAATCACCTAGTATAAAGCAGTGCAGAAAACTCTATTGATAGAGCAAAAGGAGTATGAAAATAGGTACTTTCCCAATGAACCAGGGAAAAGTAGCCAAGCATGAGGCAAGCAGAAAAAACCGCAACAGGCCAAGGGTATTGCCAAAAGTTCTCATCTTGGTGGTGGGGGCAAGGTTAAGGGAAAGTACCCTAGCCTAAGGTGTCGTAAATGAAAGAAGTTTTATTGAAAGAGACCATCCTATTTTGGCACTCAAGCTTGCCTAATGTTTGGTGCAATGGATAATTGGATCAAAAATTACCCACATGTACAAGGAAGAAGGTTAGAAGACCAAGGTCTGGTGAGACCTATTGGAGTAGGACCCAGAGAGGCAGCACCCAGGGAGGGACATTAGAGACAAGTTACTCTAGTACAAAGAGCTGGCAGAGTGTTCGAATTGGAAAGGCCAGAGACATCATAGTAGGGAGGAGCACTAAGAGGTAACATTTACCTTAACGGTATGCCTACTATTGTTCTATTTGATACTGGTGCATCTGTGTCTATAGTGGCTAGGAAATTTTTTGATGCTATGAAATTGCCTACTGAAATCATGCCTAGGATATCCTTTGTGAAAACAGCAGGTAGTCAATGTCTTTTCACTAATGACCTAGCTAAGGATTGTGAGCTAGTAGCTGGGAAGACTAGGGTTATGACTAATCTGCTAGTGTTGGATATTCCTAAGTATGATATAGTAGTGGGTATGAATTGGCTTGCTATGCATAACATAAGAATTGATTATGCTAAGAGGGAAGTCACATTGCCCGATAGTGAAGTGCATGCATTAGTGAATTCTAAGGAATTAGTGTATGAAATGCATGGCATGGGCCTAGAGGTACTAGATGAGATACCTATGATTTCTAAGCATGATTATTGTTATGCATTTAATGAATTGTGATGTGAAGAGGAAGTGGATAAAGTACCTGTAGTGAGAGACTTTCCACAAGACTTTCCTAAAGACCTGCCAGGTATTCCTCCACTAAGGGAGATTGAGTCTGAGATCAAGTTACAACCAGGAGCTAGTCCAATATCCATTCCTCCTTACAAAATTCCTATCATAGAGATGAATAAGCTCAAGAAACAACTTGATGAACTTCTTGAAAAAGGATTCATAAGGCCTAGTGTTTTACCATGGGGAGCTCTAGTTCTCTTTGTGAAAAAGAAGGATGGATCATTAAGACTACACATTGACTATAGGAAGCTCAAAGTTGTTACTATCAAGAACAAGTATCCACTTCCTAAGATTGAGGATCTATTTGATCAACTCAAGGGAGCTAAGATCTATTTGGTCAACTTAAGGGAGCTAAGATATTCTCCAAGATAGATTTGAGATCTGGATACTTCTAGTTGAGAGTAAAGGAAGAGGATATTCCTAAGACTACATTTAGGACCAGCTATGAGCATTATGATTACATAGTCATGCCATTTGGTTTGACTAAAACCCCTGCTGCTTTCATGGACCTGATGAACAGGGTGTTCAGCCCACATCTAGAGAAATTTGTGGTTGTGTTCATTGTTGACATCTTAGTGTATTCCAAGAATGGAAATGAACATGAACATCAACTGAAGATTGTCTTAAAAACTCTGTTGGAACATCAGCTTTATGCCAAGTTAGCCAAGTGCCAATTTTGGATAAAGGAAGTGTCTTTCCTAGGACACATCATAGATACACAAGGCCTTAAGGCAGACCTTGAAAATCTCAAGGAAGTGCAAGAATGGAAAAGACCAAAGACTGTAAAGGAAATTAGAAGTTTCCTACAATTAGCTGGCTACTACACAGGATTTGTATTAGGATTTTCCAGGATTGCCTCAGTTCTTACCCATCTGACCAATAAGGGTCAAAGATTTGAGTGGACTGAGAAATGTGAAAAGAGTTTCCAGGAGCTCAAGAAGAGGTTGATTGAAGCTTCAGTATTGATTCTTCTTGATCCAAACAAGCCCTACATCATTTATACATATGCATCTAGATTTAGGTTAGTTGTGTACTTATGCAAGATAGAAAAGTCATTGCTTATGGGTAAAGGCAGTTGTGACCCCATGAGCAAAATTATCCTACCCATGACCTAGAGCTTGTAGCAGTGATTTTTGATTCGCTGTAATGGA
>SMDT01002318.1:0-42584 GCA_005392925.1 Aquilaria sinensis
TTTTTGGGGTTGGACCATCCAAACTCCCGTTGATAATGTTGATGATGAGAGGGACTTCGGTAGACGGAGCAGCTGAGTTGTACGCCTCCACAATGGCGAGGTTCATCGTCATGGACGTCCCGTCCTCGTACAACGCCATCCTTGGAAGACAGACAATGGGGAACCTGCATATTCGCCCTGATGTGAAGTACTTGACTGTCACATTCGCCACCAAGGATGGAGATGCAGAGGTCTTCATAGACCAAGCCGAGGTAAGAAAGGTGTTTGTAAAAGCACGAAAAGCTCCGGCAAGCAACCTCGCGCAAACGATGGAGGCAAAGGCGCCAGAAAAAGGCAAAGAAGAAGATCTCGCCAAAGCAGAAACGGAAGCAGTAGAGCTTGTCCCAGGTCAATCTACCCGAATAGGGAAGAGCTTGGCCGAAGGTGACAAGGAAAATCTTGTATCCTTTTTGCTAGAAAATAAAGGTCTGTTTGCCTACTCGCCGAAAGATATGCCAGGAGTGAACCCTGGCATAATACAGCACAGCCTCAAAGTAAGCCCGGAAGCAAAACCTGTCAGGCAAAAGAAACGAAGCATCTCATCCCACAAAAGCAACTTTGTCGAAAACCGAAGTCCAGCATCTCCTAGATGCTGAAGTTATCAGGGAGGTCAAGTACCCCGAATGGTTAAGCAACATGGTCATTGCCACAAAAGGAAGGTAGCAGCAAAACTCCGGATGTGCATCGAACTTCAGAAACTTGAACGATGCTTGCCCGAAAGACTCATACCCTCTGCCGCCAATAGATCAACTGGTAGATTCAACTGCTGAGTATGGGCTCCTAAGTTTCCTAGACGCCTTCAGTGGCTACCATCAGATAAGGATGAACCCCGAAGATGAAGAGAAGACTGCCTTCATCACCGAGGGAGGAACATATTACTATATCAGGATGCCCTTCGGGCTCAAAAATGCAGGGAGCCACCTACCAAAGGTTGATGAATAAGGTCTTTAAGGACCAAATGGGGAGAAACATGGAGGTATATGTTGATGATATGATAGTCAATAGCAAGCTGCCTGGCTACCACGTTGCAGATTTAGAGGAAACCTTCCAAAAACTCAGAGCCTTCGGGATCCGCCTAAATCCTGAGAACTGCATCTTCGGGGTGACCTCGGGAAAGTTCCTTGGGTACATGGTATCCGAAAGAGGCATCGACGCTAACCCCGAGAAGATTAAGGCGTTGCTTGAGTTCCGAACACCTGCCACAGTCAAAGACGTGCAGAGGCTCACCGGAAGAATAACCTCTCTGAGCAGGTTTATTTCCAGGTACGGAGATAGGTGTCGACCTTTCTTCAAAGTCCTCACAAAGGCAGCAAAAATGGAAGGCAACCTCGGGAGGAATGATCACCCTTGGGACGAAAATTGCCAAAAGGCCTGGGAAGAACTCAAAGTCTACCTGGCCAGCCTGCCGACTCTGCGACAACCTCGGGAGGGAGAGCCCCTCGTATTTCTACCTCGCCGTCACGGAAAAAGCTGTAAAGCTCGGTCCTCGTGAAAGAAGAAGGGCCAAAGCAATGGCCAGTCTATTACGTCAGCAAATCCCTGCATGGCGCCGAAGTCAGGTACCCTTTGCTTCAAAAAGCTATATACGCCTTGGTGCTTGCAGGGAGAAGGCTGCGACCATACTTTCAGGCTCACCCCCCCATCATCGTCCGAAGTAGTCTGCCACTACGGGATGTCATGAAGAAAGTTGATCATTCGGGAAGGCTCTCCAAGTGGTGCATAGAGCTTGGCGAACACGAAATCATATATGAGCCTCGGAAGGTCATAAAAGCTCAAGCACTGGCAGATTTTATCGCCGAAATACCCACCACTGAGGAGAGCCACTCAGATCCAAAAGAGGGTAAGCCAGAATGGACCTTGCACATAGACGGAGCCTCAGGGGTCCGAACATGTTGACGGAGCCTCGGGATCCGAACACCAGGGAGCTGGAGTAATTATCAGAGGACCCAATCGCCGAAATACCCACCACTAAGGAAAGCCATTTGGATCCAAATGGATGTGAGCCAGAGTGGACCTTGCATGGACAGAGTCAGGATCCGAACACCAGGGAGCTGGAGTAAGTTATCAGAGGACCCGAAGGCCTATCAAGGAGGTAATGAAGGCTATCAAGTTCAGCTTCAGCGTCACAAACAATGTGGCTGAGTATGAAGCCCTCATAGCGGGATTACGCTTGGCCAGAAGGATTGGCGTGAGAAACTTAAAAGCTCACAGCGATTCCCAGCTGGTAGTCCGGCAGACGGCAGGAGATTATGGGGCGAAGGACCCAATCTTGGCAAAATACCACGAGCTGGTAGCAAAGCTCATCCAAGAGTTTGACGCCGTACGGATCGAAAATGTACCTCGGCGGAATAACACTGAGGCAGATTGCTTGGCGAAGTCAAAAACATACACCGAGGTGCTAGATCACCCGAGCATCTCAGTGCTGAGCATAGTGACCTCGGGAACAGGATGGAAAGATCCCATAAAGAGATACCTCACAGAAAATATGCTCCCCGAAGACCCCGGCGACGCTGCGAGACTACGAAGACGCTCTGGCCGATTCTTCCTGATTGGTGAAGAGTTATACCGGCAGGGATATGCAAACCCGCTGCAAAGATGCGTGGCTGAAGAGGATACTAAAATGATCCTTGAAGAGGTCCACGAAGGCATGTGTGGCTCACATAACGGAACTGATGCCCTTGCAGCGGTGATACTTCGCCAAGGATACTTCTGGCCTACCCTGAGAAAGGACGCAAGACAGTTCGTCCGGAAATGTGGTAGCTGCCAGAGACACGCGAACATCCAGAGGGCACCCTCGGAAACGGTAAGTTCGACTGACTATCCTTGGCCGTTCGCAGTCTGGGGTATAGACTTTATTGGGCCGCTCCCCACAGCACCCGGAGGCGTGAAATTCTGCGTTGTAGCAGTGGACTATTTCTCTAAATGGGTCGAGGCAGAACCGCTGGCAACTATCTCGGCAAAAGAAGTGCAGAAGTTCGTATGGAAGAACATCGTATGCAGATTTGGCATACCAAGGGTACTAGTAGCTGATAATGGATCCCAATTCATAGACAAAGGATTCCAGGAATTTATCCACAACCTCGGAATAAAGATGCACTTCGCCCCAGTAGCTCACCCCCAAAGTAACAGGCAGGTGGAAGTATCGAACAGGACCATAAAAGATGGCCTGAAAAAGAGACTGGGAGAAGCAAAAGGGAAATGGCCAGGAGAACTCCAAAGCGTATTGTGGAGCTACCGAACGACGCCCCTAAGGGCCACAGGGGAAACTCCCTTTTCACTAGTCTTCGGGACAGAGGCCATTATCCCAGTCGAGATAGTCAGACCATCAGTACGGGTGCAAATATTTGATGAAGGTGGAAACGACCTCGGCCTCAGAACCAAGCTCGACCTCGTCGGCGAACACAGAGAAATAGCCGAGCTGAGAAGAAAAGCTTTTCAGCAAAGAGTGGCCGCGGCTGTAAACTTACGGGCCAGGCCAAAAGAGATCAAGAAGGGAGACCTCGTTCTCCGAAAGGCTGACTTTGCACCCCGAAAGCCGTCCCACGGAGTACTTCGCGCAAACTGGGAAGGACCTTATTTGGTTCTCGCCGAAGTACGAAAAGGCGTGTACAAACTTGGCGACGCCGAAGGCGTAGAATTGAAAAATACTTGGCACTCAGACGCCTTGAAAAAATTCTACGCCTAAGATGAAGCGGAGGAATTGTAAGTACAGAATGCTCTTAAGGAAAGTTCTTAAGTATCCAAAATTGTGCAAAGCAGAATTCCGCGAAGATGCTCGCCGTAATAAAGCGCAGATTGACCTCCCAGAGTCCCTTGAGCCATCACGCTCGGGAAAAGATGGAGAAATCTCGCAGCAGCAGTTTCGCCGAAATAAGCGCAGAGACAGTTTTCCAAAGTCCCTTGAGCCATCAAGCTCGGGAAAAAGATGAAAGGAAGTCTCTTAAGCAAACACGCTCGGGACAAGAGGAAAAGAAGGAAAATCTCTCAGCGGTACTCGCCGAAATAAGCGCAGAGACAGTTTTCCAAAGTCCCTTGAGCTATCACGCTCGGGAAAAGATGGAGAAATAAACAAGCTCGCAAAAGGTTTCATCAAGTCTTTTGAGCCAAACATGCTCGGAGCAAAACAAGGAAAATTTTTTGACGGTAAAAAAGTTTCCGAAGTCCCTTGAGCGAACGTGTGTTCGGGACAAAATGGAAAAAGATTTGCAAAGCCAACATGCTCGGGACAAAAGGAGAAAAGGAAAAATTTTCTAAAGAATTTCTTTCGAGCGAACGTGTTCGGGACAAAATGGAAATGCAAAAGCCTGCAAAAAGACTTAGTCAAATTTTTCAGACTTTCCAAAAAGCCTCTGGAGCAAACAGGCTCGGCCAAGGGAAGGTAAAAGAGTTTCTTTGATCGCAGGTTTTCCGAAGTCTCTTGAGCGAACGTGTTCGGGACAATGGAAATGAAGAAACTTGCAAGAAAAGACTTAGCCAAAAAATCTTCATTAAGAGCAAAGCTGCTTTACAGTAAAGAAGTGCCCGAAGAAGGAATACAAAATAGAAGGGAAGGAAAAGGGGCCCTAAAAAATAGCCTAAGGGTTCGCGGCGTCCCGAGAGCCACTCGCTGGCCCGCCCTTTTCCACCACCTTTGGCGCTGGAATTGAAGGAGGAAGGTTCAAATGTTCGACCTTGGACCATTCCCACCGAGGTCCCCCAGGAATGTTTAGAGCCTCTAGAAAAGAGAGGTCCAGATCTGGGAACCTCTGGAGGACCTGGTGACGAGCAAGGCAGAAGCCGTCCTGAAAGGCAACTTTGGCCATTTGATCAGACTCGTTCTTATCAAGCTCGAGGTCGTCAAGGTCGTCCTTCAGTTCAGCAATCTCCTCCTTCAGCGCCTTTATCTCCAACGTCCCCTTGGACCCCTTCTTCAAAGACTCGACCTCAGCCCGGAGAGTGTTATTCTCACTCGTCAACGACACTATAAGGCTGTCAGAACCAGCCTTGTGCTTGAGAAGATCTTCGTTGGCGGCGAGCATCCCCTTTATTTGATCACCGAGGTCAGCGATCTTCTGGGAGGAATCCTTTTGAAGTTCTTCTTTTTCCTTCCGGAACTCCTCCCGAAGGGCAGTCACTTCTTTCTCAGCAGCCTCTTTCAGCTGCTGGTTTTTGGCGGCCGACTCCGCGAGTGCGATCCTCGCCTCATTCATGGTCTGAGTGGCCGAAGTTCGGAAGGCAACCTCCCTGGCCACCCGAACTCGGAGAAAGCCGGCGTACCCCAGCAGCTGCAAAAAGATAAAACGCAAGGTCAGTAAGAGCCAAACACTTAGGAAAAAATTGAAGGGAAAGAGCTGTGAAGGATATACCTGAGCAGCATGCTCGGTGATCTTTGCGGCGAGAGTGTTATCCCCCGGATGGGCCGCCGCTATAGCCTTGAAGGAGGCCTCAGTAAGCACCCCCTTCGAAATTTCCTTCGCCATTTGAGGACAGTCCTCGGAGTACAAATTCATGTCCTCCGTGAACGTCCAGAAAGGCTCCTTTGGTATCTTCCCTTGTGGGATTTTGGCGTCCCGAAGAGCTCGCTTCCGAGCATGTTCGGCCGCCCAGTCAGGGGTAGTCAACTCCCCTGCGTGGCAAGAATGAGAAGGAGATTAAAGACAAAGAAGGCAATCCAGAAAAAACAAAGGAAGTACACTTTGTCTGGAAACAAACCTGGTGGAACCTCGACAACGACGTCCTCGGAGTCCTCGGCCTCCTCGGTCGAAATGCCCTTGCCCTTCCGCC
The DNA here is from genome assembly GCA_005392925.1 of Aquilaria sinensis. Classification (NCBI taxonomy): domain Eukaryota; kingdom Viridiplantae; phylum Streptophyta; class Magnoliopsida; order Malvales; family Thymelaeaceae; genus Aquilaria; species Aquilaria sinensis. The sequence goes on from SMDT01002318.1 coordinate 5,803, forward strand.
TGCGCCGCTCCTCGGCAGAAGGTACTTCTACCACTACATCAAGGAGGGCCTGCGACGCAGTAGGACCTTGAGGAGGGACGTCGGTTGAAGGGACCTCGGAAACAGCAGTCTCAGGCGCCGGAATCTCGGCTGTCCCAGGCTCCTCAGCAGTCTCCTCGGGAATTTCTTCTAGAGGAACCTGAGCAGGGGACCTCGGCCGAATCATCAGGCGGCGAAGTGACAGCAACCTCGGCGTCCTCGTTTCCCTCCCTAATACTTTCCAAATGGGAAGAAATAACAGTCTTCTTCGCCCGTTTAGACGAGGGACCAGCACCAACGGACTTTCGCCTTCGGGAAGCCGCCTTCTTTGTCTGCTCCCCCTTCTCCACTTGGCCGGAGAAAAGGGACTTGTAATAGGCGGCAGTCCCGTCGCCCATCTCTGAAAAAGGAGAGAAACATCAGCGTAAGTCCGAGGAAAAAACAGCAAAGGAGTAGAAGATGACTCACTTTCGACAAGCTTTTCGAAAGAAATTTCCTCCTTAAGAAGCTTGACCAACCAGGAATCCTTCCCGGCGATGGCAGGAGCTGGCATCTTGAGGTCAGTCTCGTGCTCCTTTACCACCTTTAATTCCCGAAGGACCTCTTCGGTCATCAACTTCCAGTTGATTGGAAAAGGGTAAAGGGCGCGCGGAGCGACCTCGGGATCCCAGTCAGAGACAGCCCGAATGCGGGCGTCGAAATCCGCGAACACGGGAGCCAACTCTGGGGTCAGCAACATCCTCGGATCAACAACGTCCACATCCAGTGTTCCCTGAGCCCATTTGGTCGGAACGTACGACCAGGCCTCGTCCATCTTCAGGAAGAAGAACTTCTGTTGCCACCCCCGCCAGCTATCCTTAGTGGCAAAGGTGAACATGAATTTCTTGCTCCCGGATCCCCAAGGTAGCATGAAATAGAAGCCACCCGTCGGGACCACAGAGAGCTTGTAGTACTGCATAAAAATTATGAAATGGGGTTCTATCCCGAAGACGCCACACATACAGAGGTAGGCATTAAAATAGCAGAACGAGTTCGGGGGAAGCTGGTTCACAGCAATGCCATGAAATTTGCAGAACTCGCACACCATCTTCGGGGGAGGATACCGAAGACCGGCCTTCAGCTGGGCTCGAAAAACAGTAACCTCCTTACTATGGTTTGAAAAAGCATAATGGCTAGAACGAGGCAGCCTAGTAATGGCGTAAGAGGGAAGAAAGAATTTTTTCTTCCACCTCTCTAACTTTGCAGGGGTGGTGCAACAAGGATGGGCTAAAAGAGGCTGCCAGCTCTCAGGAATGGGCATTTTTTACATGAAAACGAGTTTGAAAACGGAAGAAAATAGTTTCCAGAGAAAAACTCAAAAGAACAGAGGGATCAAAATGCTCTGAAAAACAAAAACCCACCGAAAGATTTGCCAAAATCTGAGGACGCCGTCATGAAAGTTGGCTGGAAAAAAGCTCTGATTAAGGTAGCTCCGCCACAGAAAGCAAGAAAGTGCAAGAACAGGGGCAAAGCAGAGAAAAGAGCAGAAGAAAAAGCAAAAGGAACTTATGATGGAATGGGCTATTTATAAGCCAGAGGTGGGTAACCGAAACATCGTCATAAGTACCCTTTGGAGGCGAACCGTCGCCGTAGCTGCTCTCTGCACCTGAAAAGGCGCGCCCTCTGTAACCGACGCGACTCTCCTCCAATGGCAAAGCGCCATGTGTCAACCGCTGCGCAAAAATGGGGGACACGTCCTCCAAACGTCCCTTGAAAACTGGGACACGTCTTCTGACATCCCTGGAAAACTGGGACGCGCCGCTCAGACTGACACGCTTGGCCAAACAGACCTGCAGAAACAAAGAGCAGGCCAACTCGAGGACGCCAAGAGACAGGCTATGGCCGAACAGCCCATGACCTTCGGACAAGAGGTGTATCTTCGGCACAGGCTCCGCCTCGAAGACACCAAAGAACAGGCCAAGGCCGAAGAGCCCATGATCTTCGGGCAAAAGGCGCATCCTCGGAACAGGTTAAGCTTCCAAAGAGACTCCCATAAACAACCTCGGAAAGAGATGCAAAACCGAAGTCTTCACTTCGGCTTTCCAAAGGGGGGCATGTGATAGCCAAACGCTATCGCCTCTATCTGGCCGAACTCCCTGCCACAAGAATGGCCAGAAGAAGCTGGCGCTACCCGAGAAAAGGTGTGATCATGCACCTCGGGAGATAGCCGAAGAGCTCCGAGCCCGGCACGCCAGGAAAACCCGAGGACACTACTTGCCCAACCCAAGGTTGTGAACAGATCGCCTTCGGAAAAACGGCACCTGACATAGCGAGCCGAACATGATATCCCCGAAGGCGGAACTCCCTGAAACTGGGAACCCCCGAACTGAGGGCTTGTTTCCCGAAGAGGCTCTGTCCGTACCAAAGGACGACCTCACCCAGGGACCTCGGGAGTACGGCAGGAGCATTTATGGAAGCATTTAAGGAAGCCTCTGACACGTCCTTTCACAGACGTCACAAGCCGCCTCAAAAGGCGCTCTGACACACAGACGCCATCAGAATCACATCATGGCCCATCTCAGCACATGGCTCAAGGCAACCTGCTACCAGCTATCTGTCTCCTACGCCCAGAAATTCAGGAACATCCGACCGAACACGTGTCGCGATCTGAACGGGCTAGGCGCTCCTATAAATACCAGGAATTAATATTGGGCAGGAGGTTGGTTGGCAAAACACTGCTCCTACACTCTGAGAAAATTACCAGGCGAGACTCCTCAGCTCTTGTGTGCTATTTCCTCTGCCTTTTCTTGGCCAACCACTGACTTGGGCGTCGTCGGAGGCTCCCCCCCAGGAAAAACACTCCGGGGGCCTCCTAACCCTTTGTTGCTGAGCTTTCAGGCACTCTCCTTTGGGCGATCCAATCCACCAGGCGTTCTTCCTCCTAGAAGTCTCTCCTCCAGTCATCATGACTCTAAACGATGAGGCACCTGGCCATCAGTTACCTCAGCTATGACAGGACGTCTTCTAGAGAAGAGCAACTTCTTGAGTGGAGCTCAGACCACGAGCTCGGCAAAAAAACCATCCTGGAAGCATAAAGCCAAAGTCTCCGCTTCGACTTCCCGGGAGTGGGCATGTGATAGCCGAGGTGCCCATCACCCCCAAACCCATAGGTTTGGACAAAGCACCAACGTCGGAAGATAAACCACCCTCCACAGAAAGAAGGATGTTCGACCTCCCAAATCTGACCTCGGCAATTCTCCCTTCCAGGAAACAACAGTGCTGGCCTCGGGGGGACGATTAAGCCATCCTCGGAAGTGGGGGTGTCCCTGAGGAAGATCACCCTCAGGAAATGTACTCCTGCGATACTAAAAAAACCTTCGATGACGAGTCCTTCTCCGAAGAAGTCTCTTCCACAAAAAGGGGCCTCGGGAGTATGACATGAGCAATTAAGGAGCCTCTGACACATCCCTGACACGTCACTCCCAGACACGTTCTGACACGCTGGTTGCAGGGGCACTCTTGCACGCCACTCTCGGGTCACCTAGGCTCTTAGCCCGGTAGCTTATGATCGGCTGAGTGACCGCTTATTCCCCGAAGACGTGGACCGCATACCACCGAACATGTGTCACGATCTGGGCCAGCCATATGAAGAGGACTACTACTGTTCGCTCCTCTATAAACACTCGGAAAACACCCTAGGTAAAGGAGGTCTTTCGAACACTAGAGACCATACTTCTCCACTATCTATCACCTCTTTATCTCCTAAATACTGACTTGGGCGTCGGAGGCTCCTCCCCAAAAACATACTCCGGGGACCTCCTAACCTCTGTTTTCCAGACATTTTAGGCATCCTCCCTTGGGAAACCTTCTCCGGAAGTGCTCTCCTCCACCGGAAGTCCCCATTGCTTCTATTATGTCACATGACGAAACTACCATTGGCCACCACAAGGGAACTGTCACATCTGACCAGATGTGAAGTACCTGACTGTCACCTTCGGGACAAATGAGGGGGACACAGAAATATTTATTGATCAAACTGAAGTCCAAAAGATCTTCGTAAGGGCGAGACAAAGCACGATGAGAGTGCACATGCAGACCTCGGAATAGAAGGGCATATCGGCCAAAGAGGCTACAGAGGAAGAGAGAAGCAAGTCAGAGAAAATCAAAAATGAGAATGTAGAGCTTGTGCCGGGCCGAAGTACCAGTGTAGGGAAACAGCTGGCCGAAGGTGACAAGCAAAAGCTTGTATCTTTCCTTTTAACGAACAAAGATCTATTTGCCTACTCACCGAAGGACATAGCTGGGTTAGACCCTCACATAATTCAACAGTCTTAAAATACGCCCTGACGTGAAGCTTGTTCGCCAAAAAAAGAGAGGCCTTTCGGCACACAAAAACAACTTCATCAAATCCAAAGTCCAATGGTTGATGGAGGCAAACTTAATAAGGGAAGTCAAATATCCCAAATAGCTTAGTAATGTGGTTATCACCATGAAAGAAGGGAGTGACAAACTCTGAATGTGCATCGACTTCCAAAACGTGAACGATGCTTGCCCTAAGGATTCATATCCTCTACCGCTAATAGATTAGTTGGTGGACTAAACCGCTGAGTTTGGCCTCCTTAGCTTCTTCAATGCATTTAGTGGGTATTATCAAATCAGGATGGACCCCAAAGACGAGGCAAAAACTCCCTTCATCACTGAAGTTGGTACATACTGCTATATTAGAATGCCTTTCGGGCTAAAGAACGCAGGGGCCACGTACCAGAGGTTGATGAATAGGGTCTTCGGCTCCCAAATTGGGAGACACATGGAAGTCTATGTCGATGATATGATAGTTAAGAGCAAACTGCCGAGTAGTCATATCGCAGACTTAGAAGAAACATTCCACCAACTGAGGACATTTGGAATTCATCTCAACCCTGAAAAATGCGTGTTCGAGGTGAATGCAGGTAAGTTCCTTAGATTCATGGTGTCAAAAAGAGGTATTGACGCCAATCCGAAAAAGGTCAAGGCCCTGCTGGGATTCCGAACTCCATAATGACCAAGGATGTGCAAAGACTCACGGGGAGAATCATGCCCCTTAGCAGATTCATCCCCAGATATAGGGATCACTGTTGACCGTTCTTCAAAGTCCTTTCTAAAGCAGCAAAAAATGGAGGTGATCATGGGACCGAGGTGCGCCCTTGGAATGAAGACTGCCGAAAGGCCTCGGAAGAGCTTAAAGTCTACCTGACTCGTCTGCTGACCCTTCGACAGCCATGGGAAGAACAACCCCTCATACTCTACCTGGCTGTCACCGAAAAGGCCGTAAGCTTGGTCCTTGTAAAGGAAGATAAGGCAAAGCAATGGCCAGTATATTATGTGAGCAAGTCTCTGCATGGTGCCGTAGCCAGGTACCCCTGCTACAAAATGTTATTTATGCCCTGGTACTTGCAAGCAGAAGGTTACGACCCTATTTATATGGGCACCTAATTGTCGTGCGAAGTAACCTGCCTCTTCAGGATATCATGAAGAAGGTAGACTACTCGGGAAGGCTTTCAAAGTGGTGCATCATGTTCGGTGAGTATGATATCACCTATGAGCCAAGGAAGGCAATAAAAGCACAGGTATTGGCAAATTTCATTGCTGAGGTACCCGTTGTCGAAGACAGTCCACCTAACCTTGGAAATGATGAACATGAGTGGACTCTGTTTGTTGACGGGGACTCCGGCTCCAAACATCAAGGAGCTGGAGTAATTCTTCGTGGTCCCAAAGGTATGGAAGCCATAAAGGCCATCAAATTCGGGTTTAATGTCACCAACAATATGGTAGAATATGAAGCCCTCATAGGAGGTTTGCGCCTCACCAGAAGAGTTGGTGTGAGAAACCTAAAGGCCCACAGTGATTCTCAGCTCGTGGTCTGACAGATGGCAGGGGACTACGGCGCGAAGGACCTAACCTTGGCAAAGTATCACGACTTCGTATCAAAGCTCATCCAGGAGTTCGATGCGGTACACATCGAGAACATCCTTCGTCGGAACAATACTAAAGTAGATACTTTAGCTAAGTAAAAAAAGTCCACTGAGGTGCTAAGTCACCCCAGCAGAGCAATAATGAGCATAGCAACCTCGGAGAGAGGGTGGAAAAATCCCATAAAAAAGTATCTTACAACTTCGAAACTTCCTGAAGATCTTCTTGAGGCAGCAAAAGTGAGAAGATGTTCTAGACGATATTTCCTGATCGGGGAAGAGTTATACTGACAAGGGTACGTGATTCCACTGCAAAGGTATGTTGACGAAGAGGATGCAGAGACACTCCTTAGAGAAGTCCATGAGGGGGCCTATGGTTCCCACATAGGAACTGACACTCTGGTAGGAGTACTACTCCGCCAAGGATACTTCTGGCCCACCTTAAGGAAGGACATAAGGCAATTCATCCAGAAATGTGACAATTGCCAAAAACACGCTAACATCCAGCGGCTACCCTCGGAAACTATAACTCCGGCTAATTACCCTTGCCCCTTCGCAGTATGGGGTATTGACTTCATCGGGCTTTTACCAACTGCACCCGGAGGAGTGAAGTTCCGTGTAGTTGTAGTGGATTACTTCACTAAGTGGATTGAGGCAGAGCCTCTGGCAACCATATCGGTGAAAGACGTACAAAAATTTGTCTAGAAGAACATCGTATGTAGATTCGAGATACCGAGGGTGTTGGTGGCCGATAATGGTTCCCAGTTTATTGACAAAGGGTTCCAAGAATTCACTACCGACCTCGGGATAAAAATGCGCTTTGCCCCAGTATCTCATCCTCAGAGCAACGGACAGGTAGAGGTGTCAAACAAAACCATAAAGCATGGCTTGAAAAAGATATTGAAGGAAGCAAAAGGAAAATGGCCAGGAGAACTTCCTAGTGTGCTATGGAGTTATCGGACAACCCCCTGAAGGCCCGCAAGTAAGACGCCTTTCTCTTTCGTATTCGGCATGGAGGCCTTTATTCCTGTTAAAGTGGTTCAGCCATCCATAAAGATACAATTGTTCGATGAAGTGGGGAACAACCTTGGGTTAAGAACCAAGCTAGACCTAATTGATGAACACAGAGAAGTGCCTGAGCTTAGAAGAAGAGCTTTTCAGCAAAGGGTAGCTATCGCTGCGAACTTGCATGTCAAGCGAAAAGGAATCAGGAAAAGGGACCTTATCCTTTGAAAGGCTGAGTTTGAGCCCCGAAGACCATCTCACGGAGTACTTCAGGCAAACTAGGAAGGGCCCTATTTGGTTCTTGATGAAGTTTGGCCAGGAGTCTACCAGCTTGACGATGCCGAAGGTGGAGAACTTAGGAACACATGGCATTTAAGTGCCCTGAAAAAATTCTACACTTACAAAAATTTCTAAGGAAAAAAGTCCCACCAAAGGAGTCTAGCCGAACAAGGTGTAAGTACCTATGCACAAAAATGATACATCTCGTCCGAATGAACAATAACCGAACATGGTTGATATTAATAGGCAAAGCTTTGCTGAAAGATATTGGCTGAAACTGGCCCTATATGTGCCGAAGGTGGTTATCTAGATAACAAGCGTGAAGGATACTTACTATCTTCCCGAGGGAGCTGGACCGAAAATGGTTGAACTCACCCTCGGTACCAAGGATAATATAAGAGAAATATGTCCTGGAACTCAGGCAAATTTTCATTCATGGCTTTGTACAACGAGGATAAGCTTTGGAGGAAAAAGGAAATTTCATTTATGTCTTTGTATAACAAGGAAAAGTTTACAAAGAAAAAGAAGAAGAAAAAACAAAGCCTATTCGGGGTTCTAGACGCCTAGGGGACCTCACCATCCTGAGCTACTTCACCACCAACTTCCTCTGTCATATCCTTCGGTGCCGGAGGAAGGGCAAAGGGAAGATTGAGTTGCTCTATCTTTGACCATGTCTAGCAAGGCCCTATGGGTATGTCCAAACCCGCCAAAAAGAAGACGTCGAGGTTTGGGTACTTGGCCAGAATTTGGTATCGAGCCAAACCAAAGCCATCTTGGAACACAACCTTGGTTGCCTGATTAGATTTGTCCTTCTCAATAGCCAAGTCATTCAGCCCGTCCCTCAGCTCAGTGACCTCCTTCTCCAGCTTCTTCGTCTTCTTCTTCTTCTTCTCCTTCTTCAACGCATCAACCTCGGCTTGAAGTTCGGCGTTGTCTGTGAGGGCCTTCGTGATGAGTGCAGAGTCTTCCTCCTTCTCCTTCTAGTAGGCCTTGTTCACCGAAGTTAGCATGATAACCTTCTCCCCGAGGTCAGACACTTTCTTAGAGAAATCTTGAAAGAGCTCCTCTTGACCCTTTAAGAACTCTTCCCAAATTTTAGCTACCTCCTCCTTGACTATCTTGTTCAGCTCTGCGTACTTAACAACCGAGCTGAGACAAAACGCCTTGGCTCTCTCCAAGCGATCTTCGGTCTGAGATCAAATCGAATGCTGCTTTGCTGCCCATGCTCTGAAGTATCCACTGTTCGCCAAGAGCTACGAAAAAGAAAGACTTCGAGTAAGGGTCAGAAGGCTATAAAACCTTAGAAAAATCTTCTAAGTCCCAAAAAGCTCAGAATTTACCCGGGCAACGTGTTTAGACATCCTCGCGGCAAGGACTTCTTCGTTTGGGTAGTCCTTAGTAAGGGACTTGAAGGTGACATTGGTGAGGATGCCTTTCGCCATCTGAGGAGACATTTTCTAGCTGTCTTCGAACAACAGGTTCATGTCCTCCGTGAAGGTCCAGAAAGGCTCCTCCGGCACTTTGTCAGTCTGGATGTGGGAGTCCCGAAGGGCCTGCTTCAGGGCGTGCTCCACCATCCACGCAATGGGCGCCTGCTCCGCTACAAAATCACACCGAAGTTCCATCAATAGATTATCCCTCATCCATACGTTTATAAGATCTAAAATGCCAAAAAATCCCAAACTCATGGACAAATGGCTAAAGGACAAACATGGAGGAACTTCGGCGACATCCTCCTTAGAGTCGCTGACCTTCTGTACATCAGCAGGGACCTGCTTTCCCTTCCTTCTTCGGTGCTCCTCGAGCTCTTTAGCGGAAGGGGCTTCTGCCGAAGTCCCCAAGAAATTGGCCTTAGTGGTGGGGCTCCGAGGAGTCAAGCTGATGGTCGGCTCTAAGGGCGGGTCGGTACGAATCGAGGACTGGTCCTACACCTCGACATCACCTTCTGGAGCGGCAGGAAGACAGTCCTTCTTTGACTTCTTCACCAAAGATGGCCCTCCTCCCAATGTCTTCCTCCTCTTTGAGGCAGCATTCTTCTTTTGCTGCTCCCCTTTCTCGGCTTGACCAAGGAAGAGGGACTTGTAAAAAGCAGCAGACTGATCACCCATCTCTGAAAAAGGAAAGAGATCAGTGTAAGTCCAGAGGAGTACATATAAAAAAATCTGGAAGATGTCTTACTCTTAACAAGGGCTTCGTATGTGAGCTCCCCCCGAAGGAGCATCACCAGCCATGCCTTCTTCCCGTCAATAGCAGGCTTCGGCATGTTGAGGTCAATTTTGTGCTCCTTGATTACCCCTAACTCCCGAAGGACCTCTTCGGTCATAAGATTCCACTTAATGGGTGATAGCCGAAGGGCTATCGCCTCTCTCACCACACACTTCCTACCAAAAGCGTGGTCAGGAAACCTGGCATCATCCGAAGGAGGCGCTAACACTGACCTCAGAAGAAGTGAAGCCAAATGCCTCGAACTCACGATTTCGGCCAGAAAGTCAAAAATTTCAAAGATCTTGCCAGCTCTCTCAGGGGACCGAACGGATCGCCTTCGGGGATAAAAGACCAGCTATTGCAGATAGGAAAGACTCTCCCCGAAGGAGGAACCCCCGAATCCGGGAAATCACCGAACTACGGGCATGATTCCCGAAGAAGGGCATCCGTACCAAAGGACGGTCTCACCCGAAAGACCTCAGGAGTATGGCATGAGCATTTAAGGAGCCTCTGACATGTCACCCACAGGTGCTACACACCGCCTCAAACGGCGGTCTGACGTGCCGATGCCGTTCAAGTCTTGTCACAACCTGTCTTAGTCCAAGACTCAAAGAGCCTATAAATGGCTACTTGTCCCCTATGCCCGAAGGTACAGAAAACATCCGGCCGAACATGTGTCGTAATCTGAATGGGCTGGGCACTCCTATAAATACCAGGAAACAGGACCTGGCAAGGCATTGGACCCTTTCTCCCTGAAAAAACACACACATGCAAGGTGATGGCCTGCGGCGGCTTCATCGTGTGTCATTGTACGGGTAGGGCCGACTTCTGATGTAGGAGAACACTTTGGGAGGAGATTCCCCAGTGGAGGGTACCTGAAATACTCCAGAAAACACAAGTTAGGAGATCCCCGGTGTGTATTCCCGAGGAGGAGCCTCCGACGCCCAAGTCAGTTCTTTCAGATAGCTGGATTATGTGCTCTTTTGTGTATTCAAAGAGAACTATTCTCCCTTACCTCTCTAGAATGCTTTTTCTGGGTGTTTTATAAAGGAGGCGTATAGAAGCCATTCTCCTCTTGTGGTCATCCCAGATTACGACACGTGTCCGGTGGGATGTGATCCCTGCTTTTTCGGGAACGAATGGACGCTTATCTCAGCAAAAGTCACCTGGTTGATAGCCTAGGCATTCCGATAGTGTCATACTGAGGTGTCCCTCTGATGGCGTGTCAGAATGTACTTAGGGGATGACTTTTATGGAGAGGTGTCAAAGGCTCCTTAAATGCTTTGTTCGTACTTTCCGAGGTTACTCTAACGTCTTGGGGAATATATTCTTCGAGGATGGTTCCTCCGAGGGATACTTATATTTCCGAAGAGGTCTGTCCGCTCTACCAAGGTTGGTCCCACCACTTCCTAAGGAAGCGAATTCCCTATGTTAGGCCAGGGGGATCGTTCGTCCTTCTGACCTCGGCTGGTTGTTCCTTTCTGCCGAAGTCGGTACTCCGTCAGGTTTGGGAGCTCGACCGGTGATGGGCACCTCGGCTATCACATGCCCCCTCCTGGAGAGCCGGAGCGGGGACTTCGGCTATGTTTTCGAGAAGGTCCCTTTGCCGATCTGGCGGTTGAAACTTTTTCTTGGAAAGTTGCCTTACTTTGGAAGGCATCTCCTCGGAGCCGAGGTACCCTCCTCTAGCTTTCTTGACGTCCTCGGAATGCATGTTACTTTTTTCCTTTTTGCCTTTTCTGCCGCGGGTCTATGAACCATCGCGTCCTTTGGCCAGGCGTGTCAGTCATGGGTAACCGTGCCTGGGTTTTCGCGATGTTAGAGGGATGTGCCTTGGTTCCTCGCGCCGCGTGACACGTGGACACTGTTGGATGGTGAAATAGTTATGCTGGTTACGTCAACTGCACCTCTTCACCTTCAAGGAGTAATAATGAGGCGGTTACATCTTTAAAGGATGATTATGACGACGTTTCACTTATCCTTCTTCGGTCTATATAAGCACCTTCCGTCCCATTTTCTCTCACTCTTTTGCTTTAGCTCTTGTCTGTTCTAGAGCCTTTTCTTGCCCTTTTCCTTTTTTCGGCAGCGATTCTTGCGGCAAAATGACCTCCGGCGATTCCTTGCAGCAGCGTCTCGCAGCCCAGGCTTTGGCAAAGTCTTTGGTGGGTGTTCCTTTTGGTGGTTTGTCATTGTTCCCCTATTTTTCCCAAAGTCATCTCTCTTTTTCTTTTTGAAAAATGCCAAATCCGACTCCATTAAGTCCGACTCCATTGATGACTGTGCGCCCTCTTTCTGAAAACCTTGCTTTCTTAAGGCTTACCCCTGTTCCACTACTTTTGAAAAGATGAAAAAGTGGGTGGCCAAGTACTACCTCCCTTCTTACATCACACCGAGGTTACCTTTGCTGGGATCTTATGCCTATGCAGCTGCTTCTTCGGGGGAGGTTACCGTTTACCGAGCTCAGCTGAAAGCCAGTCTTCGGTATCCCCCTCGTCGCATGATATGCGAATTCTAAAAATTCCACGGTATTGCCGTGAACCAACTCCCCCCAAATTCTTACTCTTACTTTAACGCTTTCCTCTGCATGTGCGGGGTGTTCGGCATAAACCCCCACTTCCTCTTCTTCATGCAATACTACAAACTCCACCCAGTGCCAAAGGGTGGTTTTTACTACCTCCTTCCCCGAGGGTCCGGGAGTAAGAAGTTTATGTTTACCTTCGACACTAAGGATAGTTGGCGAGGGTGGCCGAAGAATTTTTTCTTTTTCCAGGTTCCCGAGTCTTGGAGACATGTGCCTCTTAGATGGGCTTCAGGGAGTTTGAAGGTCGACGTCGTCGATCCCCAGAAGCTCCTCATTCCGGTATTGCTTGCCGATTTTGAGAACTTCGACAAACGTATTCGGTTAGTGGCGGACTGGTACTCCGGGGCTCCTTCACGTTCACCCTACCCCTTGCCCATTAAGTGGGATCTTATGTCCGAGGAAGTTCTTCGGGAACTGGGAGTGATAACTGCCCACAAGAGTGACCCCGGCATGCTCGTGCCTGTTCTTCTAGGGAAGAAAGCCTGGATAGTCATGCTCATTCGGCGTGAAATTTCTTATCAGGCTTTTTCTGATAGTGAGTCATCTTCCAGGGTTTGGTATCTGCTTTCATTTTGGACTTTCATTGATATTTTACCTTTTTGCAGAGATGGGCGATCAGTCTGCCGAGTTTTATAAATCACTCTTCTACCGTCAGGCTAAGCGGGGGGAGCAAGTACGCAGGAAGACTTCTGGTAAGAGGAAGAGGTCGACTGCCGGCCCTTCTAAGCCCAAGAAGGCCAAGGTTACCACTCCTCCTCCCCCCAAGAATGTAGTTGAGGTGGAATATTAGTCCTCCGCTCAACTTCTGACCGCCGAGAACCCTTCTTCGGACCCTTACATCCTCGTGGAGACACCGAGTCCTGCCCCTGCTACCGAGATTCCAGCAGAGCGAACGTCTGCCCAGGAGTTTGAAGAGGGCAGAAGAAGGAAGGGAAAGAATGTCACTGAGGATGTTTGGGAGGTCGATTCTGAAGAGTGCGTCCCCGAAGTTCCACCAGGTTCGTTCCTTAGCCATTCCGCTACAAATCTCAGTATTTTTCGTATCTATGATTTTTTGGATGAATGGCTAAGGGATGATGTCTTGACAGAACTTCGGCATGACCTTGCAAAGAACGCCCCTACTGCTTCCTGGGTAGAGACTCATGCACGTAGGAGGTCTCTTCGGGACCGACGGATTCCGCGGGACAAGGTGCCACGGGAGCCCTTCTGGACGTTCACAGAGGACATGGATTTGTTCTCTAAGGATAGCCAGCTGATAGCTCCGTAAATGGCGGTGGGCGTGCTGACTAACGCCACCTTTTAGTCCCTTACCAACAAATGTCACAGCGAACAGATCCTCGCGGCGAGGATGACCGAGCACGCTGCTCAGGTGATCCTTCTTTTTTAGAAAATTGTTCTTCTAAGCTATCATTGCCTTCTGATACTTATTTGATGCCTCTGTTTTTCTGCAGCTTTTGGCATATAGCGGGTACTTCCGCCCCTGGTCAGCAAAACAAACGGAGACCCGCTCTCGGTCCGAAGATTCTTTGCGCAAGACGAAGGAGTCTCTCGCCCAATATGCCCTAAAATATGGCGAGTTAAACAAAATCGCGAATGAGGACCTTGGGCGTCTTCGGGCAGAAGTTGTGTCCAGCAGGCAGGAGCTTCTTACCAATTTCTCAGCCAAGGTTGAAGACCTCGGCTCAAAGTGCGTGACTCTTTCTTTAGAGAATGAGGCCCTTCGCAAGAAGACCGCTCAAGACGGCGAGGATCTTCAGGCTGAGATTGCTTCGTTGAAGAAGAAGGAGATGAAGAGCAGGAAGAAGAAGAAGCTAGAGGAGAAGATTGTCGTGCTAAAAGCTGAGCTGGCGGTTCTTGGCGCCGAGAAGGACCGTAGCGAGCAAATGTCGAAGATGTCTTACCAAGATGGTTTTTGCTTGGCTCGTCACCAGGTCCTCGCTCGGCACCATGGGCTTGACCTTTCTTACTTGTCTACTTTGGATTTTCCCTAAGAGCCCAGATCTTCATGGTCCAAAGTCGAGTTCCTCAATCTTCCTCCGGCTCGGCCTGTGTCTTTGACTGAGCCATCCGGCGATGATAATGTTGGAGAAACGTCGGATACCCCTGCTTAGTCATAGGCTTTCTTCTTCCTTTTTTGTATTTTTTGCCTTAGAATTTTTTAATGAAGAATTTTTTTCCTCCATTCTCCGTTCTTTCTTCCGAATATGCCTTCTCAGAAGCTGGTATGATTCTAAGTGTACATTTTTTGGCGAACACCTGCACCTTATTTTTCGGAAGGAACCTTTTTGGACTCCTTTCTTATTCGGACAGGTTTTTAAGCTTAGTAAGGAATTTCGTAAGGAAGAATCGTCAAGGCATACTCTTTCGGTAATGAGGGCAAATTCGTCATGTATTTTTACTGACGACTTCGGGGAGGAGTATCTTACAGGCTTTCTTCGAAAAAATGTCTAAGTATAGAATTTTTTCAGAGAGTCTGAATGCCAAGTATTCTTCAACTCTACTCCCTCAATATTTCCCAACTTAAAGACCCCTAGGCGAACTTCGTCGAGGACCAAATAGGGTCCACTCCAATTTTCCTGAAGTACCCCTTTCGATGGCCTTCGCTGTTCGTACTCGGCCTTCCGGAGAACAAGGTCCCCCTTTTTGGTCTCCTTTTTTCTTACATGTAAATTGGCGGTGCGCGCTATCCGCTGCTGGAAGGCCTTTTTCCTTAACTCGGCCATTTCGCGGTGTTCTTCGAGGAGGTCCAGTTTTGCTTTCAGTCCGAGATCATTTCCTCCTTCATCGAACACCTATACTCTTACCGAGGGCTGCATGATTTCAATGGGAATGATGGCCTCAGTCCCGTATACGAGCGAGAAAGGGGTCTCTCCCGTGGCTCTTCGGGGAGTCGTTCGGTAGCTCTATAGCACACTTGGGAGCTCTCCTGGCCATTTCCCTTTTGCCTCTTTTAGCCTTTTCTTCAGGCCATCTTTTATTGTTCTGTTAGATACCTCGACCTGCCCATTGCTCTGAGGGTGAGCCACTGGGGAAAAATGTATCTTGACGCCAAGGTCCTCCATGAATTCCCGGAACCCCATGTCCGTGAATTGAGTCCCGTTATCGGCCACTATCACCCTTGGAATGCCAAATCGGCATATAACGTTCTTCCATACAAATTTTTTAGCGTCCTTCACCGAGATTAATGCTAGCGGTTCTGCCCCTATCCACTTATGAAATAGTCCACTGCGACGATGCAAAATTTTACTCCGCCGGGGGCGTTTGGGAGAAGTCCGATGAGATCAATGCCCGATATGGCGAAGGGCCAGGGATAGTCTATTGCATTTATTCTTTCCGAGGGTAGCTTTTGGATATTGGCGTGTCTTTGGCAGTTGTCGCATCTTCGGACGAATTGCCTTGCGTCCTTCCTTAGGGTAGGCCAAAAGTAACCTTGGCGGAGTATTACTCCTGCGAGGGCGTCTGTTCCTATATGGGAGCCACACACTCCTTCATGTACTTCTTCAAGTATTACTTTGGCGTCGTCCTCGCCTATACATCTTTGTAGAGGGCTTGCATACCCTTGTCTGTACAGCTCTTCCCCAATAAGGAAGTACCTCCCTACACGCTTTCAGACCTTTGCGGCTTCTTTAGGGTCCTCGGGAAGCTCTGAAGTTGCCAAATATCTCTTGAGGGAGTTTTGCCATCCCTCCCCCGAGGTTTTTATGCACATTAACTCTGTACTGGGGTGTTTTAGCACTTCGGTGGGTTCCTTTGCCTTGGCCAAGGCATCCGCTTGGGTATTATCCCTTCGAGGCACGTTCTTTATGTGCACCGAGTCAAAATCCTCAATGAGTTTCTGAACGAGGTCATGATACTTAGCCAAAATTGGGTCCTTTGCCGCGTATTCTCCCTTCGTCTGTCGGACTATTAACTGTGAATCACTGTGGGCCACAAGGTTCTTCACACCTACTTTTCTGGCCATTTTCAGTCCGGCTATGAGGGCTTCATATTCGGCAATGTTATTGGTAACATTAAAACCGAATTTGACCGCTTTAGAAGCTTCCATGCCTTCGGGACCCTGAAGAACTATTCCAGCTCCTTGATGCTCTGTGCCTGACGCTCCATCGACGAAGAGCTTCCATTCTGGGTCAGTCTCTGTTTCACCTCCCGCGAGTGCTTCGGTCTTTTCAATCTCGGGGATCTCAGCTATGAAGTCTGCAAGTGCCTGAGCCTTTATTGCCCTTCTAGGCTCGTAAGTAATGTCGTATTCACCGAGCTCGATGCACCACTTTGAGAGTTTTCCCGAATGCTCCACTTTTTTCATCACATCTCGCAGGGGAAAATTACTTCGTACGGTGATGGCGTGTCCTTGGAAGTAGGGTCACAATCTCCTACCCGCCAGTACTAATGCGTAGATAGCTTTTTGGAGCAACGGGTACCTCGTCTCGGCGCCATGCAGGGACTTGCTTACGTAATACACCGGCCATTGTTTCCCACCCTCTTCTTTCACTAAGACGGAACTCACCGTCTTTTCAGTGATTGTGAAGTAAAGAATGAGAGGTTCCTTTTCCCGAGGTTGCCGAAGTGTTGGGAGGCGAGTTAGATAACTTTTGAGCTCTCCCCAGGCTTTCTGGCATTCTGTATTCCATGGATGTTCCTGGATTCCGGAGGTACCACCTTCCTTGGAGACTTTGGTGAGTACTTTGAAAAACGGGCGACATCGGTCACCATACCTGGAGATGAATCTACTTAGGGAGGTGATCCTCCCGGTAAGCCTCTGTATGTCTTTGATAGACGTAGGTGTCCGAAAATTCAGCAGGGCTTTCACTTTCTCAGGGTTAGCGTCTATTCCCCTTTCTGACACCATAAACCCGAGAAATTTTCCTGCGTTTACTCCGAACACACACTTTTCGGGATTAAGGCGAATGCCGAACTCTCGAAGTCGTTGGAAGGTTTCGGTTAAGTCGGTGATATGATTACTGGGCACTTTGCTCTTGACTATCATATCGTCGATGTACACTTCCATGTTCCTACCGATCTGCGCGTCAAATACCTTGTTCATCAGTCTTTGGTAGGTGGCTCTTGCATTTTTGAGCCCGAAGGGCATTCTGACATAGTAGTAAGTGCCTATCTCTGTGATGAATGCCATTTTTTCCTCATCCTCGGGGTTCATTCGAATCTGGTGATACCCGCTAAAGGCGTCGAGGAAGCTAAGCAGTCCATACTCGGCTGTTGCGTCTACCAGCTGATCTATGGCCGGTAATGGGTAGGAGTCTTTTGGACAGGCATCGTGTAAGTTTCGAAATTCGATGCACATTCGGAGCTTTTCACTACCCTCTTTTATGGCTATAACCACATTGCAGAGCCATTCGGGGTATTTTACTTCCCTTATTACACCGGCCTCAATGAGGCGACTAACTTCGACCTTGACGAAGGACTTTTTGTGAGCTGATAGATTCCGTTTTTTCTGCCGAACTGGTCTGACGTGTGGTTGCACTCTAAGATTGTGGTGGATTATGCTAGGGTCAACCCCAGGCATATCCTTCGGTGAATAAGGAAATAGATCCTTGTTCATGGACAAAAAGGATACAAGCCTCTTTTTGTCCCCTTCGGCCAGTTTCTTCCCAATTCGGGTGTTTCGGCCGGGGATCAATTCTAAATCTTCTGTTTCTATTTTTTCGAGGCTTTCTGTTTCTTCTGCCGTTGCCTTTTCATCCATCAAGACCTTTTTTCCTTCTGCCGAAGTCTGTACCTGGATCTTGGTTAGGCTTTGCCTGGCCCTCGTGAAGACTTTTCTAACCTCGGCCTGATCTATGAAGATTTCAGCATCTCCGTCTTCGGTGGCGAAGGTGACCGTCAGGTACCTTACGTCTGGCCGAATGTGAAAATTACCCTGAGTCTGCCTCCCCAGAATGGCGTTATATGCTGACGGCACATCGATGACTATAAATCTTGTCCTGCCAAAGGCGATTAACTCTTCTTTGCTTTTAGGCGAGACCCGTTTCATCATCACAGGCAGGTCGATGTACCCAAGGACTGGAAGTTCATATGGTCTGACGCCGAAGGTGGGGGAACTGACTGGGCTAAGGTCACTTTTTGAGATGTCTAATTTACCCAGCAGATGAGAAAAAATGACGTCGGTGTTCGAGCCATCGTCGAGGAGCACTCTCTTGACGTCCCAGTTCCCTATCCTTGCCATGACAAGGAGGGGGTCGTCGTGAGGGAACTTTATTACAGACCCATCCCTACGGGTGAGCCTTCGCGAGGGGCTCCCGTACTCCATGACGGAGACTTCTCTCATTTTTCTTTTTCTCTCGGCCGAGGGTATCCCAGTAGTGATGGTTTGGATAATCCCTGCCGAGGGTGGTAGACTTTTCCGGGGACTTCGGTCCCGCCGTCTATCTGAGTCATACTCTTCATCGTCTGCTCTCCTCTACTCTTCCTTTCTCCCTTTTGGAGAGGGCATCCGCAGATATCGTCGAAGTTGACCCTGTTTGATCAGGGACTCGATGTACTTCTTCAACTGATAACAGGCTTCAGTGTCATGGCCATGATCCCGGTGAAATTGACAGAATTTTTTCATATTCCTTTTATTCTCCGGGGCCATGGCCTTTGGCCTTGGGACTGTGGTCCCTTGCCTTTCTAGCGCCATTAGAATGCTAGCTCTTGTGGTGTTCAAGGGAGTGAATGCTGCGGGCCTCTTCCCTCTTTGCCTGCGGGGCCGTTCTCCCTCGTTCTGCTGGCGCGGCTGATGGCTAGGTCCTTCGGCGCGAGGGTGTTCGCCCTTAGGTCCTCCCATTCTGAGTTCTTCGGCCGTCATGTGTTGTTCGGCTCTTCTGTAAAATTCCCCAAGAGTTTCTGGGGGGTCTTTGGAGAACTCGTAAAACAGCTGGGAGTCCCTCCGCAGTCCTCTGACCATTGCCAGGATGCGAATTTCCGGCCGAAAGTCTGGTACGCTCAGTGCTTCCCGATTGAACCTTTCAACATAATCGCGGATGGTCTCCCCTCCTTTCTGAGCTATGTCAAACATTTGCACTGGCATTTTGGCAGTTGGCCTACTACCAATAAACTGTTGGGTGAAAGCAGTAGATAGTTCTTGGAAGCTCAGCAAACTTCCCTGGGGCAAAGAGCTATACCACGCTGTTGCTGGTCCTGAGAGCGTCACCTCAAAGCATTTACAGAGCGTGGCGTCGTCCGCGCCATGGAGCACCATACTTCGCTTATATTTTGTCAGGTGCGCCTGGGGGTCACTTCGCCCGTCATACATTTCCAGACGAGGAACCCTGAAATCACTGGGCATAGGCGCCTTTACTACCTCGCGTACGAAAGGCGACTCCTCTCCAGTGTAGGAGTCGGACAACCGGGACCAGACTGGTTTTCGGGAGATCTGTTTCTCTACCTTTTCCAGCCTTCCTAGGATCCTTTCCATAAGGGCGGTAGTGTTGGCTCCTTCTTGTCGTCGCGTGTTCACCGGTGGTGGTGAATTTCTCCCTTGCCTTGGGGAACGACTATGGTAAGGGGAAGATGGGGACCTCTGGTAAGGGGACGCGCTTCGTTGACAGGAGGCCCTGGTTTCTTTTGGGGCTCCTCTTATGACGGGGCGCACCTCAACGGGTTCACTTTCCGTTGAACATGCGTCAAGGGAGTCCTCACTCCTTGAACTCCGGTGGGTAGATCTCGAGCTCCTTTCCCGACGAATGGTCAGGGAGGAGGTCTTTTGAGTGGGTGCAGGTTGCGGCAACCTCTGATCAAGCTGCTGAGTGATTTCGGCAACGATAGAACGCTGGAAATCTCGTAGGAAGCTCATCGTTACCGTTATAGGACGATCGTCCTCCATCATAGAAGTTTCTGCCACCGGCAGAGTGGTCGCCTGTTGAGTCTCAGGTGCGATGGGGGATCTTGAAATCCCTTTGTCCTTCGAGCACCGAGTCTCCATGATGGCGACATGGGATAGAGTTCCCACAGACGGCGCCAAATGATGGCCTGCGGCGGCTTCATCGTGTGTCATTGTACGGGTAGGGCAGACTTCTGATGGAGGAGAACACTTTGGGAGGAGATTCCCCAGTGGAGGGTACCTGAAATACTCCAGAAAACGCAGGTTAGGAGGTCCCCGGTGTGTATTCCCGGGGAGGAGCATCCGACGCCCAAGTCAGTTCTTTCAGATAGCTGGATTATGTGCTCTTTTGTGTATTCAAAGAGAACTATTCTCCCTTACCTTGCTAGAATGCTTTTCTGGGTGTTTTATAAAGGAGGCGTACAGAAGCCATTCTCCTCTTGTGGTCGTCCCAGATTACGACACGTGTCCGGTGGGATGTGATCCCTGCTTTCTCAGGAATGAAGGGACGCTTATCTCAGCAAAAGTCGCCTGGTTGACAGCCTAGGCATTCCGAGAGTGTCGTATCGAGGTGTCCCTCTGGTGGCGTGCCTCAGTGATAGCGTGTCAGAATGTACTTGGGGGACGACTTTTATGGGGAGGTGTCAGAGGCTCCTTAAATGCTTTGTTCGTACTTTCTGAGGTTACTCTAATGTCTCGGGGATTATATTCCCCGAGGATGGTTCCTCCGAGGGATACTTCTATTTTTGAAGAGGGACTGTCCGCTCTACCGAGGCTGGTCCCACCATTTCCTAAGGAAGTGAAATCCCTATGTTAGGCAAGGGGAATCGTTCGTCCTTCTAACCTTGGCTGGTTGTTCCTCTTTGCCGAAGTCAGTACTCCGTCAGATCTGGGAGCTCGGCCGGGGATGGGCACCTCAGCTATCAGTTCCCTACATATGACTCACATACTTTGATACTTTCCTTTGTTGCTCGTAACTGAGTGAACTTGAAGGAGGTCATTGGGTATGTCACATATCATGCGGAGGGATTTGTATGATCGAGATGGGATTTGTCCCTCCTATGTAACGGGAGTGATATCTTCGGGCCCCTTGATAGAGTGAGACTTAGAAAATGCACGGCCATGCTCCGATGAGTTGATATATGATATCAAAGTCATCAGTTTAAGTTGGTCTACTCAGTAGTCAAGAAACCAAAGATTGTGCTATATGAGAGTGACACATTCCATGTCTCGTGCTTAGTCTTGATATCTTGGACAAAGGGACAATGGCATATATCGGTGATGATCATAAAGGTTTAGTCGAATCATCGACAATCTTGTCACTTGGGTAGCAATGATGTGTTGCTAGACACCGCTCATTGCTTATGATCATAAATGTGATTTATGATCATTGCCAACG
The DNA here is from genome assembly GCA_005392925.1 of Aquilaria sinensis. Taxonomy (NCBI): domain Eukaryota; kingdom Viridiplantae; phylum Streptophyta; class Magnoliopsida; order Malvales; family Thymelaeaceae; genus Aquilaria; species Aquilaria sinensis. Next base: position 27,030 of record SMDT01002318.1, read on the forward strand.
TGGCAAGAGCCTATTGGGTCGCACACATAGAGCTATTTGGATCATTAGAGTGCATGGGCTAATTATTTGGGTTATGGTTTCACTTTAATTTCGTATTAATAATGGGCCCAAGAGTTGAGCCATTATTAAGCCTGAAATTAAAGCCTAATTGGATTAGGGCTTTGAAACCCATTAGGCCTGGAAGTTGAGTCTCACTATAAATACAACTTTTAGTGAGAAATTTGCAGGTCTCCTTGCCCTAGCCTCCCAAAAGGACAGCCGCACTCTTCTCTTGCAATTCCTTGGAGGACGCAAGCTAGCACTGCGAGCGCAAGAGAAACGCATCTGCCGGGACGTGGTGGAAGCGTGGTGATCCCGAGAGGCTCGTGTGGATACCATAGAGAGCCTGAACATGTCAACTGTTCAGGTTTTGTGATTCGACTCTACAGTTGAGTGAGAGATCTCAACCGAAAATTAGGTATGAAAATTTTTGAACACCCGGTTTACCCCGTTTCACTTGGATCCTGGAGGGTTTCGGTTAAATTCTGCTGCGCTATTTGGCTCCCGAAACCCAACAGTGGTATCAGAGCTACTGGTGAAACCCTAAATCGGGATTGAGTGTTGAATCGCATGATGTTATGTGTTCGGTTGCTTTTCGGCCATGATTAATTAGATTGATTCATGATGCATGAAACCGGAACTCGTAATGAACATATGAGATATATGAAGAAACGACACTAATTGGTTAATGAGATTAACCTGAAATTGATAGGTATGAGATACCTATATGGATTAGGATTCTTGCAATAGTTGCAAAAACCCTAGCTTGGTTCGGATTCGGCCTGTTCGGGCACCGAAAGTAAGGTATTTTTGGTGGCTCGAATGGAGGAGTCTCGGGTGCCTACTTGCTCGAAATAGAAGATCTCGGGCTAAGCAATTGTAAGACAATTTTTTGCGCCTGGGGGGCACTGCCCCCCTCGCAACCCCCCGCAAGGGCGGCCCCCCTTAACCCCGTCTGCTGACCGGTCAACGGAACCACCGCCCACTGACAGACCAGACCGAAAGTAACCGCCATATGCGAAGCGCCACATAAATAAAAACTGGTTAATCAACACGCAAAAATTGGCATGCATCTTTGTTGAATGAGATTTGACATGATATGCTGATTGGTGTTTGAAGCATGGTGCATGGTTATAGCCCTTGATTGGTTGTCCCCTTGTAAATATGTGAGTCATAGCCTTTTCTTATCACTCTCTTGTTACTCTCATTGTACATGTTTCTCACCTTACTCCCCTCGAATGTAACTCGAGGTTTCTATTATTGATGTAATGGTGCATTATGGGATCTATTCCAAGGTGGTATGTCCATTATGGGATCATCCAAGGTGGTATGTCCAAGGAGGTGACAACAAAAGGGCAACCAAGAAAGGAAGAGAAGGAGCTTGTGAAGACCCTTTTCTTTTCTTAGGCTTTTATGATATTCTCATTGGCTTGAGAATATCACATAGTTTGGGCTATAACCATGTCACGTTTATTTCTTGTAAGCATGAGATGCATGTTTTATATTTGTATGTGATGCATGTATAAGACAACCGGAGATAACAAATTGGTGAGATCAAAACAAAAAAAAATCCCTCAAACAAATATTAAGTCATTAAATGTGATGCCTTCCAAATGTTGGCACTCGTCAAGACTTTGATCAACATTAGGTGGGTTTGCCAAAGCAAAGCACCTATGTTCATCTTGGTAAGGCGCGATGGGATAATAGTGATATCCAAACTGCTAACTTTGGGTTCGACTTAACTAAGTCATCCTAATAGGATTAGGGACTTAGAGGCATAGAGTTGGGCTTAAGTTCATGAGATGAGCTTGGACAAGTGTTGTTCACCCAACTATCCAAGAGTTGCATAAGATGCAATTGGCAAGGAGTTGCCTACCTAAATAGCTGTAACTTGAGAGAAAAGCCAAAGCTGACTCAGGTTGTGGTCAAATATGGATCTTGGCCCACTAGAATACCTTAGCGCTGAGGTGTTCCGAAATAATATCGAGGGTTATTATTTTGAGGAAAATAGTGGGAGTATCGTTTAATAAAAGTCCTTATTAAATGAATTAAAATACATGACTCTTACACTGCATATTTACTGTTGTAGATAACCATGGCACAAAACACATCGACACTTTCGTTGCGATCGATCCTTGAGAAGGAAAAACTGAATGGGACCAACTTTCTCAAATGGTACCGAAACTTGAGGATAGTCCTCAAACAAGAGAGAAAGGCTTATGTCCTAGAGCAGCCCATTCCGAATGAGCCTGCTGCCACTGCTCCAAGAGCTGAAAGGGATGCTCACAAGAGGCATTCTGATGATGCTTTGGATGTTGCATGCCTCATGCTTATTACCATGGAATCTGAGCTTCAGAAGCAACATGAGAACATGGGGGCGTTCGATATGATCGAACATCTCAAAATGCTTTTCCAAGAGCAAGCTAGGCATGAGAGGTTTGAGACCTCTAAGGCATTGTTTCAGTGCAAGATGTCTGAGGGAAGTCCCGTGGGTCCTCATGTGCTCAAGATGATTGGGTACATTGAGAATCTTGAGAATTTGGGATTTGCTCTTCAGAAAGAGTTGGCTATTGATGTAGTCTTGCAATCGTTGCCTGAAAGCTACAGTCAGTTCGTCATGAACTATAACATGAACGACCTTGACAAGTCCCTTCCTGAATTGCTCAACATGTTGAGAACTGCTGAGCAAAACCTTAAGAAGGCTAAGCCCATTTTGATGGTTCAAAAGGGCAAGGGAAAGGGAAAAGCCAACAAGAAGAAGGATAAAGCTAATGGAAAGTCCAATGCTAATTCTTCTTCAGCTGCACTGAAACCAAAGGGTGGTGTGGCAAAGGAAGGGGAGTGCTTCCATTGTAAGCAACCTGGACACTGGAAGCGCAGCTACAAGCTCTACCTTGAAGAACTTGCTAAGGAAAAGGGAAGTAAGACTTCCACTTCAGGTATTTTTGTTATAGAGGCTAACTTTTCTACTTCCTCATCTTGGGTATTGGATACTAGATGTGGATCTCACATTTGTGCAAATGTGCAGGATCTAAGTAGAAGTAGAAGATTGGCCCGAGGTGAAGTGGACCTACGTGTTGGAAATGGAGCAAGGGTTGCTGCCTTAGCCGTAGGGACTTATGTTCTCACTTTACCTAGTGGATTAGTTTTAGAATTAGACAACTGCTACTTTGTGCCTACTATTAGTAGAAATTTGATTTCTGTTTCTTGTTTGGACAAGAAAGGTTTTTCATTTATAATAAAGGACAAATGTTGTTCTATTTATTTGAATGAAATCTTTTATGGTAGTGCTCAACTTAGCAATGGGTTGTATGTTCTAGACCTCGAAGATCCAATCTATAATGTGAATACCAAGAAGGTCAGATTAAATGATTCGAACCCGACCTATCTCTGGCACTGTCGCTTGGGCCATATAAATGAGACCCGCATATCCAAGCTCCATAAGGATGGACTCTTGGACTCATTTGATTTTGAATCATATGAGACATGTGAGTCATGTTTGTTGGGCAAGATGACCAAAGCCCCATTCACAGGGCAAAGTGAAAGGGCTAATGACTTACTAGGACTCATACATAGTGATGTATGTGGCCCTATGTCTACACAAGCTAGAGGAGGTTTCCAATACTTCATTACTTTCACTGATGACTTCAGCAGATATGGCTATGTGTATCTTATGAGACACAAGTCAGAATCCTTTGAAAAGTTCAAAGAATTCAAGAATGAAGTAGAGAATCAACTCGGGAAGAGTATCAAAGTGCTTCGATCAGATCGAGGTGGAGAGTACTTGGATCGAGAATTCCTTGACTATCTGAAGGAGTGTGGTATAGTATCACAACTCACTCCACCAGGTACACCTCAATGGAATGGTGTATCTGAAAGGAGAAATCGAACTCTGTTAGACATGGTTCGCTCTATGATGAGTCAAGCTGACCTTCCAAACTCCTTTTGGGGACATGCTCTAGAGACAGCCGCTTTTACACTAAACCGAGTTCCATCTAAATCGGTTCAAAAGACACCATATGAGATATGGAGTGGGAGGCGTCCCAATTTGTCTTTTATGAAGATTTGGGGCTGTGACGCTTATGTGAAATGTCAATCCTCTGACAAACTAGGGCCCAAATCTCAAAAATGCCTTTTTGTTGGGTATCCCAAAGAAACAAAGGGTTACTATTTCTACAATCCTTCTGAGCAAAAAGTGTTTGTTGCTCGAACTGGTGTCTTTTTGGAGAAAGAGTTTATCTCTAAAGGAACTAGTGGGAGGAAAGTAGAACTTGAAGAAATTCAAGAACAACAAGGAGACATCGAACCTGAAATGGAACCTGAACAGACACCACAAGATGTTGTGGTTCAAGAGTCTGTTCCTGTAGCACAGAGCCCACGTAGGTCTGGTAGGATTCGGCGTGAGCCTGAGAGATATGGATTTCTCATGACTCACACTGGTGATGTGATGCTCATGGATCAGGATGAGCCCACAACCTACCAACAAGCTATGTCGGGGCCTGACTCTGAGAAGTGGCTAGTGGCCATGAAATCCGAGATGGAATCCATGTATGAAAACCAAGTATGGACTTTGGTTGACCCACCTGAAGGGGTAAAACCCATAGGGTGCAAATGGGTTTTCAAGAAGAAAACTGACATGGATGGTAATGTGATTACCTTTAAGGGACGATTGGTTGCAAAAGGTTTCAAGCAAATTCATGGTATTGACTATGATGAAACTTTTTCACCAGTTGCTATGCTTAAATCCATCCGAATTTTGTTTGCTATTGCTGCACACTATGATTATGAGATATGGCAAATGGATGTCAAAACTGCATTCCTAAATGGAAAGCTACTTGAGGATGTGTACATGACACAACCTGAGGGTTTTGTCACTCCTGAGAATGCCAATAAAGTGTGCAAGTTGCAAAGGTCCATTTATGGACTGAAGCAAGCTTCTCGAAGTTGGAATCTTCATTTTGATGAAGCAATCAAAGAGTTTGGTTTTATCAAAAATGAAGATGAACCTTGTGTCTACAAGAAGGTTAGTGGGAGCGCTATTGTCTTCTTGGTGTTGTATGTAGATGACATACTACTCATCGGGAATGACATTCCTGAGCTACAGTCTGTGAAGACTTGGCTAGGGAAATGTTTCTCTATGAAGGACTTGGGTGAAGCAGCCTATGTGTTAGGCATCAGGATCTATAGAGATAGATCTAGAAAGCTTCTTGGCCTAAGTCAAAGTACATATATTGACAAGGTGCTAAAGAGGTTTAGCATGCAAGATTCCAAGAAAGGATTCTTGCCCATGTCACATGGTATCACTCTTTCTAGATCTCAGTGTCCGAGTACAACCGAGGAGAGAGAGCGCATGAGTAAGATTCCATATGCCTCAGCAATTGGATCTATCATGTATGCCATGATATGTACTCGTCCCAATGTTTCATATGCTTTGAGCATGATGACTAGGTACCAATCAAACCCCGGTAAGAGTCACTAGACAGCTGTTAAAAACATCCTTAAGTACTTATGAAGGACTAAGGATGCATTCTTGGTCTTTGGAGGTGAAGATGAGCTTGTTGTAAGGGGTTACACCGATGCAAGCTTCCAATCCGATAAGGATGATTTTAGATCGCAATCTGGTTATGTGTTTTGTATTGGCGGTGGTGCTATCAGCTGGAAGAGTTCAAAGCAAGAGACAGTAGCTAACTCTACAATAGAATCTGAGTAAATTGCCGCCTCTGATGTTGCGAAGGAGGCAGTTTGGATCAAGAAGTTCATCACTGAACTTGGAGTGGTTCCAAGCATTGCCGACCCGATAGAGCTCTATTGTGACAACAATGGAGCAATCGCACAGGCTAAGGAACCTCGATCTCACCAGCGATCCAAACACATACTCCGACGCTATCATCTCATCAGGGAGATCATCGAGAGGGGTGATGTAAGGATATGCAGGACTTCGACAGACAGCAACATTGCTGATCCACTGACAAAGCCCCTTACGCAGCAGAAGCATGATAGCCATTCTAGGTCCATCGGTATTAGATACATGGATGATTGGCTTTTAGTGCAAGTGGGAGATTGTTAGTGTTGTGCCCAAAAAGCCAATCATGAGATGATTGTATTTTTGCACATTGAGTCATGATATTTTATTGAGGCATTAATCCAGCAATTATGTTTGTTGTTTTGTTTCTGCGTAACGTAATAAGCATAATTGTAACCCTAGAATAATGATATTCTTAAACGTCCCTAGTCTAGTATTATTGTGGAGCGGGTTGCAATAATACATAATGACTAGCATATGTGGAGACTAATATGAGATATGTAGTCTACATATGGGTACAAGTTGGAGAACTTGTGTACTAGACCGACCCACCATGAGAACACTACATGGATCATTATATGAGTGTCATAAGTGATTCTCATAGTGATCATGGTATATGTAGTCCTTCGACCTAAGATCATCAAGGTTCCCTACATGTGAGTCACATACTTTGATACTTTCCTTTGTTGCTCGTAACTGAGTGAACTTGAAGGAGGTCATTGGGTATGTCACATATCATGCGGAGGGATTTGTATGATCAAGATGGGATTTGTCCCTCCTATGTAACGGGAGTGATATCTTCGGGCCCCTTGATAGAGTGAGACTTAGAAAATGCATGGCCATGCTCGGATGAGTTGATATACGATATCAATGTCATCAGTTTAAGTTGGTCTACTCGGTAATCAAGAAACCAAAGATTGGGCTATACGAGAGTGACACATTCCATGTCTCGTGCTTAGTCTTGATATCTTGGACAAAGGGACAATGGCATATATCGGTGATGATCATAAAGGTTTAGTCGAATCATCGACAATCTTGTCACTTGGGTAGCAATGATGTGTTGCTAGACACCGCTCATTGCTTATGATCATAAATGTGATTTATGATCATTGCCAACATGGCAAGAGCCTGTTGGGTCGCACACATAGAGCTATTTGGATCATTAGAGTGCATGCGCTAATTATTTGGATTATGGTTTCACTTTAATTTCATATTAATAATGGGCCAAGGAGTTGAGCCATTATTAAGCCCGAAATTAAATCCTAATTGGATTAGGGTTTTGAAACCCATTAGGGGGCTTTGAAACCCATTAGGCCTGGAAGTTGAGTCTCACTATAAATACAACTTTTAAGTGAGAAATTCGCAGGTCTCCTTGCCCTAGCCTCCCAAAAGGACAGCTGCACTCTTCTCTTGCAATTCCTTGGAGGACGCAAGCTAGCATTGCGAGCGCAAGAGAAACGCATTTGCCGGGACGTGGTGGAAGCGTGGTGATCCCGAGAGGCTCGTGTGGATACCATAGGGAGCCTGAACAAGTCAACTATTCAGGTTTTGTGATTTGACTCTACAGTTGAGTGAGAGATCTCAACCGAAAATTAGGTATGAAATTTTCGAACACCCGGTTTACCCCGTTTCACTTGGATCCTGGAGGGTTTCGGTTAAATTTTGCTGCACTGTTTGGCTCCCGAAACCCAACACTTCTGGTATGGAGATGCTGGTAGAAGAGACTTCCATCATAAAATTGCTTGAAACACTCAAAAGAACAGAGGTTATGAGGTCCCCAGACTGTGTTTCTGGGGTAGGAGCCTCCAACGCACAAGTCAGGATTTGGCAAGTGAAGAGTAATGAGTAAAGAGTAAAGAGTATGGTTCTCTTGAGAGTTCAGTCTCTTGTCCTTACCAAGGTTGTTTCCCCAAGTATTTATAGGAGGACATTGGGAGAAGTCCGTTTGACTCAGCGCTTTCAGATCATGACACGTGTTCAGTCGGATGCAGTCCGTATCTTCGGAGATGGTGATATCTAGTTGGCCATAGGCTGTTCTGGCCAGAGGTCAGGGCCGTGGGAGGCCGGTGTGTCAGAGGCTCCTTAACCGTTTTTGTCATGTTCACAAGACCCCTTCGGTGAAAGAGACCTCTTCGGGACATGAAAGCTTCTGGCTGAGGTCGCCTCAGTTTCTCAGAAGGCTCCTCAGCACAGAGGATTCCCTTCGGAGGATGCTTTGCCCTGCCAAGGATGGTGAATCTACTTTCCCGAAGTTGGTCAAGTCATTTTATAGATGGCGGTAGTGTACCATTTTCCCGAGGTCAGTCCCATTTATTCCCGAGGGTGATGCTTATCACTTCCGAGGGTGATGCTTGTATTTTCTGAGGGTGGTGCTTCATCAGAGCTTGAGAGTTTCAAGTGTGATGGACCTTTGGCTATCACAATGCACGCCGAAGATAGTGCTAATTTCTGGACTTAGCCAAAATTTTGAAAAAAGATGGCATTTCCATTAAAAGGTGCAAAGTACAAGTACAAGAAACAAAAAGTCCTAAGGGTTATTTTCTCCATCTACGGGCTCTTCGGCATTGACATCCTCTCTATCATCTTCAATGTCATTTTCATCTTCCTCAGCCGAAGGGGGAAGCTCTAGGAGATTCAAGAACTCTACCTTTGACCATATCAAGGAGGGTCCCTCAGGAATATCAAGTGCTTGGAGACAAGAGACATTGAGGTTGGGATACCAAAGGAGAAACTAATGCAGAGCGAGGCATAAGCCATTTTGGTATGTTGACTTCACTGCCTCTTCTGCCTTAGGCTTTTCGGCCTTTAGATGCTCCACTTCTTTCTTAAGAGCCTCGATCTCCTTTTCGGCCTTCTTCTTCTTCTTCTTCTATTTTTTCAATGCCTCCATTTTGGCGACAAAATTTAAGTTGATTTCCAAGGACTTAGTGAGGTCAGTGATGGTGTCTTCTTTTTCTTGCCGAAAGAGTTCCCGTTCTGAATTCAGCTCGACCACCTTCACGCCGAGGTCAGAAATCTTTGGGGAACACTTGTTGAGAAGTCACCTCTGACTCTCTAGAACTTCCTAGTGAAGCTTGCCTATATCTTACATCACAATCTTGTTGAGCTTGCCGTATTTAAGGCACAAGCTCGCAAACAATTCCTTGGCCTTAGCCAAGCATTCTTCCGTCTGACTTCGGACGATAGATTATTTGGCTGCCCAGGCCTGAAATTAGCCACCATATGCTAGTAGCTGCAAGTGGAAAATACCTATTGTGAGCCACAACAAGGTTGAAAACTTTGAGAAACCATAATTTTTTCTAAGTACTAGGGTTACCTGGGCAACATGCATGGACATCCGAGCTACAACGATCTTCTTATTGGGGCAGTCCTCGATTAGAGTTTGAAAGGTAGCATTGGTCATGATGCCCCTCACCATCTGAGGGACCATCTTTTAACAGTCTTTGGAAAACAAGTCCATATCCTCAGTGAAGGTCTAGAAGAGCTCCCTCGGGATCTCATCGTTCAGGCTCTTTGAGTCCTGAATGCCCCTCCACCAAAGGTGGTCCGTCATCCTCACTACTTGGGCCCTATCCTTTGCAAGGTCATGCTAAAGGACCCTACCTCAGTGCTTGGCCTATGCTAAAAATGTAAGAAAAATACATTAAAAAACATGAGGGACCCAAATGAAAATGTGGAAAGTAATGTATATGTCCACCCGAGAACTATCAGGTTCCAAATGCACATTTAAATGGCCTAAGTGTTAATGGAGAGAAACAAAGTTTAAGGGCCAATTTCAACATTGTTTCAGCTTCTGAAAAATGAAGCAAATACATGCAAGGGGACTTAATGCACCAAGGAAAAGTGTATGAGGCCGTGAAGGGCATTGAAGCCATTTTTAAGTACATGTGGCACATGGCCAATTAATGCATGCTTCCACTTAACCGAAAATCTTTAGCTTTAGTCAAAACTCTATTTTGCAAGCCAAAGTGTGTTTGTCATGTTCTTGGGTTGAAAGCTTTGGGTTCATGCCAAATTAGTGGTGATTGAAGCTTGAATTGAAGAATAAAGCTTTAAAGTGGCGTTCTTGGCCTTAGGCAACCTTGCACTTGAGTTGCCAATCTTGGTCTTGAAGGTTCAAGTTAAAACGAAGAGCTCAAAGCTAGTAATTGGTAAGGTTTCATGAAATCTACTTGATTTTGGTAATGTTCCATGTTCAAGTAAAGTAATGGCTTCTAAGTGATAGTATTATTGAGCTATATGATCTTAGACTGCTAGATGGGGAATATATGGAACCTTAAGGTTTATTTGATTTCTTGGCTAGCTTGATGCCATCCGGCGGTGGTGGAGCTAGCATCTACACTGTGTGCAGTGATGAAGGCGGCAGGGACCTGGAAAAAGACTAGCGTCCTGGGAGTGATTTCCTTAAGTGATGGCTGGCAGCTCCTTAGTTCCGTGGCGGGGAGCTAATGGGAAGTTCCCGCGGTGTGACGGGGAGCCCGGAACAGAGATCCTCCGGGGATACCTAGCTGAAACACTCAGTAAATAGGGGTTAGGAGGTCCCTAGAGTCTTTTTCCAGGGAGGAGCCTCCGACGCCCAAGTTAGTGCCTGTTTCCAGGAGGAAGTTGCGTAATGAGCGCATGAACCGCGTACCTGGTGTTTCCTTCTGTGGGCTGGAGGGCTAGAGGGAGAGTATTCAGGCGGTGAAGGAAGAGTATCTAATTTTTTTCGGCCTCCCTATATCCTTTTTCTCCAGTGTGAGAACCCCCCCTTTTCGCCATATGCCTGGCATATTTAAAGGAGGAAACGAGCCTTTAAGATTGTGGCACGTGTATGGTCGGATGATGTCTGTACTTCTGGGCATGGGGCCCCTTGGTTGCCTGCAGGCTCCTCGAGCCATGGGCTGCAGCAATCATTCCCCGATATGACAAGACAGGGGGTATGTCACTTTGTCAGAGCACATGTGAGGGCGCCGTGCAGGGCGTACGGTCGAAGTGTCAGAGGCTCCTGGATGGTCTTCTGCCGTACCTCCGGGGTCCCCTTGGCTGAAGTCTGTCCTCGTAGTTGGGGTCTTTTCCCAGAGTAGGGCTGGTATCTCAGTGTATCAGCTGTTTCCGAGGTTAGTTCAGTCGCCCTTACGAGGGAGGTGGTCCATTGATTTCTTGGGGCGGGTACCGGCGATCTCCCGAGGTGATATTCCTCAGGTGTCTGGCTCCCTTCTTTCCCGAAGACCTTAGGTAACTAATGTGGCCACATTTCAGCCATCACATGCCCCCCTTTGGAAAGCCGAAAAAGGAAACTTCGGCTGGTGCTTCCTTTTGTGGGCTGCTTTCAGGACCCGTAGTATGTCATTCTCAAGGAAAACATCTTCGCCACCTAAGGGAACTGCGTTGTTCGGGCGAATGCCACTTGTCCGTCCTTTGGTGCTTTCGAGGTGTCCACCTTCTTCCAACTTTCTCGTTCTTCCTGCCATTGGCCAGCGAACCGTCACGTCTTGAAACTAGGTGTGTCAGTTCTAGGTGATGCGTCCAGGTTTTTAGAATATCAGAGAACGCGCCCAGGTTTTTCGCGATGGGTAGCACGTGGCAAGAGCTGACTGGGAATGGTGCGTTTTTTCGTGCGCGGGAGGAAATTATGGCAACGTTTCGCCTTCGCGCGATAGTTGTGGCTTCCCCTTGCTCTATATAAACACCTTTTGCTTCATTTTTACCCCACTTTATTTTTAGCTCTCATCTGCTGTAGAGCCTTTTTTCTGCCCTTTTCCGGTGCAATTCTTATAGCGGAGCGATTTTCGGTTATTTCTCACGACGGCGTCCAGAAATCCAGATTTTGGCAAGGCTTTTGGTGAGTTCTGCTTCAGAGTCCTTTTGGTTTTTTGGTTTTCGGCTTCCCGAAGTCACTTTCCTCTGTCCCGAAGTCATTTTCCCCTAGTGTCTTCCCCTAGTCTTTTGAAAGTGATCTTTCTTTCAAAATTTCCAGGATTCTTTGTCTTCGTAAGCTTGCACTGACGTTCCCTCCCTTTTTCAGAAATGGGTGACGACTCTGCTGCCTACTATAAGTCCTTTTTTCTTGGCCAAGCCAAGAAGGGGGAAGAAACGAAGAACGGTGCTACCAAGAGGCGCAAGACTTCTGGGAGCGGGCCATCTTCGGCATTGAAGATGACGAAGACGAAGAAGGACATCCTTCATCCACCCTCGGAGGATGCAGCGGAGACTGAACATATCATTGCATCTTCTATCCCGCCTGAGACTCCCGTCGGGGTAAAAGTTTCTGCCGAGGTTCCTGCGGGGGCGCTTACTGTTGCCACTGTTCCGAGTCCTGCTGCATCGGTGATCCCTTTAAGTGCCATGGCAGGTGATTCTACTGCTGATGAATTGGAGGAGCGCCAAAGGGATGAAGGGGAACACATTCCCACTACTGATGAATTAGAGAAGCACCGTCAGGATAAAGGAAAACGCGTTCCCACCTTCGTGGAAGAAATCCCAGACTCCGATGAAGATACCGTTGGGTTTCCATGTGGTTTGCCTCTTTGCTCTTTGATACTCTCGATTTATACCACTGGGAGCTTTATCTAACTTATGTTTTCATTTTTTCAGAGGATTTGGCGCCCCTAGTCTGGGTAACTGATCATGCCCGAAGACAGGCTCTTCGGGATTCTTCCATCCCGAAGGACAAAATCCCAAGGGAGCCATTCTGGTCTTTCACGGAGGACACGAGTCTGTTCTCTGAAGACTGCCGGGAGATGGCTCCCTAGATGGCGAGGGGTGTGCTTGTTGGGTTTCGGGAGCCAAACAGCGCAGCGGAATTTAACCGAAACCCTCCAGGATCCAAGTGAAACGGGGCAAACCGGGTGTTCGAAAATTTTCATACCTAATTTTTGATTGAGATCGCTCACTCAACTGTAGAGTCGAATCACAAAACCTGAACAGTTGACGTGTTCAGGCTCTCTATGGTATCCACACGAGCCTCTCAGGATCACCACGCTTCCACCACATCCCGATAGATGCGTTTCTCTTGCGCTCGCAGTGCTAGCTAGCATTGCGTCCTCCAAGGAATTGCAAGAGAAAGAGTGGGCTGTCCTTTTTGGGAGGCTAGGGCAAGGAGACCTACGAATTTCTCACTTAAAAGTTGTATTTATAGTGATACTCAACTTCCAGCCATAATAGGTTTCAAAAGCCCTAAAAATCCAATTAGGATTTAATTTCAGGCTTAATTAATGGCACAACTTTTGGGCCAATTATTAATACGAAATTAAAGTGAAACTCATAACCCAAATAAATTAGCCCATGCACTCAAATAATCCAAACAGGCTTTAATGTGTGCGAGACACCAATAGGGCTCTTATCACGTTTGGCAATGGATCATAAATCACATTTATGATCATAAGTAATTGAGCGGATGTCTAGCAAAACACATCATTGCTACCCAAGTGACAAGATGAAAAAAAAAAAAAAAAAAAATGATTAGACATATCCCTTTATGATCATAACACACCGATATATGCCATTGTCCCTTTGTATCAAGGAAAAATAAATAATAAAAAAAATTTAAAAAAAAGAAAAAAAAATATATATAATAAGACTAAGCACAGAGACATGGAATGTGTCACTCTCGTATAGCCCAATCTATTTGGTTCGCTTGATTAGTCCGAGTAGCCTAAATTATAAACTGATGATGATTGATAAATCGCATATCAACTCATCCGAGCATGGCCATGCATTTTCTTAGTCTCACTCTACACAAGGGGCCCAGAAGATATCCGCTCAAACACGTTACATAGGAGGGAAAAATCCCAATCTTGATCATACAAAACCCTCCGCATGATATGTGACATACACAAACCCATGACCTCCTTCAAGTTCTCTCAGTTACGAGCAACACAAAGAAAGTAATCAAAGTTTGGTGACTACACATGTAGGGAAACCTTTGATGAGTCTTAGGTCGAGAAGGACTACATATACCATGATCACAATATGAGGAATACACTTATGACACTCATATAACGACCCATGTAGTGTTCTCATGGTGTGGTGGAAAGTAATCCAGTAACAAGTTCTCAAACAACTTGTACCCATATGTAGACTACATATCTCATATTAGTCTCCAGCACATATGCTAAGTCGATATGTATTATTGTCACCCACTCCACAATAATACTAGACCAGAGGACTTTTAAGAATATCATTATTCTAGGGGTTACAATTATGTTTGTTAAGTTACGCAGGAACCAAAAACAACAAACATAATTGCTAGATTAATGCCCTTAATAAAATATCATGGGGGGGGGGGGGGGGGGGGGGGGGGGGGGGGGGGGGGACTCAACAATGTACAACAAAAATACAATCATCTCATGATTGGCTTTTGGGCACAACAATAACAGTTCTCGCTCAAGTTCTTCTACCAATTCCGGTTGCCGAGGAGGGTTCTTCCGAGGGTACTCTTGTTGCCAAGATCGCTGAGCACGCTGCCCGGGTAATTTTCCTGGCCCCTTTACTTTTCTTCCCAGTTCCTCATCTCCGTATTTTGGCTTTCCTTGTACATTTGGTTAAGTATCCTTTCTTTTGCAGCTCCTGGGGTATAGTGAATACCTTCAGGTGTGGATGGCAGAGCAATCTTCGGCTCAAGCTCGGGCCGAGAGTGAGCTGGCGATGACAAAGCTTTTTTGTGCCAATGCGGCATTGACTAGCACCGAATTGAGTCGGATAGCCAGGGAGAAGGTGGCTGCTATCCGGGATGAGTTTTTGAGGAGCTAGCAGGACCTTATAAAAGACTTCTCTCATAAGATGGCCATCCTTGGCGCGGAGGTTGTGAGCTTAACCTCAGCCAATGAAGTCATTCTAAAGGAGAAGGAGGAAAAGACTGCTCTTTTGGCGATGTCTACTGCTGATAATGCCAACCTCCGAGTTGAGGTTGACATGGTGAAGGAGGACAATGCCAAGCTTCGATCCGAGGTCATCATGCAGAAGAAGGACTTAAAGAACAAGAAGAAGGTACAAGAGTTAGAGAAATAGGTTGCAGACCTTCGAAAGCAGGTCTCGGATCTTCAGAATGAGGCAGATGACTTAGACGTGGCTAGGGATAAAGCTGTCCAGTCAACGAAGGTTGCTTTTCAGGATGGTTTCTGCCTAGCCCGTCATCAGTTTCACAAGAAGTATCCGGACCTTGACCTCTCATTTTTGGCGGCCATGGATATTCCCGAGGGTCCTCGGTGGGGTTGGTCAAAGATTGAGCTCCTCAACCTATCACTTGCTCCATTTCCTAAGCCGTCGGCCAAAGGCAGCGAAGCTGGAGCTTCTCATGACGCCGAGGCCCCCTTGGCCCCCTAGATATCCTAGTGCTTTTTTCCTTCTTCTTTTTCTTTGTGTTTTTCTTTTCTTTGTAACCTTCCCCCTGCATCAGCATTTTGATTAATAAATTCTCACAATTTGGCTAAGCGTTCTGAGTAATCAATATTTCGAGCGATCTTTTCCACTGATCCTGGCCACATTCGGTCCAGGGACTTCGCAACGCTTTTCGCTTATGATTTTTTCCCGACCACCGTTGGTTAAGAGAGTTTGGGAGAAACCCTTGTTGTTTTCCCTCTCTTCCTGACCATGTTCGGTCAAGGGAGTTTGGGAAAATCCTTTGTCGTTTTACAACTTTTCCTGACCATATTCGGTCAAGGGAGTTTGGGAAAACCCTTGTCATTTTCCATCTTTTCCCGACCATATTCGGTCAAGCAAGTTTGGGAAAA
>SMDT01002319.1:0-46315 GCA_005392925.1 Aquilaria sinensis
TTTCATTCCAAAAGAAGTTATGAATGTTTCCATTTCATTCAAACTAGTTGCGAACGTTTCTATTTCATTCGAAACAAGTTGTGAATGTTTCCATTTCATTCCAAACTAGTTGTGAATGTTTCCATTTCATTATAAAATAGTTGTGAATGTTTCCGTTTCATTCCAAACTAGTTTTGATTGTTTCAATTTCATTCCAAACAAGTTGTGAATGTTTCCATTTCATTGAAAACAAGTTGTGAATGTTTACATTTCACTCCAAAAACAACTTGGGAATATTTCCATTTCATTCCAAACTAGTTGTGAATGTTTCCATTTCATTCTAAATTTATTGTGAATGTTTCCATTTCATTCCAAACTAGATGTGAATGTTTCCATTCATTCCAAACTAGTTTTGAATGTTTCCATGGATGGGTTTCAGGAGCCAAACTTGGATGCACAGAGAATTTAACTTAAACCCTCCAGGATCCAAGTGATCAATGAAGGCACAACAGGATGTTTGAATCCATTGAAGATAACTAGTGGACCATTGACAAGGAAGAAGGCTAAGGAGCTCACTAGTGCAGCTTCAAATCTCAAGCTTGGATGTTGACAGATTGGTGATGTTCTGGTAGAAAAATCATATCTTGAGCTAACCAGGTCAGAATTGAGTGATTCTTGATTCATTGGAAAGACAACATCTGGAGCTACAAATCATATGAAGATCATGAAACCCAGTTTTCACGTTAAGGAGGTCCAATTTAGCTTCAAAGTCGCGATTTACGAGTTATCGCTGGTTCAGAAGCAGTTGCAGTATTTTGGGCATATCTTTGGCTTTAGATGTCCGTTTTGTGTGGTTCAGGTGTCATTTCAAAGCTAAGAAAGAGATCTACAACTTTCATGCTTTGTATTTTGAGAAATCATGGCTGCATCAAGTTCGAATTTCAGCTTGAAGTTGAAGACACAAGCAGGAACCACCTGAGAAGACTATTTTGGGGTTTTTATGGCCAATCTTGTTTTGTAACGTATTTTATTTTAGTTTCCTATTTATTTACATTATTTAGGATGTTATTTAGGCCATGGAAGTGATTCAGGTCACTTAGGATAAATGGAATTCGCTGCACACCTTAAACATGTGTTAAAAGGGTGTAGGAATCCTAGTTTGACTAGGTTTTCTTGAGTCCTTTGTAACTAGGTTTCCTAGGTGACTTGGGCTGTGAATTTTGCCCAGATTTTTACCCTAGTTTAGGCCTATATAAAGGCACATATTCTGGATGTAAACACACAGATTATTGACATGAAATAATATTGCTCTTTGGAGAGGTTTTCTCTTTGGTTCTTTGTGGACTACCTTGGTGCACAAGTGTGCTTGTGTTCTTGGTGTTCTTATACTTCTCGTTTCTAGTCACAGGTTGATTAGGGGTGGGGGTCTTCAAATCCAGTCTCTTTGATGTCTTGTGGAGCTTGAAAAACATCTTGGGCGCGTTTCATGGTCTTTATACCATCGGGGTTCGCATCAGTTGGTATCAGAGCCACAAGTTCCATTGAAGGACATATCTTTGTGTTCTTGTTTCTCTTCGGTTTTCTTTCAATTTTTTTCCAGTAAATTCATGTCTTAATTCTCTATTTTAATCCTTTTTCTTCTTGTTTCAGGTCTGTCCTTTTTATTCCATCCTTGTTCAAGTCCAAAAATCACAAAAACAACAAAAAGAAGTCAATCCGTGTTGTCTAGTGTTCTCGGTTTCAATTCGTTTGTTCTTGTTTGTTTCTTATCTTTCTGTTTCATGTCCAGCCCTATTAATCTCTCTTGTTTTCATTGTTTCCAGCATCCTAGAGTCAAGAAAACACCAAAAAAAAGAAGGATCAAAGTTCAGCAAGTTTCGGTATCAAAAGTTGTTTCAAAATTGTGCAAGTTTCAATAGTTTCTTGTTTTGGCCGAATAGAAAACTGACTTTTTGTCTTTGGCAGCAAGGAATTTCAAGGAGAACGTTTGTTTAGCATCAAAACAGCAAGCAAAAAAAAAAAGAGAAAAAAAAAGAGAGAAAAAAAAGAAAAAAGAAAAGAAAAAGAAAAGGAAAAGGAAAGAGCTTGCAAAAAAAGAAGTTTTTCACAAAGTGTTGAAAGTTTTTGTGCCCAAAACCTATCCCATTGTTTTTGAGCCAAAAAGCTTTCTTTGTGGTTCTTGTGATCATCAATTGCAAGGGCTTCCTAGAGTCTTTTAAAGCTTGTTTAGCCCACCTCTTTTGGAGTCAAAATAGTTCTTCAAAAATTCAAGTTTTCTTGTGTGCTTTGAGGATAGTTTTCTTAGAACTTTTGAGAACTCTTTGAATAGCAATATCTCACTAACAAATTGAGTGTTTGAGTGTTCATCTTTTGAGTGAAACACGTGAGGTGAGTGTTTGTGAGGATCTTTGTTATTTTCAGGAGTATGGAGGGCCAGGAGGATAGGAGGATGGAAGTGAGACACAATGAGGAGCCAACCATGAGAGAATTTCAAGAAACTCTCAATAGACTTGTGGGGAGGATTGAGGACATTGATTTGAGGTTGCCAAGGAGACCAAATCCCATCTTGCAACCAAGGAGAGGTCCAAGGAGAGAAGAACCCGAGGAGGAAGAAAGAGTTTGGCATGACCATGGGTTTCCAATGAGGTGTGAGCCAAGGGAGGACAACAATCTCAACTCCATCAAGCTTACCATTCCATCCTTCCAAGGGAGGAGTGATCCAGATGCATATTGGGAGTGGGAGCAAAAGATTGAGATGGTGTTTGATTGCCATCATTACTCCGAGGAAAAGAAGGTTAAATTGGCTACCATAAAGTTCACTAATTATGCTCTTGTATGGTGGAATCAGGATGTTATTTCTAGGAGAAGGAATGAGGAGGAGCCCATACACACATGGAGAGCCCTTAAAGCCTTAATGAGGAGGAGATTTGTTCCTAGCTACTACACTAAAGATCAACGCCTCAAGCTTCAAAAGCTAGTGCAAGGCCAAAGGAGTGTGGAGGACTACCATAAAGACTTGGAGATGACCTTGACCCGAGCCAACATCATGGAGGATGAGGAGACCACCATTGCTAGATTCATTAATGGTCTCAATCCTGAGATTGCCAACAAAGTGGAAATGGTGCCTTATTTCAATATGGAGGATTTGCTTCATTATGCCACCAAGGCCGAAAGGATCATCAAGAGGTCAAAGGCATCCAAGATGTCTCAAGGAGGAATTTCCACATGGAGAGGAGCATGGAGCAAGGATGTGAGAGAAGTACCCAAGCCAAAAGTGGAGGCCACAAAAGGAGACTTGTCTCGGCCTCAACAAGAAAAGTCAATCATGCTTGTACCACTTTCACCACAACAAGTCTTGGAGGATCAAAGAAAATTTCAAAGTGAGGTTGAGAGAAAAGAAAAAGAGGGGAAAGTTGAGGGCAAGAGTGATGAGGGGAAAGCCGAGAGAACAACCGAGAGATTAAGTGAGAAGAGTGAACATGAGGGGAAGAAGAGTGGAGAGTTCCCGAGAGAAGAAATTGAGTGCGAAGTTGAGAGAAGACAAGAGTGCAATGAACCCAAGCCGAGTGAAGAGAGAAAGACCTACAGAGAAGCCATACTTTCATCTAACATAACAAAGTCTTTTTCTAGTGTTGTGTTGTCTTCTTTTCAGGAATTAAGTGGAGATGAACTACAAGAATCAAGTGAGTTGCTGCCCATTAAAGAAGTTGGTGTTCCCAATATTCCAAGCCATGTCCCATGCATCAAACCAACAAAGGAGGTTGAGAAGGAACAATTTGAGGTAAGTCCAAGTGATTTCATATGCAAAAGTTTGCCTAACATTGTTTCTTATCCTATGTTTCAAGGGGATGAAATTAATGCAACTCCAACCGAAGTCATTGAGTGCAAAGGTGAAAATTTTGTGGTCCTACACCAAAGGAAGATACTTGGAGACTATGTCCAACCACTGTAATGTATTTCTTCCTAACACCTAGATTTGATGTAGTTTTGCATGAAAATCTCAAACAATGTGTGTTTGCTTGCAATGTTATTTTGACAAATGGTTTTCATGAAACTAGATTAAGAGAAGGAAGTAAGCATGAAACTTTGACAAAATATGGTTTTAAAGCTTCTAATTCTTTGGTTTTGTCAAATCCTCTTTGGAATTGCTTGAGTTTCTCTAAAGAAAAATCTGTTTTGGAGTCTTTTGTTTTTGAATTTGTTTGTTTTGCATCCATTTCACATTGTTTTGTTTTGCCTCAAGTTAAATCTACTTCTTTGGAATTTTTCATGCATAAATTAGTTCTTACACATGCATTACATACTTCTTTGATTGCCATTCATGTTCAGCCCATTTTTGTGTGTCAATCTTTAATTTCCAGCAAGCATTTTTTTGTCATGACACATGCATTACACAAACTTTTGAGCATTGATCTTTTTGCTTTATGTCCAAACCTGAAAGTTTTTATTTTGAGTGAAAATTCTGGTTTTAAATTCAGCCTTTTAAGGAGGTATGTTGAGTCCTTTGTTTTGTGTCACATCCCATTCACAAATTTCATGCATTGTTGTGCATATACATGCAAAAATAAGTTTGCTACTGAATTGGTTTCACTTAATCCTATCTACTCCAATCTTGTTTCATTTAAAATGCTTAGGATTTTTGTGAAATTCATGCATCCTTGTTTTGTTATTAGTTTAGGCCACATTGTGTTCAATTCTTGTTTGTTTGAATGGCCTATGCAAACTATTGTCTTGACATGCATAACTTGTGTTTTTCATAACCATAACACTTGTGTGAGTTTAGGTCCATTTGTTTTGAGTGCATACAGCATCCCTAAGGTAAATTCTTCCAACACCTTTCCTAGTTATGGGAATAATGTTTTTGAGATGGCAAAGGCAATGAAAGTGATGCCTAGAGTTAAGATGAAAATTGTGCAAAATTTCAGATTTGTTGTGCTAATTGCTTCTAACTTTGTTTTTGACCCTGGAGGTATCAAAATTATCATTGCATTTGGATATTGGTTCAGGTTTTTCACAAGATTAAAGCTCCATACACAAGCATTCCATGCTATTGGTGCTTATGTGAAAGGTAAGTGCTTATGTGTTGATTATTTCATTGTTATTGATTCAATTCCCTTTTCTAATGCAGGTTTTGATTCGAGGACGAATCCTTCTAAGGAGGGGGGAGCTGATATGATCAAAGAAGGCACAACCAAGGATGGCAAGGATCCATTGAAGATAACTAGTGGACCATTGACAAGGAAGAAGGCTAAGGAGCTCACTAGTGCAACTTCAAGCTTGGATGTTGACAGATTGGCGATGTTCTGGTGGGAAAAATCATATCTTGAGCTAAACAGATCAGAATTGAGTGATTCTTGATTCATTGGAAAGCTAACATCTAGAGCTACAAATCATATGAAGACCATGAAACCCAGTTTGCACGTTAAGGAGGTCCAATTTAGCTTCAAAGTCGCGATTTACGAGTTATCGCTGGTTCAGAAGCAGTTGCAGTATTTTGGGCATATCTTTGGCTTTAGATGTCCGTTTTGTGTGGTTCAGGTGTCATTTCAAAGCTAAGAAAGATATCTACAACTTTCATGCTTTGTATTTTGAGAAATCATGGCTGCATCAAGTTCGAATTTCAGCTTGAAGTTGAAGACACAAGCAGGAACCACCTGAGAAGACTATTTTGGGGTTTTTATGGCCAATCTTATTTTGTAACGTATTTTATTTTAGTTTCCTATTTATTTACATTATTTAGGATGTTATTTAGGCCATGGAAGTGATTCAGGTCACTTAGGATAAATGGAATTCGCTGCACACCTTAAACATGTGTTAAAAGGGTGTAGGAATCCTAGTTTGACTAGGTTTTCTTGAGTCCTTTGTAACTAGGTTTCCTAGGTGACTTGGGCTGCGAATTTTGCCCAGATTTTTACCCTAGTTTAGGCCTATATAAAGGCACATATTCTGGATGTAAACACACAGATTAATGCTGAAATAATATTGCTCTTTGGAGAGGTTTTCTCTTTGGTTCTTTGTGGACTGCCTTGGTGCATTCCAAAGTGTGCTTGTGTGAATGTTTTCGTTTCATTCAAAACTAGTTGTGAATGTTTCCATTTCATTCCAAACTAGTTGTGAATGTTTCCATTTCATTCCGAACTAGTTGTGAATGTTTCCATTTCATTCCAAACTAGTTGTGAATGTTTCCATTTCATTCCAAACTAGTTGTGAATGTTTCCATTTCATTCCAAACTTGTTGTGAATGTTTGCATTTCATTCCAAACTAGTTGTGAATGTTTCCATTTCATTCCAAACTTGTTGTGAATATTTTCGTTTCATTCCAAACTAGTTGTGAATGTTTCCATTTCATTCCAAACAAGTTGTGAGTGTTTCCATTTCATTCCAAACAAGTTGTGAATGTTTCCATTTCATTCCAAACTAGTTGTGAATGTTTCCATTTCATTCCAAACTAGTTGTGAATGTTTCCATTTCATTCCAAACTAGTTGTGAATGTTTCCATTTCATTCCAAACTAGTTGTGAATGTTTCCATTTCATTCCAAACAAGTTGTGAATGTTTCCATTTCATTCCAAACTAGTTGTGAATGTTTCCATTTCATTCCAAACTAGTTGTGAATGTTTCCATTTCATTCCAAACAAGTTGTGAATGTTTCCATTTCATTCCAAACAAGTTGTGAATGTTTCCATTTCATTCCAAACAAGTTGTGAATGTTTCCATTTCATTCCAAACTAGTTGTGAATGTTTCCATTTCATTCCAAACTAGTTGTGAATGTTTCCATTTCATTCCAAACAAGTTGTGAATGTTTCCATTTCATTCCAAACTAGTTGTGAATGTTTCCATTTCATTCCAAACTAGTTGTGAATGTTTCCATTTCATTCCAAACAAGTTGTGAATGTTTCCATTTCATTCCAAACTAGTTGTGAATGTTTCCATTTCATTCCAAACAAGTTGTGAATGTTTCCATTTCATTCCAAACTAGTTGTGAATGTTTCCATTTCATTCCAAACAAGTTGTGAATGTTTCCATTTCATTCCAAACAAGTTGTGAATGTTTCCATTTCATTCCAAACTAGTTGTGAATGTTTCCATTTCATTCCAAACTAGTTGTGAATGTTTCCATTTCATTCCAAACTAGTTGTGAATGTTTCCATTTCATTCCAAACAAGTTGTGAATGTTTCCATTTCATTCCAAACAAGTTGTGAATGTTTCCATTTCATTCCAAACAAGTTGTGAATGTTTCCATTTCATTCCAAACTAGTTGTGAATGTTTCCATTTCATTCCAAACTAGTTGTGAATGTTTCCATTTCATTCCAAACTAGTTGTGAATGTTTCCATTTCATTCCAAACAAGTTGTGAATGTTTCCATTTCATTCCAAACAAGTTGTGAATGTTTCCATTTCATTCCAAACTAGTTGTGAATGTTTCCATTTCATTCCAAACCTAGTTGTGAATGTTTCCATTTCATTCCAAACTAGTTGTGAATGTTTCCATTTCATTCCAAACTAGTTGTGAATGTTTCCATTTCATTCCAAACAAGTTGTGAATGTTTCCATTTCATTCCAAACTAGTTGTGAATGTTTCCATTTCATTCCAAACTAGTTGTGAATGTTTCCATTTCATTCCAAACTAGTTGTGAATGTTTCCATTTCATTCCAAACAAGTTGTGAATGTTTCCATTTCATTCCAAACAAGTTGTGAATGTTTCCATTTCATTCCATTCAAGTTGTGAATGTTTCCATTTCATTCCAAACTAGTTGTGAATGTTTCCATTTCATTCCAAACAAGTTGTGAATGTTTCCATTTCATTCCAAACAAGTTGTGAATGTTTCCATTTCATTCCAAACTAGTTGTGAATGTTTCCATTTCATTCCAGTTGTGAGTTGTGAATGTTTTCCATTTCATTCCAAACTAGTTGTGAATGTTTCCATTTCATTCCAAACTAGTTGTGAATGTTTCCATTTCATTCCAAACAAGTTGTGAATGTTTCCATTTCATTCCAAAACAAGTTGTGAATGTTTCCATTTCATTCCAAACAAGTTGTGAATGTTTCCATTTCATTCCAAACAAGTTGTGAATGTTTCCATTTCATTCCAAACTAGTTGTGAATGTTTCCATTTCATTCCAAACAAGTTGTGAATGTTTCCATTTCATTCCAAACAAGTTGTGAATGTTTCCATTTCATTCCAAACTAGTTGTGAATGTTTCCATTTCATTCCAAACAAGTTGTGAATGTTTCCATTTCATTCCAAACTAAGTTGTGAATGTTTCCATTTCATTCCAAACTGTGAATGTTGTGAATGTTTCCATTTCATTCCAAACAAGTTGTGAATGTTTCCATTTCATTCCAAACAAGTTGTGAATGTTTCCATTTCATTCCAAACAAGTTGTGAATGTTTCCATTTCATTCCAAACAAGTTGTGAATGTTTCCATTTCATTCCAAACAAGTTGTGAATGTTTCCATTTCATTCCAAACTAGTTGTGAATGTTTCCATTTCATTTTCCAAACAAGTTGTGAATGTTTCCATTTCATTCCAAACAAGTTGTGAATGTTTCCATTTCATTCCAAACAAGTTGTGAATGTTTCCATTTCATTCCAAACAAGTTGTGAATGTTTCCATTTCATTCCAAACTAGTTGTGAATGTTTCCATTTCATTCCAAACTAGTTGTGAATGTTTCCATTTCATTCCAAACTAGTTGTGAATGTTTCCATTTCATTCCAAACAAGTTGTGAATGTTTCCATTTCATTCCAAACAAGTTGTGAATGTTTCCATTTCATTCCAAACAAGTTGTGAATGTTTCCATTTCATTCCAAACAAGTTGTGAATGTTTCCATTTCATTCCAAACAAGTTGTGAATGTTTCCATTTCATTCCAAACTAGTTGTGAATGTTTCCATTTCATTCCAAACAAGTTGTGAATGTTTCCATTTCATTCCAAACAAGTTGTGAATGTTTCCATTTCATTCCAAACAAGTTGTGAATGTTTCCATTTCATTCCAAACAAGTTGTGAATGTTTCCATTTCATTCCAAACAAGTTGTGAATGTTTCCATTTCATTCCAAACAAGTTGTGAATGTTTCCATTTCATTCCAAAACAAGTTGTGAATGTTTCCATTTCATTCCAAACAAGTTGTGAATGTTTCCATTTCATTCCAAACTAGTTGTGAATGTTTCCATTTCATTCCAAACAAGTTGTGAATGTTTCCATTTCATTCCAAACTAGTTGTGAATGTTTCCATTTCATTCCAAACTAGTTGTGAATGTTTCCATTTCATTCCAAACAAGTTGTGAATGTTTCCATTTCATTCCAAACAAGTTGTGAATGTTTCCATTTCATTCCAAACTAGTTGTGAATGTTTCCATTTCATTCCAAACAAGTTGTGAATGTTTCCATTTCATTCCAAACTAGTTGTGAATGTTTCCATTTCATTCCAAACTAGTTGTGAATGTTTCCATTTCATTCCAAACAAGTTGTGAATGTTTCCATTTCATTCCAAACTAGTTGTGAATGTTTCCATTTCATTCCAAACAAGTTGTGAATGTTTCCATTTCATTCCAAACAAGTTGTGAATGTTTCCATTTCATTCCAAACAAGTTGTGAATGTTTCCATTTCATTCCAAACAAGTTGTGAATGTTTCCATTTCATTCCAAACTAGTTGTGAATGTTTCCATTTCATTCCAAACAAGTTGTGAATGTTTCCATTTCATTCCAAACAAGTTGTGAATGTTTCCATTTCATTCCAAACAAGTTGTGAATGTTTCCATTTCATTCCAAACAAGTTGTGAATGTTTCCATTTCATTCCAAACAAGTTGTGAATGTTTCCATTTCATTCCAAACAAGTTTTGAATGTTTCCATTTCATTTGAATGTTTCCATTTCATTCCAAACAAGTTGTGAATGTTTCCATTTCATTCCAAACTAGTTGTGAATGTTTCCATTTCATTCCAAAAAAGTTGTGAATGTTTCCATTTCATTCCAAACAAGTTGTGAATGTTTCCATTTCATTCCAAACAAGTTGTGAATGTTTCCATTTCATTCCAAACAAGTTGTGAATGTTTCCATTTCATTCCAAAACAAGTAGTGAATGTTTCCATTTCATTCCAAACAAGTTGTGAATGTTTCCATTTCATTCCAAACTAGTTGTGAATGTTTCCATTTCATTCCAAACAAAGTTGTGAATGTTTCCATTTCATTCCAAACTAGTTGTGAATGTTTCCATTTCATTCCAAACAAGTTGTGAATGTTTCCATTTCATTCCAAACTAGTTGTGAATGTTTCCATTTCATTCCAAACAAGTTGTGAATGTTTCCATTTCATTCCAAACTAGTTGTGAATGTTTCCATTTCATTCCAAAACAAGTTGTGAATGTTTTCCATTTCATTCCAAACTAGTTGTGAATGTTTCCATTTCATTCCAAAACTAGTTGTGAATGTTTCCATTTCATTCCAAACTAGTTGTGAAAATGTTTCCATTTCATTCCAAACTAGTTGTGAATGTTTCCATTTCATTCCAAACAAGTTGTGAATGTTTCCATTTCATTCCAAACTAGTTGTGAATGTTTCCATTTCATTCCAAACAAGTTGTGAATGTTTCCATTTTCATTCCAAACTAGTTGTGAATGTTTCCATTTCATTCCAAACAAGTTGTGAATGTTTCCATTTCATTCCAAACTAGTTGTGAATGTTTCCATTTCATTCCAAACAAGTTGTGAATGTTTCCATTTCATTCCAAACAAGTTGTGAATGTTTCCATTTCATTCCAAACAAGTTGTGAATGTTTCCATTTCATTCCAAACTAGTTGTGAATGTTTCCATTTCATTCCAAACAAGTTGTGAATGTTTCCATTTCATTCCAAAACTAGTTGTGAATGTTTCCATTTCATTCCAAACTAGTTGTGAATGTTTCCATTTCATTCCAAACTAGTTGGGAATGTTTCCACTTCATTCCAAAACAAGTTGTGAATGTTTCCATTTCATTCCAAACTAGTTGTGAATGTTTCTATTTCATTCCAAACTAGTTGTGAATGTTTCCATTTCATTCCAAACCTAGTTGTGAATGTTTCCATTTCATTCCAAACTAGTTGTGAATGTTTCCATTTCATTCCAAACAAGTTGTGAATGTTTCCATTTCATTCCAAACTAGTTTTGAATGTTTCCATTTCATTCCAAACTAGTTGTGAATGTTTCCATTTCATTCCAAACAAGTTGTGAATGTTTTTTGTGAATGTTTCCATTTCATTCATTCGAAACTAGTTGTGAAAGATTCCATTACATTCTAAACAGGTTGTGAGTGTTGCATTTCATTCAAAACTTGTTGTGAAAGTTTCCATTTCAATCCAAAACAAGTTGTAAGTGTTTCCCTTGCAAACAAGTTTTGAATATTTATATTGGAAACTAATCGTGGATGTTTACATTCTATTGTAAACAACTTTTCAATGTTCTAGTTCATGGCAAAAACTTGTTGTGAATGTTTTCGACTTCATTCAAAACATGTTGTGACTGTTTCATTTCAGTCCACACTAGTTTTGATTGTTTGAGTTTTATTCCAAAACAGGTTGATGAATGTTTCCATTCTAAGTAATATCTGAATGTTTCTATTTCCAAACAAATGGTTAAGGGTTCCATTTTATTCCAAAACAACGTTATGAACATTTTCATTTCTTTCCAGACAAGTTGGGAATGCTTCAATTTTCTGTCTAAACAAATTTTTGATGTTTCCATTCCAAACTTGCTGTGAATGCTTCCATTGCAAACAAGTTGTGAAAGGTTACATTTCATTCTAACCAAGTTGAGAATATTTCGATTTCATTCCAAACACACGTTGTGAACATTTTCATTTTCATACAAAACAAGTTGTGAGTTTTTCCATTCCAATCTTCCAATTTCTAGTTGTCCAAATAAGTTGTGAATATTTCCATTCTAAACAAGCTGTAAATGTTTCCATTTCATTCTAAACAAGTTGAGAATGTTTCCATTTCGTTCCATAGTCGTTGTGAATGTTTCTATTTAATTGCAAACGAGTGGTGAAAGTTTCTATTTCATTCAAAAGTTGTTCTGAAAGTTTTCCATTTCATTCAAAACTTGTTATGAATGTTTCGATTTCATTCTAAACTCGTTGGGAATGTTTCAATTGACTATGTCAATTTCATTCTAAACTAGTTGCGAATGTTTCCATTGTAAACTAGTTATGAGTGGTTGCATTACAAATAAGCTGTCAATGTTTCTATTTCATTACAAACAAGTTGCAAAAGTTCTAATTCATTCTATCCACTACATTCTAACAAATTATGAACATTTTCATTACATTCCAAACAAGTTGTAAATGGTTCCATTTCATTCCAAACAAGTTGTGAATGTTTCTATTTCATTCCCAAAGTAATTGTGAATGATTCTGTTTCATTCCAAAAGAAGTGGGGAATGTTTCCATTTCATTCCAAAGTAATTTTGAATGTTTCCATTTTATTCCAAAACAATGCTATAAATTTTTCAATCTCATTACAAACTAGTTCTGGACGTTTTCAATTTTAGTCCAAACTTGTTGTGATTGTTTCTTTTTCATTCAAAACATGTTGTGAATGTTTCCATTTTCTAGTTTCGAATGTTTGCATTCCAAATGAGCTGTCAATATCTCAATTTCATTTTTAAAAATAACTTCTGAACGTTTTCATATCATCAAAAAAAATTAGTTGTCAATCTTTGCATTTCATTCTAAAGACGGTTTGAATCTTTCCATTTCATTCAAAAATACTTTTTATTCTTTTTGTTGCATTCAAATACAAGTTGTGAATGTTTTCAATCCAAACATGTTGTCAATCTTTTTACCCCAAACAGGTTGTGAATGTTTGCATTTCGTTCCTAAACAAGTAAGGTGAATGTTTCCAATTCATTCCAAACGAGTTGTGAATGTTTCCAATTAATTCTAAACAAGTTCGTGAGTGTTTGCATTCATTCCAAACTTGTTGTGTGAATGTTTCCATTTCAATTCCAAAACAAAGTTGTGGAATGTTACCATTACATTCGAAAACTAGTTGTGAATGTTTCCATTCATTCCAAAAAAGTTGTGAATGTTTCAATTTCATTCCAAACAATTCGCAAGTGTTCCGATTTCATCCCCATTTTAAAGTTGGGAAATTTTTTCAGTTTCAGTCCAAAACTTGTTGTGACTGATTCCCAGTCCATTTCCAAAACTACTTGTGAAGGTTTACCTTCATATCCAAACAAGTTGTGAAATGGTTCCATTTCTCATTCCAAACAAAATAGGTGCGAATGTTTCCATTTCATTCCAAAACAAGTGTGTGAATGGATTCCCATTTCACTCCAATCAAGTTGTGAATGTTTGCAGTTCATTCCAAAACTAGTTGTGAATGTTTCCATTTCATTCCAAACCACGTGTGAATGTTTCCAGTTCATTCCAAACAAGTGAGTGAATGGTTCCATTTCATTCCAAAAAAGTGGCGAATGTTTCCCATTTTAATTCCAATCTAGTTGTGAATGTTTCCATTTCATTCCAAACAAGTGGGAATGTTTCCGTTTCATTCCACACTTATTGTGAATGTTTCCATTTCCATTCCAAACTTGTTTTTTGTGAATGTCATTCATTCCCCAAACTTGTTAGGAATGTTTCAAATTTCGTTCCAAATAGTTGTGAATGGTTTCCATTTCATTCCATTCAATGTTGTGAACGTTTCCATTTCTTTAAAAAACTAGTTATGAATGTTTTCCCTTTCATTCAAACTAGTTGTGAATGTTTCCACTTCAATCCATTCAAGTTTTCAATGTTCCCATTCCATTCCAAAACGTGTTGGGAATGTTTCCCTTTTCCTTCCAAAACTAGTAGGTGAATGTTTCAATTTTAATCCAAACTAGGTGTGGTGCATGTGTCCATCTTTTTCAAAACTAGTTGTTAATGTGTTCATTTCGTTCCATTTCTAGTTGTGACTGTTTCAATTTCCTTCAAAACTTGTTGTGAATGTTTCCATTTCATTCCAAACTAGTTGTGAATGTTTCCATTCTTCTCCAAAGTTTTTGTGAATGTTTCAAAACAAGTTATGAATCTTTCCATTCAAAACAAGTTGTGAATGTTTCCATTCATTCCAAAGTTGTTATGAATGTATCCACTTCATTCCAAAACTTGTTATTAATTTTTCCATTCTGACTCCAAACTAGTTGGGAATGTTTCAATTTTGGTCCAAACTTGTTGTGAATGTTTCCATTTAGTTTCCAAACTAGTTGTGAATGTTTCCATTTCTTTCCAAACGAGCTATGAATGGTTCCATTTCATTTCCAAATTCAACTAGTGAATGTTTCCATTTCAATCCAAAATCTGTTGTGAGTGTTTCCATTTTCATTCCAAACTAGTTTCATTTCATTCCAAACTAGTTGTTGACATGTTTCCATTTCATTCAAAAACATGTTGTGAATGTTTCCATTTCATTCCAAAACAAGTTGTGAATGTTTCCAATTCATTCCAACCAAGTTTTGAATGCCTTCCATTTCTTTCTAAAACAAGTGGTCCATTGTTCCAAATCATTCCAAACAAGTTGTGAAGGTTTCCCATTTCATTCCACGAATTAAGTTGTTTGAATGTTTCCATTTTCATTCCAAAGTTGTTGTGAATGTTTTCATTTCAATTTTTTTATGAATGTTTACATTTCAAATTCAAAAAAAGTTGGTGAGAATGTTTCCCATTTCTTTCTAAACTTAGTTGTGAATGTTTCCATTTCAATTCCAAACCAAGTGTGTGAATGTTTTCCATTTCATTCCAATAAGGTTTCGAATGTTCCCATTCATTCCAAAAATTTGTTGTGAATGGTTTTCATTTCAGTTCCAAACTAGTTGTGCATGTTTTCCATTTCATTCCCAAACAAGTTGTGAATGTTTCCATTTCCTTCCAAACAAGTTGGGAATGTTTCCATTTCATTCCAAACTAGTTGTGAATGTTTCCTTTTCATTCCAAACTAGTTGTGAATGTTTCCATTTCATTCCAAACAAGTTGTGAATGTTTCCATTTCATTCCAAACTAGTTGTGAATGTTTCCATTTCATTCCAAACAAGTTGTGAATGTTTCCATTTCATTCAAAACTTGTTGTGAATGTTTCCATTTCATTCCAAACAAGTTGTGAATGTTTCCATTTCATTCCAAACAAGTTGTGAATGTTTCCATTTCATTCCAAACAAGTTGTGAATGTTTCCATTTCATTCCAAACTAGTTGTGAATGTTTCCATTTCATTCCAAACTAGTTGTGAATGTTTCCATTTCATTCCAAACAAGTTGTGAATGTTTCCATTTCATTCCAAACTAGTTGTGAATGTTTCCATTTCATTCCAAAACTAGTTGTGAATGTTTCCATTTCATTCCAAACTAGTTGTGAATGTTTCCATTTCATTCTAAACTTGTTGTGAATGTTTCCATTTCATTCCAAACTAGTTGTGAATGTTTCCATTTCATTCCAAACTAGTTGTGAATGTTTCCATTAATTCCAAACTTGTGGTTATTGGAATGTTTGAATTTCCATTTCAATTCCAAACAAGTTTTGAATGTTTCCATTTCATTCCAAACTTGTTGTGAATGTTTCCATTTCATTCCAAACAAGTTGTGAATGTTTCCATTTCATTCCAAACTAGTTGTGAATAGTTTCCATTTCATTCCAAACTAGTTGTGAATGTTTCCATTTCATTCCAAACAAGTTGTGAATGTTTCCATTTCATTCCAAACTTGTTGTGAATGATTCCATACAAGTTTTCATTTCATTCCAAAGTTGTGAATGTTTCCATTTCATTCCAAACTAGTTGTGAATGTTTCCATTTCATTCCAAACTAGTTGTGAATGTTTCCATTTCATTCCAAACAAGTTGTGAATGTTTCCATTTCATTCCAAACAAGTTGTGAATGTTTCCATTTCATTCCAAACTAGTTGTGAATGTTTCCATTTCATTCCAAACAAGTTGTGAATGCTTCCATTTCATTCCAAACAAGTTGTGAATGTTTCCATTTCATTCCAAACTAGTTGTGAATGTTTCCATTTCATTCCAAACAACGTTGTGAATGTTTCCATTTCATTCCAAACAAGTTGTGAATGTTTCCATTTCATTCCAAACTAGTTGTGAATGTTTCCATTTCATTCCAAACTAGTTGTGAATGTTTCCATTTCATTCCAAACAAGTTGTGAATGTTTCCATTTCATTCCAAACAAGTTGTGAATGTTTCCATTTCATTCCAAATTAGTTGTGAATGTTTCCATTTCATTCCAAACAAGTTGTGAATGTTTCCATTTCATTCCAAACTAGTTGTGAATGTTTCCATTTCATTCCAAACTAGTTGTGAATGTTTCCATTTCATTCCAAACAAGTTGTGAATGTTTCCATTTCATTCCAAACAGTTGTGTTGTGAATGTTTCCATTTCATTCCAAACAAGTTGTGAATGTTTCCATTTCATTCCAAACAAGTTGTGAATGTTTCCATTTCATTCCAAACTAGTTGTGAATGTTTCCATTTCATTCCAAACTAGTTGTGAATGTTTCCATTTCATTCCAAACTAGTTGTGAATGTTTCCATTTCATTCCAAACTAGTTGTGAATGTTTCCATTTCATTCCAAACTAGTTGTGAATGTTTCCATTTCATTCCAAACAAGTTGTGAATGTTTCCATTTCATTCCAAACTAGTTGTGAATGTTTCCATTTCATTCCAAACTAGTTGTGAATGTTTCCATTTCATTCCAAACTAGTTGTGAATGTTTCCATTTCATTCCAAACTAGTTGTGAATGTTTCCATTTCATTCCAAACTAGTTGTGAATGTTTCCATTTCATTCCAAACAAGTTGTGAATGTTTCCATTTCATTCCAAACAAGTTGTGAATGTTTCCATTTCATTCCAAACTAGTTGTGAATGTTTCCATTTCATTCCAAACTAGTTGTGAATGTTTCCATTTCATTCCAAACTAGTTGTGAATGTTTCCATTTCATTCCAAACTAGTTGTGAATGTTTCCATTTCATTCCAAACTAGTTGTGAATGTTTCCATTTCATTCCAAACAAGTTGTGAATGTTTCCATTTCATTCCAAACTTGTTGTGAATGTTTCCATTTCATTCCAAACTAGTTGTGAATGTTTCCATTTCATTCCAAACTAGTTGTGAATGTTTCCATTTCATTCCAAACTAGTTGTGAATGTTTCCATTTCATTCCAAACTAGTTGTGAATGTTTCCATTTCATTCCAAACAAGTTGTGAATGTTTGTCCAATAGTTTGAATGTTTTCATTCCAAACAAGTTGTGAATGTTTCCATTTCATTCCAAACTAGTTGTGAATGTTTCCATTTCATTCCAAACAAGTTGTGAATGTTTCCATTTCATTCCAAACTAGTTGTGAATGTTTCCATTTCATTCCAAACAATGTTGTGAATGTTTCCATTTCATTCCAAACTAGTTGTGAATGTTTCCATTTCATTCCAAACAAGTTGTGAATGTTTCCATTTCATTCCAAACTAGTTGTGAATGTTTCCATTTCATTCCAAACTAGTTGTGAATGTTTCCATTTCATTCCAAACTAGTTGTGAATGTTTCCATTTCATTCCAAACTAGTTGTGAATTTTCCATTTCATTCCAAACTTGTTGTGAATGTTTCCATTTCATTCCAAACTAGTTGTGAATGTTTCCATTTCATTCCAAACTAGTTGTGAATGTTTCCATTTCATTCCAAACTAGTTGTGAATGTTTCCATTTCATTCCAAACTAGTTGTGAAATCCATTTTCCATTTCATTCCAAACAAGTTGTGAATGTTTCCATTTCATTCCAAACTAGTTGTGAATGTTTCCATTTCATTCCAAACTAGTTGTGAATGTTTCCATTTCATTCCAAACTAGTTGTGAATGTTTCCATTTCATTCCAAACTAGTTGTGAATGTTTCCATTTCATTCCAAACTAGTTGTGAATGTTTCCATTTCATTCCAAACTAGTTGTGAATGTTTCCATTTCATTCCAAACTAGTTGTGAATGTTTCCATTTCATTCCAAACAAGTTGTGAATGTTTCCATTTCATTCCAAACTAGTTGTGAATGTTTCCATTTCATTCCAAACAAGTTGTGAATGTTTCCATTTCATTCCAAACTAGTTGTGAATGTTTCCATTTCATTCCAAACTAGTTGTGAATGTTTGCATTTCATTCCAAACTAGTTGTGAATGTTTCCATTTCATTCCAAACTAGTTGTGAATGTTTCCATTTCATTCCAAACTAGTTGTGAATGTTTCCATTTCATTCCAAACTAGTTGTGAATGTTTCCATTTCATTCCAAACTAGTTGTGAATGTTTCCATTTCATTCCAAACTAGTTGTGAATGTTTCCATTTCATTTCCAAACAAGTTGTGAATGTTTCCATTTCATTCCAAACTAGTTGTGAATGTTTCCATTTCATTCCAAACTAGTTGTGAATGTTTCCATTTCATTCCAAACAAGTTGTGAATGTTTCCATTTCATTCCAAACTTGTTGTGAATGTTTCCATTTCATTCCAAACTAGTTGTGAATGTTTCCATTTCATTCCAAACTAGTTGTGAATGTTTCCATTTCATTCCAAACTTGTTGTGAATGTTTTTGTTTCATTCCAAACTAGTTGTGAATGTTTCCATTTCATTCCAAACTAGTTGTGAATGTTTCCATTTCATTCCAAACTAGTTGTGAATGTTTCCATTTCATTCCAAACTAGTTGTGAATGTTTCCATTTCATTCCAAACTAGTTGTGAATGTTTCCATTTCATTCCAAACTAGTTGTGAATGTTTCCATTTCATTCCAAACTAGTTGTGAATGTGTGTTTCCATTTCATTCCAAACTAGTTGTGAATGTTTCCATTTCATTCCAAACAAGTTGTGAATGTTTCCATTTCATTCCAAACTAGTTGTGAATGTTTCCATTTCATTCCAAACTAGTTGTGAATGTTTCCATTTCATTCCAAACTAGTTGTGAATGTTTCCATTTCATTCCAAACTAGTTGTGAATGTTTCCATTTCATTCCAAACTAGTTGTGAATGTTTCCATTTCATTCCAAACTTGTTGTGAATGTTTCCATTTCATTCCAAACTTGTTGTGAATGTTTCCATTTCATTCCAAACTAGTTGTGAATGTTTCCATTTCATTCCAAACTAGTTGTGAATGTTTCCATTTCATTCCAAACTAGTTGTGAATGTTTCCATTTCATTCCAAACTAGTTGTGAATGTTTCCATTTCATTCCAAAACAAGTTGTGAATGTTTCCATTTCATTCCAAACTAGTTGTGAATGTTTCCATTTCTTTCCAAACAAGTTGTGAATGTTTCCATTTCATTCCAAACAAGTTGTGAATGTTTCCATTTCATTCCAAACAAGTTGTGAATGTTTTCATTTCATTCCAAAACAAGTTGTGAATGTTTCCATTTCATTCCAAACAAGTTGTGAATGTTTCCATTTCATTCCAAACAAGTTGTGAATGTTTCCATTCATTCCAAACTAGTTCCAATGTTTCCAAATTCCAAACAAGTTGTGAATATTTCCAATTCCATTCCAAATTGGCAAACTTTAATGTTTCCATTTCATTCCAAAACTTGTTGTGCCAATGTTTCCATTTCATTTCATTCACAAACAAGTTGTGAATGTTTCCATTTCATTCCAAACTTGTTGTGAATGTTTCCATTCATTCCAAACTAGTTGTGAATGTTTCCATTTCATTCCAAACTAGTTGTGAATGTTTCCATTTTCCTTCAAACAAGTTGTGAATGTTTCCATTTCATTCCAAAAAAGTTGTGAATGTTTCCATTTCATTTCAAACTAGTTGTGAATGTTTCCATTTCATTCCAAACTAGTTGTGAATGTTTCCATTTCATTCCAAACTAGTTGTGAATGTTTCCATTTCATTCCAAACAAGTTGTGAATGTTTCCATTTCATTCCAAACTAGTTGTGAATGTTTCCATTTCATTCCAAAAGTTGTTGTGAATGTTTCATTATTCCATTCAATTTTCCATTTCATTCTTGTGAATGTTTCCATTCATTCCAAACAAGTTGTGAATGTTTCCATTTCATTCCAAACTAGTTGTGAATGTTTCCATTTCATTCCAAACAAGTTGTGAATGTTTCCATTTCATTCCAAACAAGTTGTGAATGTTTCCATTTCATTCCAAACAAGTTGTGAATGTTTCCATTTCATTCAAAACTAGTTGTGAATGTTTTATTTCCATTTCCCATTTCATTCCAAACAAGTTGTGAATGTTTCCATTTCATTCCAAACTAGTTGTGAATGTTTCCATTTCATTCCAAACTAGTTGTGAATGTTTCCATTTCATTCAAAACTAGTTGTGAATGTTTCCATTTCATTCCAAACTAGTTGTGAATGTTTCCATTTCATTCCAAACTAGTTGTGAATGTTTCCATTTCATTCCAAACAAGTTGTGAATGTTTCCATTTCATTCCAAACTAGTTGTGAATGTTTCCATTTCATTCCAAACAAGTTGTGAATGTTTCCATTCATTCCAAACTAGTTGTGAATGTTTCCATTTCATTCCAAACTAGTTGTGAATGTTTCCAATTTGTTGTCCATGTTTAATTTCATTCCAAACTAGTTGTGAATGTTTCCATTTCATTCCAAAAGTTGTGAATGTTTCCATTTCATTCCAAACTAGTTGTGAATGTTTCCATTTCATTCCAAACTAGTTTGTGAATGTTTCCATTTTCATTCCAAACTAGTTGTGAATGTTTCCATTTCATTCCAAACAAGTTGTGAATGTTTCCATTTCATTCCAAACTAGTTGTGAATGTTTCCATTTCATTCCAAACTAAGTTGTGAATGTTTCCATTTCATTCCAAACTAGTTGTGAATGTTTCCATTTCATTCCAAACAAGTTGTGAATGTTTCCATTTCATTCCAAACAAGTTGTGAATGTTTCCATTTTCTAAACTATTCCAATGTTTCCAGTTCCAAAAGTTTGAATGTTTTCCATTTCCAAACTAGTTGTGAATGTCATTCCATTTCATTCCAAAACTAGTTGTGAATGTTTCCATTTCATGTTCCAATCCATTGTACCTGTTGTGAATGTTTTCCATTTCAGTTGTGAATGTTTCTGTTTTGAACTAGTTTCCATGGAATGTTTCCATTTCCATTACAAGTTGTGAATGTTTCCATTTCATTCCAAACTAGTTGTGAATGTTTCCATTTCATTCCAAACTAGTTGTGAATGTTTCCATTTCATTCCAAACAAGTTGTGAATGTTTCCATTTCATTCCAAACTAGTTGTGAATGTTTCCATTTCATTCCAAACTAGTTTTGGAATGTTTCCATTTCATTCCAAACTAGTTGTGAATGTTTCCATTTCATTCCAAACAAGTTGTGAATGTTTCCATTTCATTCCAAACTAGTTGTGAATGTTTCCATTTCATTCCAAACAAGTTGTGAATGTTTCCATTTCATTCCAAATTAGTTGTGAATGTTTCCATTTCATTCCAAACTTGTTGTGAATGTTTCCATTTCATTCCAACATAGTTGTGAATGTTTCCATTTCATTCCAAACTAGTTGTGAATGTTTCCATTTCATTCCAAACAAGTTGTGAATGTTTCCATTTCATTCCAAACAAGTTGTGAATGTTTCCATTTCATTCCAAACTAGTTGTGAATGTTTCCATTTCATTCCAAACAAGTTGTGAATGTTTCCATTTCATTCCAAACAAGTTGTGAATGTTTCCATTTTATTCCAAACAAGTTGTGAATGTTTCCATTTCATTCCAAACTAGTTGTGAATGTTTCCATTTCATTCCAAACAAGTTGTGAATGTTTCCATTTCATTCCAAACTTGTTGTGAATGTTTCCATTTCATTCCAAACAAGTTGTGAATGTTTCCATTTCATTCCAAACTAGTTGTGAATGTTTCCATTTCATTCCAAACAAGTTGTGAATGTTTCCATTTCATTCCAAACAAGTTGTGAATGTTTCCTTCCATGTTTCTATTCCAAACTAGTTGTGAATGTTTCCATTTCATTCCAAACTAGTTGTGAATGTTTCCATTTCATTCCAAACTAGTTGTGAATGTTTCCATTTCATTCCAAACTTGTTGTGAATGTTTCCATTTCATTCCAAACTAGTTGTGAATGTTTCCATTTCATTCCAAACTAGTTGTGAATGTTTCCATTTCATTCCAAACTAGTTGTGAATGTTTCCATTTCATTCGAAACTTGTTGTGAATGTTTCCAAACAAGTTGTGAATGTTTCCATTTCATTCCAAACAAGTTGTGAATGTTTCCATTTCATTCCAAACTTGTTGTGAATGTTTTTCCATTTCATTCCAAACTAGTTGTGAATGTTTCCATTTCATTCCAAACAAGTTGTGAATGTTTCCATTTCATTCCAAATAAGTTGTGAATGTTTCCATTTCATTCCAAACTTGTTGTGAATGTTTCCATTTCATTCCAAACTAGTTGTGAATGTTTCCATTTCATTCCAAACAAGTTGTGAATGTTTCCATTTCATTCCAAACTAGTTGTGAATGTTTCCATTTCATTCCAAACTAGTTGTGAATGTTTCCATTTCATTCCAAACAAGTTGTGAATGTTTCCATTTCATTCCAAACTAGTTGTGAATGTTTCCATTTCATTCATTCAAACAAGTTGTGAATGTTTTCATTTCATTCCAAACAAGTTGTGAATGTTTCCATTTCATTCCAAACTAGTTGTGAATGTTTCCATTTCATTCCAAAACAAGTTGTGAATGTTTTTCCATGTTTCATTCCAAACTAGTTGTGAATGTTTCCATTTCATTCCAAACTAGTTGTGAATGTTTCCATTTCATTCCAAACAAGTTGTGAATGTTTCCATTTCATTCCAAACAAGTTGTGAATGTTTCCATTTCATTCCAAACAAGTTGTGATTGTTTCCATTTCATTCCAAACTAGTTGTGAATGTTTCCATTTCATTCCAAACAAGTTGTGAATGTTTCCATTTCATTCCAAACTAGTTGTGAATGTTTCCATTTCATTCCAAACTAGTTGTGAATGTTTCCATTTCATTCCAAACAAGTTGTGAATGTTTCCATTTCATTCCAAAACTAGTTGTGAATGTTTCCATTTCATTCCAAACAAGTTGTGAATGTTTCCATTTCATTCCAAACAAGTTGTGAATGTTTCCATTTCATTCCAAACTAGTTGTGAATGTTTCTTTCTTTTCATTCCCAACATTTGAATGTTTCCATTGATCAACTAGTTGTGAATGTTTCCATTTCATTCCAAACAAGTTGTGAATGTTTCCATTTCATTCCAAACAAGTTGTGAATGTTTCCATTTCATTCCAAACTAGTTGTGAATGTTTCCATTTCATTCCAAACTAGTTGTGAATGTTTCCATTTCATCCCAAACAAGTTGTGAATGTTTCCATTTCATTCCAAACTAGTTGTGAATGTTTCCAGTTCATTCCAAACTAGTTGTGAATGTTTCCATTTCATTCCAAACTAGTTGTGAATGTTTCCATTTCATTCCAAACAAGTTGTGAATGTTTCCATTTCATTCCAAAACAAGTTGTGAATGTTTCCATTTCATTCCAAACTAGTTGTGAATGTTTCCATTTCATTCCAAACAAGTTGTGAATGTTTCCATTTCATTCCAAACAAGTTGTGAATGTTTCCATTTCATTCCAAACTAGTTGTGAATGTTTCCATTTCATTCCAAACAAGTTGTGAATGTTTCCAATTCATTCCAAAAAGGTTGTGAATGTTTCCATTTCATTGA
The DNA here is from genome assembly GCA_005392925.1 of Aquilaria sinensis. Taxonomy (NCBI): domain Eukaryota; kingdom Viridiplantae; phylum Streptophyta; class Magnoliopsida; order Malvales; family Thymelaeaceae; genus Aquilaria; species Aquilaria sinensis. The sequence continues at coordinate 23,710 of SMDT01002319.1, forward strand.
ATGTTTCCATTTCATTCCAAACAAGTTGTGAATGTTTCCATTTCATTCCAAACAAGTTGTGAATGTTTCCATTTCATTCCAAACTAGTTGTGAATGTTTCCATTTCATTCCAAACGAAGTTGTGAATGTTTCCATTTCATTCCAAACTAGTTGTGAATGTTTCCATTTCATTCCAAACTAGTTGTGAATGTTTCCATTTCATTCCAAACTAGTTGTGAATGTTTCCATTTCATTCCAAACTAGTTGTGAATGTTTCCATTTCATTCCAAACAAGTTGTGAATGTTTCCATTTCATTCCAAACAAGTTGTGAATGTTTCCATTTCATTCTCCAAACAAGTTGTGAATGTTTCCATTTCATTCCAAACAAGTTTGTGAATGTTTCCATTTCATTTAGTTTTGAATGTTCCATTTCATTTCCAAACAAGTTGTGAATGTTTCATTCTAAACTTGTGATTTTCCATTTAGTTTGTGAATGTTTGTGAATGTTTCCATTTCAAAACAAGTTGTGAATGTTTCCATTTCATTCCAAACAAGTTGTGAATGTTTCCATTTCATTCCAAACTAGTTGTGAATGTTTCCATTTCATTCCAAACAAGTTGTGAATGTTGAATGTTTCCATTTCATTTCCAAACTAGTTGTGAATGTTTCCATTTCATTCCAAACTAGTTGTGAATGTTTCCATTTCATTCCAAACAAGTTGTGAATGTTTCCATTTCATTCCAAACAAGTTGTGAATGTTTCCATTTCATTCCAAACAAGTTGTGAATGTTTCCATTTCATTCCAAACAAGTTGTGAATGTTTCCATTTCATTCCAAACAAGTTGTGAATGTTTCCATTTCATTCCAAAACAAGTTGTGAATGTTTCCATTTCATTCCAAACAAGTTGTGAATGTTTCCATTTCATTCCAAACAAGTTGTGAATGTTTCCATTTTGTTTCCATTTCATTCCAAACTAGTTGTGAATGTTTCCATTTCATTCCAAAACAAGTTGTGAATGTTTCCATTTCATTCCAAACTAGTTGTGAATGTTTCCATTTCATTCCAAACTTGTTGTGAATGTTTCCATTTCATTCCAAACTAGTTGTGAATGTTTCCATTTCATTCCAAACTAGTTGTGAATGTTTCCATTTCATTCCAAACTAGTTGTGAATGATTGTTTCCATTTCATTTGAATGTTTCCATTTCATTCCAAACTAGTGAATGTTTCCATTTCATTCCAAACAAGTTGTGAATGTTTCCATTTCATTCCAAACAAGTTGTGAATGTTTCCATTTCATTCCAAACTAGTTGTGAATGTTTCCATTTCATTCCAAACAAGTTGTGAATGTTTCCATTTCATTCCAAACTAGTTGTGAATGTTTCCATTTCATTCCAAACTAGTTGTGAATGTTTCCATTTCATTCCAAACAAGTTGTGAATGTTTCCATTTCATTCCAAACTAGTTGTGAATGTTTCCATTTCATTCCAAACTAGTTGTGAATGTTTCCATTTCATTCCAAACTAGTTGTGAATGTTTCCATTTCATTCCAAACAAGTTGTGAATGTTTCCATTTCATTCCAAACAAGTTGTGAATGTTTCCATTTCATTCCAAACAAGTTGTGAATGTTTCCATTTCATTCCAAACAAGTTGTGAATGTTTCCATTTCATTCCAAACTAGTTGTGAATGTTTCCATTTCATTCCAAACTAGTTGTGAATGTTTCCATTTCATTCCAAACTAGTTGTGAATGTTTCCATTTCATTCCAAACTAGTTGTGAATGTTTCCATTTCATTCCAAACTAGTTGTGAATGTTTCCATTTCATTCCAAACAAGTTGTGAATGTTTCCATTTCATTCCAAACTAGTTGTTGTGAATGTTTCCATTTCATTCCAAACTAGTTGTGAATGTTTCCATTTCATTCCAAACTTAGTTGTGAATGTTTCCATTTCATTCCAAACAAGTTGTGAATGTTTCCATTTCATTCCAAAGTTGTGAATGTTCCATTTCATTCCAAACTAGTTGTGAATTCCATTTCATTCCAAACTAGTTGTGAATGTTTCCATTTCATTCCAAACAAGTTGTGAATGTTTCCATTTCATTCCAAACAAGTTGTGAATGTTTCCATTTCATTCCAAACTAGTTGTGAATGTTTCCATTTCATTCCAAACAAGTTGTGAATGTTTCCATTTCATTCCAAACTAGTTGTGAATGTTTCCATTTCATTCCAAACTAGTTGTGAATGTTTCCATTTCATTTCCAGTTTTCATTCCAAACTAGTTGTGAATGTTTCCATTTCATTCCAAACTAGTTGTGAATGTTTCCATTTCATTCCAAACTAGTTGTGAATGTTTCCATTCATTCCAAACAAGTTGTGAATGTTTCCATTTCATTCCAAACAAGTTGTGAATGTTTCCATTTCATTCCAAACTAGTTGTGAATGTTTCCATTTCATTCCAAACTAGTTGTGAATGTTTCCATTTCATTCCAAACAAGTTGTGAATGTTTCCATTTCATTCCAAACTAGTTGTGAATGTTTCCATTTCATTCCAAACTAGTTGTGAATGTTTCCATTTCATTCCAAACAAGTTGTGAATGTTTCCATTTCATTCCATTCAAGTTGTGAATGTTTCCAATCTTTCCAGTTGTGAATGTTTCCATTTCATTCCAAACAAGTTGTGAATGTTTCCATTTCATTCCAAACTAGTTGTGAATGTTTCCATTTCATTCCATTCCAGTTGTGAATGTTTCCATTTCATTCCAAACAAGTTGTGAATGTTTCCATTTCATTCCAAACTTGTTGTGAATGTTTCCATTTCATTCCAAACAAGTTGTGAATGTTTCCATTTCATTCCAAAACAAGTTGTGAATGTTTCCATTTCATTCCAAACAAGTTGTGAATGTTTCCATTTCATTCCAAACAAGTTGTGAATGTTTCCATTTCATTCCAAAACAAGTTGTGAATGTTTCCATTTCATTCCAAACAAGTTGTGAATGTTTCCATTTCATTCCAAACTAGTTGTGAATGTTTCCATTTCATTCCAAAAAGTTGTGAATGTTGTGAATGTTTCCATTTCCATTTCATTCCAAACAAGTTGTGAATGTTTCCATTTCATTCCAAACATAGTTGTGAATGTTTTCATTTCATTCCAAACTAGTTGTGAATGTTTCCATTTCATTCCAAACTAGTTGTGAATGTTTCCATTTCATTCTAAACAAGTTGTGAATGTTTCCATTTTCATTTCCAAACAAGTTGTGAATGTTTCCTCATTCCAAACTAGTTGTGAATGTTTCCATTTCATTCCAAACAAGTTGTGAATGTTTCCATTCATTCCAAACAAGTTGTGAATGTTTCCATTTCATTCCAAACAAGTTGTGAATGTTTCCATTTCATTCCAAACAAGTTGTGAATGTTTCCATTTCATTCCAAACAAGTTGTGAATGTTTCCATTTCATTCCAAACAAGTTGTGAATGTTTCCATTTCATTCCAAACAAGTTGTGAATGTTTCCATTTCATTCCAAACAAGTTGTGAATGTTTCCATTTCATTCCAAAACTAGTTGTGAATGTTTCCATTTCATTCCAAACAAGTTGTGAATGTTTCCATTTCATTCCAAACAAGTTGTGAATGTTTCCATTTCATTCCAAACTAGTTGTGAATGTTTCCATTTCATTCTAAACAAGTTGTGAATGTTTCCATTTCATTCCAAACAAGTTGTGAATGTTTCATTTCATTTTCCATTCATGTTCAAACTAGTTGTGAATGTTTCCATTTCATTCCAAACAAGTTGTGAATGTTTCCATTTCATTCCAAACAAGTTGTGAATGTTTCCATTTCATTCCAAACAAGTTGTGAATGTTTCCATTTCATTCCAAACTAGTTGTGAATGTTTCCATTTCATTCCAAACAAGTTGTGAATGTTTCCATTTCATTCCAAACAAGTTGTGAATGTTTCCATTTCATTCCAAACTAGTTGTGAATGTTTCCATTTCATTCCAAACTAGTTCTGAATGTTTCCATTTCATTCCAAACAAGTTGTGAATGTTTCCATTTCATTCCAAACAAGTTGTGAATGTTTCCATTTCATTCCAAACAAGTTGTGAATGTTTCCATTTCATTCCAAACTTAGTTGTGAATGTTTCCATTTCATTCCAAACTAGTTGTGAATGTTTCCATTTCATTCCAAACTAGTTGTGAATGTTTCCATTTCATTCCAAACAAGTTGTGAATGTTTCCATTTCATTCCAAACAAGTTGTGAATGTTTCCATTTCATTCCAAACTAGTTGTGAATGTTTCCATTTCATTCTAAACAAGTTGTGAATGTTTCCATTTCATTCCAAACTAGTTGTGAATGTTTCCATTTCATTCCAAACAAGTTGTGAATGTTTCCATTTCATTCCAAACAAACAGTTGTGAATGTTTCCATTTCATTCCAAACAAGTTGTGAATGTTTCCATTTCATTCCAAACAAGTTGTGAATGTTTCCATTTCATTCCAAACAAGTTGTGAATGTTTCCATTTCATTCCAAACTAGTTGTGAATGTTTCCATTTCATTCCAAACAAGTTGTGAATGTTTCCATTTCATTCCAAACTAGTTGTGAATGTTTCCATTTCATTCCAAACTAGTTGTGAATGTTTCCATTTCATTCCAAACAAGTTGTGAATGTTTCCATTTCATTTTCCAAACAAGTTGTGAATGTTTCCATTTCATTCCAAACTAGTTGTGAATGTTTCCATTTCATTCCAAACTAGTTGTGAATGTTTCCATTTCATTCCAAACTAGTTGTGAATGTTTCCATTTCATTCCAAACTAGTTGTGAATGTTTCCATTTCATTCCAAACTAGTTGTGAATGTTTCCATTTCATTCCAAACTAGTTGTGAATGTTTCCATTTCATTCCAAACAAGTTGTGAATGTTTCCATTTCATTCCAAACTAGTTGTGAATGTTTCCATTTCATTCCAAACTAGTTGTGAATGTTTCCATTTCATTCCAAACTAGTTGTGAATGTTTCCATTTCATTCCAAACAAGTTGTGAATGTTTCCATTTCATTCCAAACTAGTTGTGAATGTTTCCATTTCATTCCAAACTAGTTGTGAATGTTTCCATTTCATTCCAAACTAGTTGTGAATGTTTCCATTTCATTCCAAACAAGTTGTGAATGTTTCCATTTCATTCCAAACTAGTTGTGAATGTTTTCATTTCATTCCAAACTAGTTGTGAATGTTTCCATTTCATTCCAAACTAGTTGTGAATGTTTCCATTTCATTCCAAACTAGTTGTGAATGTTTCCATTTCATTCAAAACAAGTTGTGAATGTTTCCATTTCATTCCAAACAAGTTGTGAATGTTTCCATTTCATTCCAAACAAGTTGTGAATGTTTCCATTTCATTCCAAACAAGTTGTGAATGTTTCCATTTCATTCCAAACCAGTTGTGAATGTTTCATTCTTAAAAAGTTATACGAGTTGTGATTTCATTCCAAACTAGTTGTGAATGTTTCCATTTCATTCCAAACAAGTTGTGAATGTTTCCATTTCATTCCAAACTAGTTGTGAATGTTTCCATTTCATTCCAAAACAAGTTGTGAATGTTTCCATTTCATTCCAAACAAGTTGTGAATGTTTCCATTTCATTCCAACTAAGTTGTGAATGTTTCCATTTCATTCCAAACTAGTTGTGAATGTTTCCATTTCATTCCAAACAAGTTGTGAATGTTTCCATTTCATTCCAAACTAGTTGTGAATGTTTCCATTTCATTCCAAACAAGTTGTGAATGTTTCCATTTCATTCCAAACAAGTTGTGAATGTTTCCATTTCATTCTAGTTGTGAAATTCCAAAGTTGTGAATGTTTCCATTTCATTCCAAACAAGTTGTGAATGTTTCCATTTCATTCCAAACAAGTTGTGAATGTTTCCATTTCATTCCAAACAAGTTGTGAATGTTTCCATTTCATTCCAAACAAGTTGTGAATGTTTCCATTTCATTCCAAAACAAGTTGTGAATGTTTCCATTTCATTCCAAACAAGTTGTGAATGTTTCCATTTCATTCCAAACTAGTTGTGAATGTTTCCATTTCATTCCAAACTAGTTGTGAATGTTTCCATTTCATTCCAAACAAGTTGTGAATGTTTCCATTTCATTCCAAACTAGTTGTGAATGTTTCCATTTCATTCCAAACTAGTTGTGAATGTTTCCATTTCATTCCAAACAAGTTGTGAATGTTTCCATTTCATTCCAAACTAGTTGTGAATGTTTCCATTTCATTCCAAACTAGTTGTGAATGTTTCCATTTCATTCCAAACAAGTTGTGAATGTTTCCATTTCATTCAAACTAGTTGTGAATGTTTCCATTTCATTCCAAACAAGTTGTGAATGTTTCCATTTCATTCCAAACTAGTTGTGAATGTTTCCATTTCATTCAAAACAAGTTGTGAATGTTTCCATTTCATTCCAAACAAGTTGTGAATGTTTCCATTTCATTCCAAACTAGTTTTGAATGTTTCCATTTCATTCCAAACAAGTTGTGAATGTTTCCATTTCATTCCAAACAAGTTGTGAATGTTTCCATTTCATTCCAAACAAGTTGTGAATGTTTCCATTTCATTCCAAACAAGTTGTGAATGTTTCCATTTCATTCCAAAAACTAGTTGTGAATGTTTCCATTTCATTCCAAACTAGTTGTGAATGTTTCCATTTCATTCCAAACAAGTTGTGAATGTTTCCATTTCATTCCAAACAAGTTGTGAATGTTTCCATTTCATTCCAAACTAGTTGTGAATGTTTCCATTTCATTCCAAACAAGTTGTGAATGTTTCCATTTCATTCCAAACAAGTTGTGAATGTTTCCATTTCATTCCAAACAAGTTGTGAATGTTTCCATTTCATTCCAAACAAGTTGTGAATGTTTCCATTTCATTCCAAACTAGTTGTGAATGTTTCCATTTCATTCCAAACAAGTTGTGAATGTTTCCATTTCATTCCAAACAAGTTGTGAATGTTTCCATTTCATTCCAAACTAGTTGTGAATGTTTCCATTTCATTCCAAACAAGTTGTGAATGTTTCCATTTCATTCCAAACTAGTTGTGAATGTTTCCATTTCATTCCAAACAAGTTGTGAATGTTTCCATTTCATTCCAAACAAGTTGTGAATGTTTCCATTTCATTCCAAACTAGTTGTGAATGTTTCCATTTCATTCCAAACTAGTTGTGAATGTTTCCATTTCATTCCAAACTAGTTGTGAATGTTTCCATTTCATTCCAAACAAGTTGTGAATGTTTCCATTTCATTCCAAACTAGTTGTGAATGTTTCCATTTCATTCCAAACAAGTTGTGAATGTTTCCATTTCATTCCAAACTAGTTGTGAATGTTTCCATTTCATTCCAAACTAGTTGTGAATGTTTCCATTTCATTCCAAACAAGTTGTGAATGTTTCCATTTCATTCCAAACAAGTTGTGAATGTTTCCATTTCATTCCAAACTAGTTGTGAATGTTTCCATTTCATTCCAAACAAGTTGTGAATGTTTCCATTTCATTCCAAACTAGTTGTGAATGTTTCCATTTCATTCCAAACAAGTTGTGAATGTTTCCATTTCATTCCAAACAAGTTGTGAATGTTTCCATTTTCATTCCAAACAAGTTGTGAATGTTTCCATTTCATTCCAAACTAGTTGTGAATGTTTCCATTTCATTCCAAACAAGTTGTGAATGTTTCCATTTCATTCCAAACAAGTTGTGAATGTTTCCATTTCATTCCAAACTAGTTGTGAATGTTTCCATTTCATTCCAAACAAGTTGTGAATGTTTCCATTTCATTCCAAACAAGTTGTGAATGTTTCCATTTCATTCCAAACTAGTTGTGAATGTTTCCATTTCATTCCAAACTAGTTGTGAATGTTTCCATTTCATTCCAAACTAGTTGTGAATGTTTCCATTTCATTCCAAACAAGTTGTGAATGTTTCCATTTCATTCCAAACTAGTTGTGAATGTTTCCATTTCATTCCAAACAAGTTGTGAATGTTTCCAGTTTTCATTCCAAACTAGTTGTGAATGTTTCCATTTCATTCCAAACAAGTTGTGAATGTTTCCATTTCATTCCAAACTAGTTGTGAATGTTTCCATTTCATTCCAAACTAGTTGTGAATGTTTCCATTTCATTCCAAACTAGTTGTGAATGTTTCCATTTCATTCCAAACTAGTTGTGAATGTTTCCATTTCATTCCAAACTAGTTGTGAATGTTTCCATTTCATTCCAAACAAGTTGTGAATGTTTCCATTTCATTCCAAACAAGTTGTGAATGTTTCCATTTCATTCCAAACTAGTTGTGAATGTTTCCATTTCATTCCAAACAAGTTGTGAATGTTTCCATTTCATTCCAAACTAGTTGTGAATGTTTCCATTTCATTCCAAACTAGTTGTGAATGTTTCCATTTCATTCAAGTTAGTTGTGAATGTTTCCATTTCATTCCAAACTAGTTGTGAATGTTTCCATTTCATTCCAAACTAGTTGTGAATGTTTCCATTTCATTCCAAACTAGTTGTGAATGTTTCCATTTCATTCCAAACTAGTTGTGAATGTTTCCATTTCATTCCAAACTAGTTGTGAATGTTTCCATTTCATTCCAAACTAGTTGTGAATGTTTCCATTTCATTCCAAACTAGTTGTGAATGTTTCCATTTCATTCCAAACTAGTTGTGAATGTTTCCATTTCATTCCAAACTAGTTGTGAATGTTTCCATTTCATTCCAAACAAGTTGTGAATGTTTCCATTTCATTCCAAACTAGTTGTGAATGTTTCCATTTCATTCCAAACTAGTTGTGAATGTTTCCATTTCATTCCAAACTAGTTGTGAATGTTTCCATTTCATTGCAAACAAGTTGGGAATGCTTCCATTCATTCCAAACTAGTTGTGAAAGTTTCCATTTCATTCCAAACATGTTGGGAATGTTTCCATTCATTCCAAACAATTTGTGAAAGCTTCCATTCATTTAAAACTAGTTGTGAATGTTTCCACTCATTCCAAACTAGTTGTGAGTGTTTATATTTCATTCAAAACAATTTCTGAATGTTTCCATTTCATTCCAAACTAGTTGTGAATGTTTCCATTTCTATCAAAACTAGTTGTGAATGTTTCCATTTCATTCCAAACTAGTTGTGAATGTTTCCATTTCATTCCAAACTAGTTGTGAATGTTTCCATTTCATTCCAAACAAGTTGTGAATGTTTCCATTTCATTCCAAACTAGTTGTGAATGTTTCCATTTCATTCCAAACTAGTTGTGAATGTTTCCATTTCATTCCAAACAAGTTGTGAATGTTTCCATTTCATTCCAAACAAGTTGTGAATGTTTCCATTTCATTCCAAACAAGTTGTGAATGTTTCCATTTCATTCCAAACTAGTTGTGAATGTTTCCATTTCATTCCAAACAAGTTGTGAATGTTTCCATTTCATTCCAAACAAGTTGTGAATGTTTCCATTTCATTCCAAACAAGTTGTGAATGTTTCCATTTCATTCCAAACTAGTTGTGAATGTTTCCATTTCATTCCAAACTAGTTGTGAATGTTTCCATTTCATTCCAAACAAGTTGTGAATGTTTCCATTCATTCCAAACAAGTTGTGAATGTTTCCATTTCAAAAACAAGTTGTGAATGTTTCCATTTCATTCCAAACAAGTTGTGAATGTTTCCATTTCATTCCAAACAAGTTGTGAATGTTTCCATTTCATTCCAAACAAGTTGTGAATGTTTCCATTTCATTCCAAACAAGTTGTGAATGTTTCCATTTCATTCCAAACAAGTTGTGAATGTTTCCATTTCATTCCAAACAAGTTGTGAATGTTTCCATTTCATTCCAAACTAGTTGTGAATGTTTCCATTTCATTCCAAACAAGTTGTGAATGTTTCCATTTCATTCCAAACAAGTTGTGAATGTTTCCATTTCATTCCAAACAAGTTGTGAATGTTTCCATTTCATTCCAAACAAGTTGTGAATGTTTCCATTTCATTCCAAACAAGTTGTGAATGTTTCCATTTCATTCCAAACAAGTTGTGAATGTTTCCATTTCATTCCAAACAAGTTGTGAATGTTTCCATTTCATTCCAAACTAGTTGTGAATGTTTCCATTTCATTCCAAACAAGTTGTGAATGTTTCCATTTCATTCCAAACATGTTGTGATTGTTTTCATTTCATTCCAAACAAGTTGTGAATGTCCAAACAAGTGCTGAATGTTTCCATTTCTTTCCAAACAAGTTGTGAATGTTTCCATTTCATTCCAAACTAGTTGTGAATGTTTCCATTTCATTCCAAACTAGTTGTGAATGTTTCCATTTCATTCCAAACAAGTTGTGAATGTTTCCATTTCATTCCAAACAAGTTGTGAATGTTTCCATTTCATTCCAAACAAGTTGTGAATGTTTCCATTTCATTCCAAACTAGTTGTGAATGTTTCCATTTCATTCCAAACTAGTTGTGAATGTTTCCATTTCATTCCAAACAAGTTGTGAATGTTTCCATTTCATTCCAAACTAGTTGTGAATGTTTCCATTTCATTCCAAACAAGTTGTGAATGTTTCCATTTCATTCCAAACAAGTTGTGAATGTTTCCATTTCATTCCAAACTAGTTGTGAATGTTTCCATTTCATTCCAAACAAGTTGTGAATGTTTCCATTTCATTCCAAACAAGTTGTGAATGTTTCCATTTCATTCCAAACAAGTTGTGAATGTTTCCATTTCATTCCAAACTAGTTGTGAATGTTTCCATTTCATTCCAAACAAGTTGTGAATGTTTCCATTTCATTCCAAACAAGTTGTGAATGTTTCCATTTCATTCCAAACAAGTTGTGAATGTTTCCAGTTCATTCCAAAAGTTGTGAATGTTTCATTTCATTCCAAACAAGTTGTGAATGTTTCCATTTCATTCCAAACAAGTTGTGAATGTTTCCATTTCATTCCAAACAAGTTGTGAATGTTTCCATTTCATTCCAAACAAGTTGTGAATGTTTCCATTTCATTCCAAACAAGTTGTGAATGTTTCCATTTCATTCCAAACAAGTTGTGAATGTTTCCATTTCATTCCAAACAAGTTGTGAATGTTTCCATTTCATTCCAAACAAGTTGTGAATGTTTCCATTTCATTCCAAACAAGTTGTGAATGTTTCCATTTCATTCCAAACAAGTTGTGAATGTTTCCATTTCATTCCAAACTAGTTGTGAATGTTTCCATTTCATTCCAAACAAGTTGTGAATGTTTCCATTTCATTCCAAACAAGTTGTGAATGTTTCCATTTCATTCCAAACAAGTTGTGAATGTTTCCATTTCATTCCAAACAAGTTGTGAATGTTTCCATTTCATTCCAAACAAGTTGTGAATGTTTCCATTTCATTCCAAACAAGTTGTGAATGTTTCCATTTCATTCCAAACAAGTTGTGAATGTTTCCATTTCATTCCAAACAAGTTGTGAATGTTTCCATTTCATTCCAAACAAGTTGTGAATGTTTCCATTTCATTCCAAACAAGTTGTGAATGTTTCCATTTCATTCCAAACAAGTTGTGAATGTTTCCATTTCATTCCAAACAAGTTGTGAATGTTTCCATTTCATTCCAAACAAGTTGTGAATGTTTCCATTTCATTCCAAACAAGTTGTGAATGTTTCCATTTTCATTCCAAACAAGTTGTGAATGTTTCCATTTCATTCCAAACTAGTTGTGAATGTTTCCATTTCATTCCAAACAAGTTGTGAATGTTTCCATTTCATTCCAAACAAGTTGTGAATGTTTCCATTTCATTCCAAACAAGTTGTGAATGTTTCCATTTCATTCCAAACAAGTTGTGAATGTTTCCATTTCAAACTAGTTGTGAATGTTTCCATTTCATTCCAAACAAGTTGTGAATGTTTCCATTTCATTCCAAACAAGTTGTGAATGTTTCCATTTTCCAAACAAGTTGTGAATGTTTCCATTTCATTCCAAACAAGTTGTGAATGTTTCCATTTCATTCCAAACAAGTTGTGAATGTTTCCATTTCATTCCAAACAAGTTGTGAATGTTTCCATTTCATTCCAAACAAGTTGTGAATGTTTCCATTTCATTCCAAACAAGTTGTGAATGTTTCCATTTCATTCAAAACAAGTTGTGAATGTTTCCATTTCATTCCAAACTAGTTGTGAATGTTTCCATTTCATTCCAAACAAGTTGTGAATGTTTCCATTTCATTCCAAACAAGTTGTGAATGTTTCCATTTCATTCAAAACAAGTTGTGAATGTTCCTATTTCATTACAAACATGTTGTGAATGTTTCCATTCATTCCAAGCTAGTTCTGAAGCTTTCCATTTCACTCCAAACAAGTTGTGGATGTTTCCATTTGAGTCAAAACAAGTTGTGAATGTTTCCATTTGATTCAAAACTAGTTGTGAATGTCTCCATTCATTCCAAACTAGCTTTGAATGTTTCGATGTCATTCAAAACAAGTGGTGAATGTTTCCATTCATTCCAAATTAGTTGTGAATGTTTCCATTTCATTCCAAACAAGTTGTGATTGTTTCCATTTGGTTCGAAACTAGTTGTGAATCTTTCCGCTCATTCCAAACAACTTGTGAAAGTTTCCATTTCATTCAAAACAGATTTCATTCCAAACAAGTTGTGAATGTTTCCATTTCATTCCAAACTAGTTGTGAATGTTTCCATTTCATTCCAAACTAGTTGTGAATGTTTCCATTTCATTCCAAACAAGTTGTGAATGTTTCCATTTCATTCCAAACTAGTTGTGAATGTTTCCATTTCATTCCAAACAAGTTGTGAATGTTTCCATTTCATTCCAAACAAGTTGTGAATGTTTCCATTTCATTCCAAACAAGTTGTGAATGTTTCCATTTCATTCCAAACAAGTTGTGAATGTTTCCATTTCATTCCAAACAAGTTGTGAATGTTTCCATTTCATTCCAAAAAAAGTTGTGAATGTTTCCATTTCATTGTAGTTGTGAATGTTTCATTTCATTCCAAACAAGTTGTGAATGTTTCCATTTCATTCCAAACTAGTTGTGAATGTTTCCATTTCATTCCAAACAAGTTGTGAATGTTTCCATTTCATTCCAAACAAGTTGTGAATGTTTCCATTTCATTCCAAACAAGTTGTGAATGTTTCCATTTCATTCCAAACAAGTTGTGAATGTTTCCATTTCATTCCAAACAAGTTGTGAATGTTTCCATTTCATTCCAAACAAGTTGTGAATGTTTCCATTTCATTCCAAACTAGTTGTGAATGTTTCCATTTCATTCCAAACTAAGTTGTGAATGTTTCCATTTCATTCCAAACAAGTTGTGAATGTTTCCATTTCATTCCAAACAAGTTGTGAATGTTTCCATTTCATTCCAAACAAGTTGTGAATGTTTCCATTTCATTCCAAACAAGTTGTGAATGTTTCCATTTCATTCCAAACAAGTTGTGAATGTTTCCATTTCATTCCAAACAAGTTGTGAATGTTTCCATTTCATTCCAAACTAGTTGTGAATGTTTCCATTTCATTCCAAACAAGTTGTGAATGTTTCCATTTCATTCCAAACAAGTTGTGAATGTTTCCATTTCATTCCAAACAAGTTGTGAATGTTTCCATTTCATTCCAAACAAGTTGTGAATGTTTCCATTTCATTCCAAACAAGTTGTGAATGTTTCCATTTCATTCCAAACTAGTTGTGAATGTTTCCATTTCATTCCAAACAAGTTGTGAATGTTTCCATTTCATTCCAAACAAGTTGTGAATGTTTCCATTTCATTCCAAACAAGTTGTGAATGTTTCCATTTCATTCCAAACTAGTTGTGAATGTTTCCATTTCATTCCAAACAAGTTGTGAATGTTTCCATTTCATTCCAAACTAGTTGTGAATGTTTCCATTTCATTCCAAACTAGTTGTGAATGTTTCCATTTCATTCCAAACAAGTTGTGAATGTTTCCATTTCATTCCAAACTAGTTGTGAATGTTTCCATTTCATTCCAAACAAGTTGTGAATGTTTCCATTTCATTCCAAACAAGTTGTGAATGTTTCCATTTCATTCCAAACAAGTTGTGAATGTTTCCATTTCATTCCAAACAAGTTGTGAATGTTTCCATTTCATTCCAAACAAGTTGTGAATGTTTCCATTTTTCATTCCAAACAAGTTGTGAATGTTTCCATTTCATTCCAAACAAGTTGTGAATGTTTCCATTTCATTCCAAACAAGTTGTGAATGTTTCCATTTCATTCATTCCAAACAAGTTGTGAATGTTTCCATTTCATTCCAAACAAGTTGTGAATGTTTCCATTTCATTCCAAACTAGTTGTGAATGTTTCCATTTCATTCCAAACAAGTTGTGAATGTTTCCATTTCATTCCAAACAAGTTGTGAATGTTTCCATTTCATTCCAAACAAGTTGTGAATGTTTCCATTTCATTCCAAACAAGTTGTGAATGTTTCCATTTCATTCCAAACTAGTTGTGAATGTTTCCATTTCATTCCAAACAAGTTGTGAATGTTTCCATTTCATTCAAAAGTAGTTGTGAATGTTTCCATTTCATTCCAAACAAGTTTTGAATTTTACCATTCATTCCAAACAAGTTGTGAATGTTTCCATTTCATTCCAAACAAGTTGTGAATGTTTCCATTTCATTCCAAACAAGTTGTGAATGTTTCCATTTCATTCCAAACAAGTTGTGAATGTTTCCATTTCATTCCAAACTAGTTGTGAATGTTTCCATTTCATTCCAAACAAGTTGTGAATGTTTCCATTTCATTCCAAACAAGTTGTGAATGTTTCCATTTCATTCCAAACAAGTTGTGAATGTTTCCATTTCATTCCAAACTAGTTGTCAATGTTTCCATTTCATTCCAAACAAGTTGTGAATGTTTCCATTTCATTCCAAACAAGTTGTGAATGTTTCCATTTCATTCCAAACAAGTTGTGAATGTTTCCATTTCATTCCAAACTAGTTGTGAATGTTTCCATTTCATTCAAACAAGTTGTGAATGTTTCCATTTCATTCCAAACAAGTTGTGAATGTTTCCATTTCATTCCAAACTAGTTGTGAATGTTTCCATTTCATTCCAAACAAGTTGTGAATGTTTCCATTTCATTCCAAACTAGTTGTGAATGTTTCCATTTCATTCCAAACAAGTTGTGAATGTTTCCATTTCATTCCAAACTAGTTGTGAATGTTTCCATTTCATTCCAAACAAGTTGTGAATGTTTCCATTTCATTCCAAACTAGTTGTGAATGTGAATGTTTCATTCCAAACAAGTTGTGAATGTTTCCATTTCATTCCAAACAAGTTGTGAATGTTTCCATTTCATTCCAAACTAGTTGTGAATGTTTCCATTTCATTCCAAACAAGTTGTGAATGTTTCCATTTCATTCCAAACTAGTTGTGAATGTTTCCATTTCATTCCAAACAAGTTGTGAATGTTTCCATTTCATTCCAAACTAGTTGTGAATGTTTCCATTTCATTCCAAACTGAGTTGTGAATGTTTCCATTTCATTCCAAACTAGTTGTGAATGTTTCCATTTCATTCCAAACAAGTTGTGAATGTTTCCATTTCATTCCAAACAAGTTGTGAATGTTTCCATTTCATTCCAAACAAGTTGTGAATGTTTCCATTTCATTCCAAACTAGTTGTGAATGTTTCCATTTCATTCCAAACTAGTTGTGAATGTTTCCATTTCATTCCAAACTAGTTGTGAATGTTTCCATTTCATTCCAAACTAGTTTTGAATGTTTCCATTGTTGGGTTTCAGGAGCCAAACAGCATAGATCAAAGAAGGCACAACCAAGGATGGCAAGGATCCATTGAAGATAACTAGTGGACCATTGACAAGGAAATTTTCTAAAGCTGCTCGCTAAGGAGCTCATCTGGAGATGCACTTCAAGCTTGGATGTTGACAGATTGGCGATGTTCTGGTGGAAAAATCATATCTTGAGCTAAACAGATCAGAATTGAGTGATTCTTGATTCATTGGAAAGCTAACATCTGGAGCTACAAATCATATGAAGACCATGAAACCCAGTTTTCACGTTAAGGAGGTCCAATTTAGCTTCAAAGTCGCGATTTACGAGTTATCGCTGGTTCAGAAGCAGTTGCAGTATTTTGGGCATATCTTTGGCTTTAGATGTCCGTTTTGTGTGGTTCAGGTGTCATTTCAAAGATAAGAAAGAGATCTACAACTTTCATGCTTTGAATTTTGAGAAATCATGGCTGCATCAAGTTCAAATTTCAGCTTGAAGTTGAAGACACAAGCAGGAACCACCTGAGAAGACTATTTTGGGGTTTTTATGGCCAATCTTGTTTTGTAACGTATTTTATTTTATTTTCCTATTTATTTACATTATTTAGGATGTTATTTAGGCCATGGAAGTGATTCAGGTCACTTAGGATAAATGGAATTCGCTGCACACCTTAAACATGTGTTAAAAGGGTGTAGGAATCCTAGTTTGACTAGGTTTTCTTGAGTCCTTTGTAACTAGGTTTCCTAGGTGACTTGGGCTGCGAATTTTGCCCAGATTTTTACCCTAGTTTAGGCCTATATAAAGGCACATATTCTGGATGTAAACACACAGATTATTGACATGAAATAATATTGCTCTTTGGAGAGGTTTTCTCTTTGGTTCTTTGTGGACTACCTTGGTGCACAAGTGTGCTTGTGTTCTTGGTGTTCTTATACTTCTCGTTTCTAGTCACAGGTTGATTAGGGGTGGGGGTCTTCAAATCCAGTCTCTTTGATGTCTTGTGGAGCTTGAAAAACATCTTGGGCGCGTTTCATGGTCTTTATACCATCGGGGTTCGCATCAGTTGGTATCAGAGCCACAAGTTCCATTGAAGGACATATCTTGTGTTCTTGTTTATCTTCGGTTTTCTTTCAATTTTTTTTCCAGTAATTTTGTGTCTTAATCCTCTGTTTTAATCCTTTTTCTTCTTGTTTCAGGTCTGTCCTTTTTATTCCATCCTTGTTCAAGTCCGAAAATCACAAAAACAACAAAAAGAAGTCAATCCGTGTTGTCTAGTGTTCTCGGTTTCAAATTGTTTGTTCTTGTTTATTTCTTATCTTTCTGTTTCGTGTCCAGCCCTATTAATCTCTCTTGTTTTCATTGTTTCCAGCATCCTAGAGTCAAGAAAACACCAAAAAAAGAAGGATCCAAGTTCAGGAAGTTTCGGTATCAAAAAAGTTGTTTCAAATTGTGCAAGTTTCAATAGTTTCTTGTTTTGGCCGAATAGAAAACTGACTTTTTGTCTTTGGCAGCAAGGAATTTCAAGGAGAACATTTGTTTAGCATCAAAACAGCAAGCAAAAAAAAAAAAAAAAAAAAAAAAAAAAAAAAAAAGGGAAGAGAAAAGAAAAGAAAAGGAAAAGAAAAGAGCTTGCAAAAAAAAGAAGTTTTTCACAAAGTGTTGAAAGTTTTTGTGCCCCAAAACCTATCCCATTGTTTTTGAGCCAAAAAGCTTTCTTTGTGGTTCTTGTGATCATCAATTGCAAGGGCTTCCTAGAGTCTTTTAAAGCTTGTTTAGCCCACCTCTTTTGGAGTCAAAATAGTTCTTCAAAAATTCAAGTTTTCTTGTGTGCTTTGAGGATAGTTTTCTTAGAACTTTTGAGAACTCTTTGAATAGCAATATCTCACTAACAAATTGAGTGTTTGAGTGTTCATCTTTTGAGTGAAACACGTGAGGTGAGTGTTTGTGAGGATCTTTGTTATTTTCAGGAGTATGGAGGGCCAGGAGGATAGGAGGATGGAAGTGAGAAACAATGATGAGCCAACCATGAGAGAGCTTCAAGAAACTCTCAATAGACTTGTGGGGAGGATTGAGGACATTGACTTGAGGTTGCCAAGGAGACCAAATCCCATCTTGCAACCAAGGAGAGGTCCAAGGAGAGAAGAACCCGAGGAGGAAGAAGGGCATTGGCATGACCATGGGCTTCCAAGGAGGGGGGAGCCAAGGGAGGACAACAATCTCAACTCCATCAAACTTACCATTCCATCTTTCCAAGGGAGGAGTGATCCCGATGCATATTGGGAGTGGGAGCAAAAGATTGAGATGGTGTTTGATTGCCATCATTACTCCGAGGAAAAGAAGGTTAAATTGGCTACCATAAAGTTCACTAATTATGCTCTTGTATGGTGGAATCAGGATGTTATTTCTAGGAGAAGGAATGAGGAGGAGCCCATACACACATGGAGAGCCCTTAAAGCCTTAATGAGGAGGAGATTTGTGCCTAGCTACTACACTAAAGATCAACGCCTCAAGCTTCAAAAGCTAGTGCAAGGCCAAAGGAGTGTGGAGGACTACCATAAAGACTTGGAGATGACCTTGACCCGAGCCAACATCATGGAGGATGAGGAGACCACCATTGCTAGATTCATTAATGGTCTCAATCCTGAGATTGCCAACAAAGTGGAAATGGTGCCTTATTTCAATATGGAGGACTTGCTTCACCATGCCACCAAGGCTGAGAGGATCATCAAGAGAGCAAAGGCATCCAAGATGTGTCAAGGAGGAATTTCCACATGGAGAGGAGCATGGAGCAAGGATGTGAGAGAAGTACCCAAGCCAAAAGTGGAGGCCACAAAAGGAGACTTGTCTCGGCCTCAACAAGAAAAGTCAATCATGCTTGTACCACTTTCACCACAACAAGTCTTGGAGGATCAAAGAAAATTTCAAAGTGAGGTTGAGAGAAAAGAAAAAGAGGGGAAAGTTGAGGGCAAGAGTGATGAGGGGAAAGCCGAGAGAACAACCGAGAGATTAAGTGAGAAGAGTGAACATGAGGGGAAGAAGAGTGGAGAGTTCCCGAGAGAAGAAATTGAGTGCGAAGTTGAGAGAAGACAAGAGTGCAATGAACCCAAGCCGAGTGAAGAGAGAAAGACCTACAGAGAAGCCATACTTTCATCTAACATAACAAAGTCTTTTTCTAGTGTTGTGTTGTCTTCTTTTCAGGACTTAAGTGGAGATGAACTACAAGAATCAAGTGAGTTGCTGCCCATTAAAGAAGTTGGTGTTCCCAATATTCCAAGTCATGTCCCATGCATCAAACCAACAAAGGAGGTTGAAAAGGAACAATTTGAGGTAAGTCCAAGTGATTTCATATGCAAAAGTTTGCCTAACATTGTTTCTTATCCTATGTTTCAAGGGGATGAAATTAATGCAACTCCAACCGAAGCCATTGAGTGCAAAGGTGAAAATTTTGTGGTTCCTACACCAAAGGAAGATACTTGGAGACTAAGTCCAACCACTGTAATGTATTTCTTCCTAACACCTAGATTTGATGTAGTTTTGCATGAAAATCTCAAACAATGTGTGTTTGCTTGCAATGTTATTTTGACAAATGGTTTTCATGAAACTAGATTAAGAGAAGGAAGTAAGCATGAAACTTTGACAAAATATGGTTTTAAAGCTTCTAATTCTTTGGTTTTGTCAAATCCTCTTTGGAATTGCTTGAGTTTCTCTAAAGAAAAATCTGTTTTGGAGTCTTTTGTTTTTGAATTTGTTTGTTTTGCATCCATTTCACATTGTTTTGTTTTGCCTCAAGTTAAATCTACTTCTTTGGAATTTTTCATGCATAAATTAGTTCATACACATACATTACATACTTCTTTGATTTCCATTCATGTTCAGCCCATTTTTGTGTGTCAATCTTTAATTTCCAGCAAGCATTTTTTTGTCATGACACATGCATTACACAAACTTTTGAGCATTGATCTTTTTGCTTTATGTCCAAACCTGAAAGTTTTTATTTTGAGTGAAAATTCTGGTTTTAAATTCAGCCTTTTAAGGAGGTATGTTGAGTCCTTTGTTTTGTGTCACATCCCATTCACAAATTTCATGCATTGTTGTGCATATACATGCAAAAATAAGTTTGCTACTGAATTGGTTTCACTTAATCCTATCTACTCCAATCTTGTTTCATTTAAAATGCTTAGGATTTTTGTGAAATTCGTGCATCCTTGTTTTGTTATTAGTTTAGGCCACATTGTGTTCAATTCTTGTTTGTTTGAATGGCCTATGCAAACTATTGTCTTGACATGCATAACTTGTGTTTTTCATAACCATAACACTTGTGTGAGTTTAGGTCCATTTGTTTTGAGTGCATACAGCATCCCTAAGGTAAATTATTCCTACACTTTTACTTGTTGTGAGAGTAATGTTTTTGAGATGGCAAAGGCAATGAAAGTGATGCCTAGAGTTAAGATGAAAATTGTGCAAAATTTCAGATTTTTTGTGCTAATTGCTTCTAACTTTGTTTTTGACCCTGGAGGTATCAAAATTATCATTGCATTTGGATATTGGTTCAGGTTTTTCACAAGATTAAAGCTCCATACACAAGCATTCCATGCTATTGGTGCTTATGTGAAAGGTAAGTGCTTATGTGTTGATTATTTCATTGTTATTGATTCAATTCCCTTTTCTAATGCAGGTTTTGATTCGAGGACGAATCCTTCTAAGGAGGGGGGAGCTGATACGATCAAAGAAGGCACAACCAAGGATGGCAAGGATCCATTGAAGATAACTAGTGGACCATTGACAAGGAAGAAGGCTAAGGAGCTCACTAGTGCACTTCAAGCTTTTGTTTCAAGCTTTTTCATGGAGAATGGTCTTGGAACAAGGAGCTGCTGAACATGCAAGGAATCATATGGAGATGATGGCCAAGCTTGGATGTTGACAGATTGGCGATGTTCTGGTAGAAAAATCATATCTTGAGCTAAACAGATCAGAATTGAGTGATTCTTGATTCATTGGAAAGCTAACATCTGGAGCTACAAATCATATGAAGACCATGAAACCCAGTTTGCACGTTAAGGAGGTCCAATTTAGCTTCAAAGTCACGATTTACGAGTTATCGCTGGTTCAGAAGCAGTTGCAGTATTTTGGGCATATCTTTGGCTTTAGATGTCCGTTTTGTGTGGTTCAGGTGTCATTTCAAAGCTAAGAAAGAGATCTACAACTTTCATGCTTTGCATTTTGAGAAATCATGGCTGCATCAAGTTCGAATTTCAGCTTGAAGTTGAAGACACAAGCAGGAACCACCTGAGAAGACTATTTTGGGGTTTTTATGGCCAATCTTGTTTTGTAACGTATTTTATTTTATTTTCCTATTTATTTACATTATTTAGGATGTTATTTAGGCCATGGAAGTGATTCAGGTCACTTAGGATAAATGGAATTCGCTGCACACCTTAAACATGTGTTAAAAGGGTGTAGGAATCCTAGTTTGACTAGGTTTTCTTGAGTCCTTTGTAACTAGGTTTCCTAGGTGACTTGGGCTGCGAATTTTGCCCAGATTTTTACCCTAGTTTAGGCCTATATAAAGGCACATATTCTGGATGTAAACACACAGATTATTGCATGAAATAATATTGCTCTTTGGAGAGGTTTTCTCTTTGGTTCTTTGTGGACTACCTTGGTGCACAAGTGTGCTTGTGTTCTTGGTGTTCTTATACTTCTTGTTTCTAGTCACAGGTTGATTAGGGGTGGGGGTCTTCAAATCCAGTCTCTTTGATGTCTTGTGGAGCTTGAAAAACATCTTGGGCGCGTTTCATGGTCTTTATACCATCGGGGTTCGCATCAAGTTGTGAATGTCTCCATTTCATTCCAAACAAGTTATGAGTGTCTCCATTTCATTGAAAACAAGTTGTAAATGTTTTGATTTCATTTGAAACAAGTTTCGATTGTTTCATTTTCATTACAAATAGGTTGGGAATGTTTCCATTTCATTTCAAACTAGTTGTGAATGTTAACATTTCACTCCAAACAAGTTGTGAATGTTTCCATTCGATTCCAAACAAGTTGTGAATGTTTCCATTTCATTCCAAACAGGTTGGGAATGTTTCCACTTCATTCCAAATAGGTTGGGAATGTTTCCGTTTCATTCCAAACTAATTGTGAATGTTTCCGTTTCATTCCAAACAAGTTGCGAATGTTGCCGTTTCATTCCAAACAAGTTGTGAATGTTTCCATTTCATTCCAAACAAGTTGTGAATATTTCCATTTAACTATAAAGAAGTTGTGAATGTTTCCGTTTCATTCCAAATAAGTTGCGAATGTTTCCATTTCATTCCAAAAAACTTGTGAATGTTTCCATTTCATTCCAAACAAGTTGTGAATGTTTCCATTTCAATCCAAACAAGTTGTGAATGTTTCCATTTCATTCCAAACTTCTTGTGTTTCTGTTTCATTCCAAACTAGTTGTGAATGTTTTCATTTCACTCCAAACAAGTTGTGAATGTTTCCATTTGATTCCAAACAAGTTGTGAATGTTTCTATTTCATTCCAAATAGGTTGGGAATATTTCCATTTCATTCCAAATAGGTTGGAAATGTTTCCGTTTGATTCCAAACTGATTGTGAATGTTTCCGTTTCATTCCAAACAAGTTGCGAATGTTTCCATTTCATTCCAAACAAGTTGTGAATGTTTCCATTTCATTCCAAACAAGTTGTGAATGTTTCCATTTCATTCCAAATAGGTTGGGAATGTTTCCATTTCATTCCAAACAACTTTTGAATGTTCCTGTTTTACTCCAAACAAGTTATGAATGTTTCCATTTCATTCCAAACAAGTTGTGAATGTTTCCATTTCATTCCAAACAACTTGTGAAT